>QUSF01000038.1:3250745-3717834 GCA_003676055.1 Chloebia gouldiae
TAAAATAAAATAAAATAAAATAAAATAAAATAAAATAAAATAAAATAGTGTTTTTTCCCAACACAGATATAATGCCAGAAATCTCCACCTCATATTAGCACTTTTCCAAGACCTACATCAGGCAGTGTGATATCCTGACAACTATTTTAAAAGTCTGGTACCAGAGGGACAACTTACTGCTTGGCAGGTATGAAATGTTTTTTCCTCTCTCATTTCAAATACCTTATTTAGGCAAAGAATTTAACCCTGAAACCAAATCCCATGCACTGGCACTTGTCAAATGATTGTAATCCTAAGTGGACCTTCCCTCCTGCATTGATTTGTGCCTCAGGGTCTTTCCCCAAATCCACTTGAAATTATTAAATCTTCTACAAAGGCAAGGGGTTTTGTCAGTCCTCAGTTTAGTGCAGTGTAAGGATCTTACAGTTGGTGTTACATTCACTTACCAAGATAAGTGGACTTTCAAACAGCAATTCCCTGCATGTGCAGGAGGCTCCATCATGTAATAAAACAAATGATATCTGCACAACCTCATGGTGAGAACTTCTACATGGAGTAGGCTTCATCAAGCAGCCAAAAGAAATTCCTGGGCTCCTGTGCTGGTGTCTGTGTATCACAGATGAAGGGGTCCAGTTGCTTTCATAACAGTTTGTGGATTTTGCCACTGAGTTTCAGCTCTTCTGTAAATGGAACAGGACCTTGTGAGAATATGATCTCACGATGTGTCTCTGAAAGTAACTTGCCCTCTGATCATGTCTGTTACAACTGAGCTCACAGAAGTGAGCTGGGAGGGAGGAAATATCAGCCACCTAGCTCATGATACCTTAAGGATATGAACAGCCTTCTCCTAAACACTAGACAATTTGAAGCTCAATAAGGCTTTGTAAAAACTACTAAAATTTTGCTTAACAGCAAAATGAAGGCAACAAGTGACAGGTTTTGGCAGCAGAAGTTGTTTAATTCTTTGGATGAACAACTTTATTCTAGGTATCTTTGGGAACCTAAAAGCCATTTCTGAATCAGGAAATGGAGGCAAACAAATAGACAAGATACATCTTCCCACAAGAAGGTAGTTCTTGATTGCCTTCGCCAATTTTTTTTACTTAAAAGCGATTCAAGTTTATTTCACTTTAGTTTCCTGTATCCTAAAATTATGCCTAGATGCTGGTTATTAAGTGTGCATTTTTGGAAGCAGAATCATCACTACTTTAAAGTAGTTTTAAGATGATTACCTTATATTGTATATAAACAGAAGCCAGCACAGTAACGGCAGAGGGAGTGGGTTACCAGAGAGCAAATGCTCAGGAGGGAAAACACAGTAAGGTAAAACTTTCCTGAATGCAGATATCAGCCCCGATGATTACCTTGCACTACTGTGTGTGTCACTCAAGCTGATAAAAATATAGTTATTAATAAGATCCCTAAGTGTTTGTGGAACTGTTGATTGCATCATCTTAATTAGACAAGAGCAGAATTCCTTAATGTTGTGTTCTTCTCACTTCCTGGGTGACTGTAAATCACTTAGGGGAAGGTTGTGGCTGCTCTCTGTGGGGTGATTTGGGGCAGGTGGGAATGGGATGGACCTGCGGCTCTGGAGGGAGGAAGCTCTGGACTGGCCTGACATATATTTAGTCTATGTAGAATGTAGGAGCTTTGCCTTCTGATGGCTAAATATTTATCAGGCCCTGAACTATAAATAGGTTTAGCTGTTTAATTTATGTCAGCCTGGTATAGCATTATGAATTTCTGTGACACTAGGTACTAGCTTACACTAGAGGAGACTGGCCCTTGATCTTCACTTTGCCAATGCATCTGGGGGGCTTTTGAGCAGAGAGACTCTGGGGAAATTTCACAGGCCCACTTTCAGATGTTATTGGTCTCCTGTCTGTCTTTCCTACCCTCTTGGGTTATTGATCTTGTGGAAGACAAAGGAGCAACATGTGACTGTGTCTTAACTGTCCCAAGGTATAGGCCAAATTTTCAAGAAAATCACCCCTGAATGTGATCACTGCTCACCATTCATTGGTAAAAGGCAAGTAACAGAAGAAGGACAGGGCACTCAGATGGGCACAGGAGTGTCTTCAGCCACTTCAGCAAAATTCTTCAGAGGACATTTGCCAAGGTCCTTGCTGACATTGGATCTATGCAGAGAGGTATAGAAGGTACAGTGACTGGCTTCCCACAGTCAGCTCTCACAAGGAGACAGTAGAAGGCACAGATGTGCAACAGATCTTGAAATGATTCTGAGTAGTAAAACATGGCTCCAGCATGAGATTTCAAGCTCTGTAGAACTAATAAGTGTTTTAATGTAGTGTTTCAATTTTGATTTATATGTGTGCTACACACACACATAAACAGCTAAATGGATGCTGCAAAGTCAGCCACTCAAAGATGGAAACACCAGAATTCAATTGACCTTTGCAAATTTGCTGCTTCCTCTTTGGGTCTTCACATGTTATGTAGGTTTCAGTTCATATGGCTGCCAAGTCCTTTTTCCACAGACTCTGTTACATATTCAGAACAAAGACCAAATAAGCCTAATCTAATGATGAGTTGTTTAAAACTGTTTTATCATCCCTGTTTAATGTTTGTGGCAGCAATACTAGCTAATATTTATGGTGTGCTGTTTAAACCCTCATGGGTGTTTTTAATAATACTGTTATAGTGTTCAAGTCTATTTTCACAAATTGTCTGTGAATTGAAGCCAGGGGCATGAGTCTGATACTGCCATTGTTACCCCAAGTGGTGAGTAACGTCCTTCATGATTACTGGTGCTGCTCTTCAGAAAAGAAAAGAGAATTCAGGTCTGATTTACAGCTGGTGTTTTGTGCTGTTTTTAAATGCCCCCCTCCTTGCACCAAAAGGGTATGTGGGAATGTGACAGTCATCATCTGGGATGAGTTAGGTTCTCATCAGAGATGTTGAATGAACTTAAAATCAAGTGCAAAGAGGAGGGATCAGGACTGTCAGTGAGAGGGGGTGTGTCACTAAGTCTAGATATTGCTCTGCAAGTGCAGTTTTTCCATTACCTTTTTTACAGTGTCCAGTCACATAATTCCTCATGTGCAGTTCCTTTTAGTCGAAATGCTGGGCCCTCCTGGCTGGTAGAGACTGAAGTATACAGACGCAGCCTGAACAGCAGCAGAGGAAAGAGATGATAAAATTGTTTTATCATGCTACTTAACAGCTTCCTCTGTACTATACAGGCAATTTGATAACCCAGCCATTTGTGTGTACAGGGTTAAAACATTGTCCTTTAGCTACAATAGCTACCAGCATAATTAATGAAAATTAGTGTCGGGATCTAAGAGATTGTAATGGCAAAGGGAAAAAGCATGCCTAATACTTTCCTTTATAGCAAAGCTCTTCCAAATGTATAACCCTAGACAAGTTTCTGCTTCCAAACTGAAATTTTCTACCTCTGCTCACTCTTCAAGCAATTATTGGTGAAACAAAAAGATGCTTGCTTTATTTATTTAAGGAGATAAGAGGCTAAAACTGAAGCAAAAGAATCTCCTGTGGTTGGTTTGCCTTTTTTTTTTTTTTTGCTATAAAATGAGAAATGTTGAATAATATTTGGAACAACTTTGCTCCTCAGCAATTTACTACAGAAGGAGCTATTTTGTCACAGAGTAACTCTGCCAGAGGTTTCTGAAAGTACACATTCATGCATTTTGCTCAAGGCTAGGCAAGTAATCAGATGTGGGTAGAACGCAGATTTCAGTGTTCTTAATTTTCTGTGTTGGTTGACATGTCTATAACAACATTCATTGTTGATGCAAAGACCTCAACATTTTTGATTGAAAGATTGAAATCTGACTGAAGTGTTGCTCCTGTATTTGTGGTAGTTGAGCAGGTTTTTGGTACCACCACTTAGGAACTTTGCAATTCAAGATTTGCAATGTCTGTAAGTAGTAACAAAGGTAAAAAGTTGTAATAAAAATTATTTTTTCCTTTCTTATTAAAGTAGGAAATTATCAAACTGCACAGGATCTATAGCTACACAAGAAGATTTTAATATTATATTTTCTTTCAGAGTATGGAAGTCTTAGAGTATCTAGAAACAGTAAACCTTGTTTTAGGGAACTGGGTTTGTGAAAAGCCATTGCTGTCTGCAGAGCAGTGGCTTCAGGTGTACTGAAGTCACCAACCTGATGGTAGTGCCATTTGTTAAAATGTTATATGTGTTTTTGAATAATTTCCTGACCAGTGAAGTGGTTTTGTTTTCTTTCTGGAAAAAAAAAATATATATGTAAAGGAACTTTGGAGGTTTTTGAAAATTTATTTCTACATAAAGAAATGAGAAATTTACCCATGGTATAGAGTAGTATATATTCCAAGAAGCATATAGAGGGGGTAAAATCATACCTGCTGTACCTCCTTAATATTCTTCTCAATGTCTATAGAATGCAATTTATTTTGGCCCTTGTCAGTAGTATAAGACATAATTCTGGGGAAAATGCTGAAAAGTGAATTAATGACAGAAAAACCAAAATACTATTTTAACTTAAGGTTTCTTCGGTACTGCAATAAAGACTGGCAAAAGTTCTTTCAAAATGTTTCTCATTTAAATTTTTACAAAAGTTATTATCTAGCAATATAGTTTATATTCTGCCTATCACCATGCTACAATGATTTCAATAAAAATGAAGCAAAACACACTTTTAAAAATCCCCTATGAGATGTTAAACTAAATAGGACAATAAAAGGGTGTGATTATGTGGCAGTATTTCAAACACTAGCACTTACTGATAAAAAGCCATTATAATCCCCTCTGGAAACGCTTCCTATTCCCTCCTTGCTGATAAATGGGCCCAGCCTGGAATCTGGCAGACAGAAGAACAAGATCACTGAAAGCCACCTTTATGTCTTTCATGCTCTCATCTTTCCTCTGAGTGTTACATCCTTTGAAGCTGCACGAAGTGATAAAGTTGGTTCTATAATCTGAGTTTCACTGGGCTACTGGCACTACAGAAACCAGTTTGACTGTAGTCAGCTGTGACTCAGATGTCCTCTCTGGCAAGCTGGGAGGTGCACTGCCTTTGTCCTGATGATCTTTAAATAGTAGTCAAAAACAGGTGGGCTGCTGCTGGTGTCATCCCACCAATTTGAGATATTTAATGGAGATACCAGAGTTGAGGAGCATGGTTGCTCCAAACTTCATCTGTAGTCAAGAGTGAGGCAGGCAGACACTTGATGAAAATGAATCAGATAATTTATATCATTTTCATCACTGATGTATTTTAATTAATGCAACCTGCCCATGAGTCAGTTGAAACATCACTCAATAACACACAGGAAAGGCCCAACTTCTGGGTTGAATCCAACAAACATCTTCATCCTTCCTGTACAGTCCCAAAAGAGGGGGTGGAGTGGGTGTGTCTTAATCCATTTATTAGAAGCACCTATCCAAACCTGTGCAACAATTTCCCCCTTAAATTAATGGGGAACTTCTGATCTCAATTTGAAGTAGAAATTAGGACTGGACTAGGAAAGCTTAATGCTTTGTATTGCCATCACTTAATGATAAAATGAGGTTGTTTAGCCCCATCAGCTTCATTTCTCTGATTCTATGCCAGATGCCCCACTAGCTTGGTGAGAATTTCATGTAGATGTCTGGGGTTTGGCCTACTTTCCTTGCTGTCTCCATCTGTCTGTCTTTGCAGCTGTCTGTCAGTCCTCCCACAGAGGCTTTTCAAAGTTAGCCAATTTTTGCTAAGTAATTTATAAAAGTAGTCTGCCTGTCAAATACAGAAACCTGTTAATGCTCCCACTGAGAAAAACAGCCCTTAATCCTTCGGTCAGGCCATGTTTGGCTCAGAGCATTAGGGACCCAAGGCAGGAGGGATGTGTGGTGCTGTGACCCCAGGTGTAGCAGCATCCTGCTGGCCGGTGTAAAGCAAGCTCTTTGCACTGGGTCTGGCTGGTACAGACCTGATTCTCCTCCCAGCAGTTTGTATGGTGCTGGGTTTTGGATTTGTGACTAAAACTGTTGATAACATGCAAGTGTTTTATCTGATGCTGAGCAGTGCTTGCACAGCATCAAGGCTCTCTGTTTTTCCTACTCAGGTACTTCATTGACTAGGGGCTATCTGGAAAGACTTGCATAATAAGATGCCCATGATAGTAGATAGATATTGCAAAGCAATAAGACCTTTATACTCCTGAGATCTTAATAGCTTGAAAGGGAGGGAAATTAGGGGATGTTAAGTATCAGGAAAACCTCCTAGTATGGAGATCTCTCTGCCAGTGACTAGCAAAAGAAGCTGCTGGATCTGAAACAACTGCATTAATAGGAAATGTTTCTGGATCTCTCTTTCTTCTTTCAAGCAATTAAATAATTCATTGAATACTTTGCAAAGATGGAATTTTCATCTGGGAGTAGGTGAACACAATGCTGTAGGAACACATATGAAGGGACCTTGTAAGATCATCTTACCTGTGAAGGCTTAACTGCTTGTAAAAAAAGTTCTCTCTTCCATAATGGAGTGAAGGCAGTAAGAACCATTATTTCTTTGGGCCAACCAGTGCTACATAATAAGTGTTCATCATTTATCTGAGACTTGCTAAAGTTCTGTTAAGGCGTTTTACAATCTAATACAAATATCTAAATAAACACAACTAGCAAAATACTCTGACATTTATACTGTTTGCTAGAAACATAACAATAAAGTGACACTGGGTGCAGTCATTACGAAGGACTCTGGATCATGGACTTCTTTGTTAATTGAAGAGGCAGATGTATTGATGTAAAGTTTCTCAGGGCCAGATTTTTCCATCCTGCACAGCATTCAGAATCAGAGAAAAAGCTTTAACTGTTCTCCTCTTTGTATGTGCACTACCTTTGCTTAGGCACTCAAAGTAAGTATTTTTTTAAAAGCACACGTGATTGTGACCTTTGGCTACCTGACCTTTTTTGGGAGCCCAAGTGGGGAGCTGAGCACCTACAAATATCAAGCATGGCAGCAATCTGTGCCTCAGCTCACTAGATGATAACACAGTTGATGTGTAAGCTGTTGGACTGCCTCAGCCATCACTCATTGCAGAGATCTTTTGGAAGGAGTCCTTCATGAGGAGGAAGGGGCTTATGAGTTTTATAGACTGGCAAAAGCCTTAAAAATACTCTAATATAATGGCATAAGTAAAGATGTACATTTGGTGATCTACAGCTGATTTTCTATAATGCACTTATCTACCAAGCCTTTTGTCAGGTAGGTCTGTGGCACAGCTGTACTGGAACAGCTAAAAAAATTAGGCTTTCAGTTGTATAGACTTCACTTTATATTTTTATTTATTCAGTTCTATCCCAGAGCTCACACAATAAAGAAGACTAAAAATGAAATGCCACTGATTGTTTTTAATTTGTGCACAGTAAATGTCACTGAGATCACTACTTCAGAAGAAGATATTTGACCATGCAGGAGCTTATTGCTCACACTGGTTTGAAGCCCATGTTTGCTTTCTGTAAAATCCAGAATGATTCTGTAAAATGACAGAATGAGGCAACAGAAATAGCCTTTCTTATTGTACTTTTGAAATAAAGTAAGGACCTGAGTGACTGCCACTCAGTTTATTAGCACCTTAGTATTTGCTAAGCAAATACTGAATAATATTTTGGTAAAATGTTAGATTCAGTTACATCGCCACTTAAACTTAGAAGATTGAATCAAAACTGATTTCAGCTTCATTATGTTACTGAGTTTAACGTAAATGTCACAGTCATTATGGCCTTTTTAAAACAGATATAAAAAAAAAGCAAAGATGGCATTTGTTGTTCCACTGAGTACTTGAAAAATGTCAGTGTAGCTTTGTGTGAGAGCTTGTTTTTTTCTGATTTTTAACTCGATCAGCTATGGAACACATGGACTTCAACTTTTCATTAAAAAAACTTCAAACCCTTTGATCATACTGTGATCTCTTTATTTTGGAAAAGCACTGTGCAGGGCTTTCCAGGTTTAGCTTCCAGGCATAAACAAACTCAGTTGGCTGAACCTATTCAGGAGCATTTAGTATCCATACCAAGAAAAACATTATATTGGCTCCAACAGAAGTGTCTGAATACTATTTCATTGTATAGACTGCTCCTTTCCATTTTAGCATTATCTTTTGAGCCTTATTTAAGGCCATAATTCAACCAGCTTTTGGCCTGATAGCCATCAGCTTAAGTTGGCAAGATGTCAGGATTACTGTTCATGAGGCAGACAATAAAATCATCTACCAAGTAAGAATACATGTACAGTGTGTTGCTTCAGATGTATTTAACTAAAGGTTTTTAAAAGCAGTGTGACATCACTGCTTAATGGATTTTAGTTTGGACCAAAATGAGGCGGAGAGAATATGAGGTGGGCATGAATATGTCTTTTAGATTAAATATTTAACTAACAAAGAGACAAAATGAAACTGGGACATCATGTTCTCCCAGAGATCTCCTATGCATGCTCAAATGCCAAAGTGAGTAGTGTTTTCAAAGTCTAGATTAGTCTTCTCCCAGTGAAGCCAGCAGTAAAATTCTCAGTGGTTTCAAAGGATGTCAGGTTAGATCATTGTTCTTTAGGCCACTGAAAATCCTATCTTTTAAAAAAATATTTCTTTGTATCCCTAATATCACACTGGTGTTCTCTGGACCTTAAACTTCAAACTTGCTTCCTGCATCCCTAAGCCCATGTCAGCACCATCCCAGCATGCAGGTGGCCTCTACTTTGGTGCAGCCAGATTTTCCCAGTTGTGAGGAAAGGCATGAGGTGCATTTAAGCTGTTGTTTAGCCTCCATGTAGTCTGGTTGTTCTCTTTGGACTGAATTCCCTGACTGTAAAATACAGATAGTGGAACTTCCCTGCCTACATAGATTATGTGAATTCCTCAAGCTTTCTAGGGATAAAAGCCAGAAAGTAATGTAACAGGTGATGTCTGGCTGCATATTTTATGTACTGGCATATAACCATTACTCCATTATTCAGAAAAATGGAGACAGAGACAAGAAAAACAAATTAAAAGCAAAGAAAAAAGCATTATTAATAATAATGAAGAAAAATGAAATAGCATATGGCCTGATTTCTAAAAAAAGATACTCCTACAGATACACAAAGCACTACATTAAATATGATTCTCCATATGGTAAAATGTGCTTCTCTCAACTTGCCTACCTTTCTGCTTCCTCAAAGCCACTGTCATTTTTTCTGGCAGCACATACTTACCCAGAATATGGGAAGACACTATTGACAGCATGTACTTCAATAATTCCTTGACAATCAAGCCAACTTCTAGAGCAATAAACTGTCTGAAGATGAGATACAAACAGCTGGAAATCAGTAGGTGATGAAACGTAAACTTTAAGAAATTTAGAGATTTTAGAGGAGCTAAGATTTAGTTAGAAATAAGCCTTACTAGAGTTAATTAAAATAATAATAATAAATGAGTAGGCCTTGATGAAGTTAGGAGTTAGTAATTAACTAATAATTGATTGCTTGTCATCATAATGTTTGGTTAGCTCGGTTTATAATGAAGAATATAGAAGCTGACAAATAGCTTTTAGGAACATAAGACAATTGTGGGCCTCCTCTGTTCTGAAACCAATTGAAGACAAGGAATGGGAGTTCTACCAAGAGTTCATTTGTCATATTTGCATTGAAAAGGTAGAAAGGTCAGAACGAGGAAGACTTCATTTACTTCCTCATTTTGGGACCCCTCCCCATGAAAGGGACCACCTACCCATTTCAAGGGACAAACTACGCATGCTTAATAGCTTTTGGAGTGATTAACATACGAAGCGGGGAATGGGATGTACCAAAATATGAATATGTATTTGTATTTTGGGTATTCAATACTTGTATGGATAAAAAGACTCTGTAATCACCTGGAAGGCGCAATGTGTATTTGAGAGCCATCCCGCACACTGCCCGGCGTTGAATAAGCATACACTTTCTAACTTTAAACTGTTAGAAAGTTTTTGTCCGTCACAGTTGGATATTGATACTAGATCAATATCCATATTTTTTCAATAAATCAGTGACGCACAAGGGGAACCACGTGGGCAAACACATAAAACACATATACAAATAAACATAATAGGAATCAGTTGACAAACACGTCTGAAAAGAAGGGAGAGGTGCTTTTCTAAATTTGCTAATTAGAGATAGAAATATGTATTTAAAATCTATAAATGAATCAGATAAAATGTAAAGCAGTATATATGTCTCTTGTTGAATCACTGTTAATTCTGTGCTGTCAGATACATCTGGGTGAAGCTGTTGAAGGGCCATCAAGAACCACTGGACATGGAGTTTCCTTCTCCTGGAAACTTTCATCTGGTGTTGTCTTCTTCAGGCTTTTTGGTTGCTTAAGGAGGAACTGAAGGAAGAATGAGAATTTTGCAGCCTGGAAACAAAACCTACATGTTAAGAGGTACTGCAGCTCTCTATCTCTGTGTAGGTTTTCTCTCCATCAGCCATCACCATATGTCCTGTTTTCAGCTGGGATAATGGGATATTTTTTTTTCTAGTAGCTGATACTGTGCTTGTGTTTGGATTTAGTATGAGACTAATCTTGACAAATTATGGTTCAGTTGCTGCTAAATAATGCTTAAGTCAAGGACTTTTCAGTCTCCCATGCTCTGCTAGTGAGGAGATGCACAAGAAGCTGGGAGGGAGCATGGCCAGGACAGCTGACCTGGCCTGGCCAAAGGGACATCCCACAGCACAGAAGGACATGATCAGTATATAAACCAGGGGAGTCAGCTGAGAGGGGCTAATCACTACTCAGGGCAGGCCTGGACATCAGTTGGTGGGTAGTGACCAATTATATTGTGCAGCACTCATTCATCTTGGGTTTTATTCCTTTTTCTCTTTTGGCTATCTCCATTTTCCTTACTATGATTTCATGATGATGATATTTTACTTTTTTTCAATTATTAAAGTGTTCTTATCTCAACCCACAGGTTTTACCTTTTTCAGGTCTCCTCCCCATCCAAGAGAGGGGTTGGAGCATGGTGCATGAGAGGCTGCGTGGTACTCAGTTTGCTTACTGGTTAAAGCATGACACCAGACTCGTCAAACATTGTATCAGACAAATTAGATCAGAATGGGGCTAACCAATTTTAAGATTTGATTTTATGCTTTATCCTTCCAGTCTTGCTGCAAGTGTTGCTTCCTGAGCTTCCCACACATGATGATTTACTTGTGTAATGGTTTGAGCAGCACAGTCATCATGAGGAACATAACAGTGGCTGTTACTCAAAGTGGGAGAAAGTTTGGCACAAAGGGCTGAATTTTCCCAGTCTTCCAAACCAGCAGAATGTCTTGGAATTTGGCCTCTCACCTCCAAGTGCCTTATGTTTCCCTCCACAAATACCAATTTCACTCCAGCTTACATGATCAACAACATGTGCAGGCAAAAATTACCACGCTGGTTTGCAATAGAGATGGTACCTTACTATTCATATGCACATAGCATTGAGCTTGCTGCTCTTTCAGAGCTTGACTGTTACTTCCCATCAGTGGCATAATGTTTCTTCTGGAGTGCCATTTACTGAGTTTTTTCCTTAAAGTGCACCCTTTAAAATGAAATAATTTAGCTTGTGTTTTGTGACAAGACAAGACAGACATACAAATGATATTTTAGTCAAAGTCACAGTTCCAGAAGTATTGACATTAAACTTCGAGATATGCTTTTTCCTGAGGAACCCAAACTGTTACGTATTTTCTTCTTAATATACTTGGCATTTTTATTTCATTTCCAGATGGAATTAAATATTAGAGATTTTCATTGTAAATCCAGAGCTGAATTATTATAATGATAATTATTATTGAATATTTAAGCATACATCCTGTACTTAATCCATTTAACATGCACTAAAGGATCCCAGATTGCAGTACCAAGAACAAGTCTGTAATTGTTTTAATCTGAAAGATGTAGAAGGTTCAAGGTAAAGAGAATTCAATTAACAAAGCCAAACGTTGATGTGAAGGTAGATACTTCTTTTTTTTTGCTTTATAGCTCCACAATAAATCACCTTCTTAGAACATACAGTTAAATGTCATTGTTTCCAGAGTGTATTGCTAGAAGAGAACATACACCTAAAAACTCTTGAAAACTTTTCATCTGCTTAAGCCCTCAGGTTTGTTACGTTCTTTCATGCTTGAGTCCTATTTGTCTTCATTAACCCTCCACGGCTGCCCAGGACCACTTCCAAAATGTGCATGCCAGCCCTGAGGAAATGTTTGCCAAGGCTGGCATCATGAATGCGAGCAAACAATGCCAGTGTTGTTAAGTTTTAAAAAAAGGAAGATTCCCCTCCTCATGCAGCAATTGAGCAAAGAGTGTGCAGGAGCACACAGAATAGGTCCTGTGCATCTTGTCTGGAGCTGTGCCTTGTCTCTGGCAGGGATGTTACCATCACACCTCTAGCCGTGAGCAATTGTACTAAAAACTCAACAGGCTCTACCATGTACATGCACAACAACCTTCAGAAGCTACTGAACTAACTAGAGAGCTAAAGTTGAGTGAGGTGAATTTCACTCTGATATTTCAAAGCTGAAATAAGAGGAGTAGTCTGAATAGACACTGAAAACTTCATTTGTTCTGTTCTGTTTTGCTTCCAATTGCAAAATAAATTGGACTTTTTCAAGACATTTTAAATATGTATTTTTTAAATGGCACTTTCCATGCAAAGAAAAAGTTTACCAGTATAGGAAAATTTTTAGGTTCAATTCACACATTTCTATAGGAATTCTAGCATTCTTATGGTGTCAGCAGAGAATTAATCCTGAATTTTCATGCCCTTCAAATAATGAAAACTATGAGAATCTTAGAGTAAAGAGAAATCAGATTAACATCCTGTACCACCTCGAGGTTTGTGCATGTATGCATGGACACATATAGTACTAATACAGAGAAGATCAGGACATGTTCTGTTAAATTCTTCAGAACATATTTGTTTTTGGCAGAGTGCAAAATCTGGACCGTGTGACACAACCTTGAGTCAATGCTGGAACTCCTTTCTTTATTCTCCTTTCCTGTCCTTGCTTACATCTCAGACAAATGCTCATAATCCCATTCTCTGAAAAGTTCTTCCAAGAAAGAGGTGTTTCTATTCTAGCCTTATGACTCATGCCTGGCATGCCCTTCCCAGGTCAGAAGGAAATACAGGAGCTGGTCTGTAATCCATTGACTTCGATGGACCCTGATCCAGGGGCAATAAATCACATGTTTCTGTGTAACAATTTAAACATTTATATTTTAGGCCAGGCTCTAACTCAGTGAAACTGAGTTATAGTGAATAACTTACAGTGAATAACTTCTTCTTCCTATATGAGAAAGACACTTAAAAAAAAAAAAAGGAGATTCAGACTTTGATTCTGAATGTTTTTGAATATGAAATATAGTGATGAACTCCCATGTAACCCATGATCAAAGTAAAATTAAGCATTGTTACTTTCCCCTAGCCTGCTGGAAACTAGCCATATACATTGAAAAATAGACCCAAATATAGGAAATCAAATAATGAGATAATCAGAGCTCACAGTAAAATACCCCTCTCAAGAAAAAATACTTAAATGAGTTACATTGTGGCACTCAATTGTATTCCTACACTTCAGTGTAGCTACTCCTGCATAAATTTTATTTCAGCAGTGCCAAATAGGAAAATTACCTTTAGGAAATGTCCATTGTCTTTTCATTGACATTTCTTTTTATTTTTTTCTCATTTTCTTAATTCTACCAGTTCACTCTCTCAATTTTGGTACCTCATGCCTTCATTCTTTTGTTTCCTCACACTTTTAATATCTCTTCCAGTTTAGACAGATTGATATTCCACTGCTTTTAGCGATTGGACATGTTTTCTAGTGAGCCTGGGATTTTTTTCATGCAGAGCTTCATGCTCTGCACTGATATGAGACCCACCCATATTTTCAGGACTCTACAGTTATGCCATACAAAATATTAGTTCAAACTTGATAAAAGAAGACTATGGTTGTGAAACTTATTTTGTGCTGACATTATGTCTTGATCAAAGGGCTAGCCTCTCAGCTGGGAGGCTGGGAGTTTGAATCAGTGAAGGCAATGCATGACCCACACAATATTTTTTTACTCACTTACTTTGTATTCAAATAAAAAAAAAAGAAATAAAGTTAATAAAGTTTAACATTTTGACCACTTTATTTATTGTGGGTTTTTTTTTCCAGAACTAAATTGTGTAAATCCTTACATGATGTGTCAGATGTGGACATTATCCATTTCATTTCAGAGTCAAACATCAATGTAAAGATCACAAACAGTAAAATTGTTCAGACTTGGAAATGCTATTAAACTTTACTTACTGTGTTAACATTGTAAAATGAAGCTGTCTCTCTGCCCCACACCATTAGAGCAATAAATATATTTTCAGAATAATTCTCATATTCTAATTCAATTTAGAAGGATCATGGTAGAGAAAAGCCCTGAGAAGTCCCCTCCTGCTTCACTTTGCTTTGTCCAAAGCATTCCATAAGTACAAGAAAAATTAAGCCCTGTGAGTGTAGCATGCACAACACATAATTGGATCCAGTCACCACTGCACCAACAGCCATGGACAGGGCTGAAACTCCATCCTTAGCTAATCTTCCCATGGTAACAAAGTCCATAATGAGTAGGTAGGCTGGCTTTGTGTTGCATATCACAAATACGCAAGCACATATATGACATAAAGCTGGGTGTTTCCATGAGAATTTCATTTTAAGCAAAACCCCTGCAGAAAGCCTGTTAGGAAGAAATCCTGAGAAAACACTGGAGAGCCACAGCTTTCCCTCTGCCAAAAATGCTGTTAAGAAATACTTCATTGAAATCAAAAATTGTGCTGAATGAGTGAAGAAGTGGTCAAAGAAAAAAAAGCAGATGATGCAGGGAACATCTTCCCCCCTCCTTGATGCTCGCACACTCAGACACACACACATATGCAGGTTGTTCCCCCTTGCAAGAGTTATGGATGCATGACTATAAATGTCAAGTAAGGTTCCTCATGGTAACCCTGCCAACTCTCCATGTTGATATTCTGCAAGTTCAAAAAGTTGTAATTTACCCCTGTACCGCGATGAGCAAGTCTGTCCATTAAAACAATTATTCTTTTAACTTAATGGATTTAAAAGCCTTGGCATAACTTCAATGTGATTTTGGTATGATTGCATATGCAATAAAGCCAAAAGCCAACTAAAACTAGGCCAAACTAGGCCAACTTCTGAACTCTGTGTCCCTAACAGCACTGGGATTTTTGTTTAAGCAAGTGCTTCACAATTTGACTCTGATAAAAACAAGGTTTAGCAGCAACACGGACTGGCCTCAGTCCTGCTACTCAAACCAGTGATCTCCCATGCAGGTTCTGTTCCACTCCACGCCACAGTTCCAGCACCACTCAAACCTGCACTGAGGGCGAGGACATTTCATGTGCATGCAGCCACCTGCAAAATAGCAACAGAATTGCTTTGGTACTTGGAAAATATTTAGAGACGTTAATCAAAAATTAAGAACATTAAAATCTACTTTCTCAGACACTAGTTTACCAACTAAGTAAATTATTTAATAAAAGAAAAGTATAAACCTGAAGAATATTTCCTTGGGCTTTCTAAATACTGCTATTCCTGTTACTGGGCTTTCATGTGCTTTTCTCACTGGAGGGACTGCAGGAGTAGGAGGAAATTTAAAAAGACTATGCTAGGGATAGGGAAAAGGCCATAGCTTTTCAAAGCAGTCCTGGAGGTACCTCCTCAAGGTTACTCTACACTAGCCCAGCTGTGAGCCAGAAGATAAACAAAATTAAATCCTTTTTTGAATTTGGATTTAAAGATTTGCAAGGTTTGCAAAGTTGGTAAATCAGGAGATACAGACTTTGGTGGCTGACTGATGATTATACAAAAATTACATTAGTAATTTAAGTTGATTTGACCTTTTTAGTATCAGAAGCAGCCTTTTGATCATATAAATGTTTTTTGCATGTTGGGTTTCTTACTTCTCCATACCATGAGAGCAGCTCTAATTTCTCTGCTCATAACCTTGATCAAAAGTTTATTTTGTAATATATAAACATTAACATTGTCAAAGGTCATTATAGAAATACATTTCAATTTGAAATTATGTTGCTTGCCATACAAAGATATCTTTTGTATAATTCAAATTGAGAGAAGAACATGCACTATGAAGAAATGCTGAAACGTCATCTTGGTATGACTCCAAATGGTGATGGGGGGTACAGGAAGTGTGTGTTCCCTACTGTACAAGCTACCCTTACACCATGTTTTTAAAAATGCCACTCCAGAATGTTTCTCAGAAGGCAAAAACAAACAAGGATTGGTTTGTTAAAATAGACCTGTCTGCTTCACCTGACAAAGAGAGAAAACCACTTGTGATAGCAAGGTCTATTTGTCAGTTTATATCTTTGTGTAAGAAATGCAATGTACCAGAAAGATTTTTATCTTATTTAAATATAAACATACAAATGGCCAGCCTCCATGTTACAGATTATTTAAAGATTAGTTCCAGTCCTTTCTTACAGTTTGTATTAAGCCATTACTGTGCAAAACTCATCTCAGTCCTGGTACAGGACCCAAACCCATTTGGTGCCCTCTGTAAAACATGTGCCCTTCCTGCAAAGCTGCATAAATCATGTTATTCTCTGCTACATGGCAGCTGAGATCAGCAGTCAGGAGTGGAGAGTGCCTCAACCAATGGGACCTTCAGCTCTGTGAGTACAGCAGCCCTCTGAGAGACATGCATGTGTGTCTAAACTCACTCAGACTGGGACCTTCACTGTGGGAAAGTGTTTATCTCTTCCACTTCAGCTATTACAGGAAAGTTACTGGCATCCAGAAATATTCTACAATGCCTGTAGTTTATATGGGCATTACAGAAAAGTTATTGTCATTGTCACTGTCGCTTGTAAAAGACACTGTCCACAGAATATGGGGAAGGAAAGCAAAATTATTCTCCTGTGTGGAGTCAGTGTACTCTTCCCAAATGAGGACTGCTGGCAGACATCAGGATGCAGTTGTCAGTCTCTTGACAGCAGCTGTACTTTGGCAGCTCTGAAATGCTTCTGTAAGTTTACAAATGGCAGACTAGAAGCTGGCACAGGCAGTACTCATGACAAAAGAAGAAGGCAAGCACTGCACCTTTTAAGCTTTATGATTTTATTTTCAAAATGACAGAATCACTGAGGTGGGAAAGTCCCTTAAGAGAACATCAAATCCAAAATCTGCTCAAAGCAGGGCAACTAAAGTAGTTGCTCAGAGTCTAAGAGAAAGTAAAGGTCTTACCACTCCTTCAAGGTTAACCAGGTTTTTGTTTGGCTTGAATAAATAGTCACCATTAAACTCTTGAATAAATAGTCACCATTATAATTTGTCTATTTCTAATCAGATTAAAAATTCTGTTTTTCAGTCTGTTCTAGAAATCTGTAAATAATTTTTGACCTGGGCCTCTGTTCTCTCTCTTCTGCTGCCAATCTTGCTCTCCATGCTATGCCAAATCTTGCCTCACCTTCCCACTCTTCAATTCAAGCTTTATCTCTTTCTGCCTCTTGTGCTTGAGGGTGTCTCCCACTTTCAATCTGCCAACTGCCCTTTCTTTCATCAAACACCAGATTTCAGAATTTTGTCCTATTTCTTCCCCAGTAATATTTCTGCAGTGTCAGTGCTCAGAGTGTTCTCCCCTTGCAGTTCATAGTGCCTTATTATTTGGTATTTTCAGTGTCCCATGTGAATTCCACAAAACAGGGAAGCACCCTCTAAGTATTTGTATAATATTTAGACAATCATGTTAATACATTTTTATTACCATAAATACAATTAAGTCTTGGAACAGTATTAACCTATAAAGTACAGCCTATTTACCAATCCTGTTCTTCATTTTAAACATCCCAGTACCAGTAGATTACTTTTCTTCCTACATGGTAAGCACTGATTAATGGAACTGTTTGTTGCTTTCTCTAACTTGCTCTTCTACCATGGGCATGTGGCTGAGTTGGAATTACTCTCACCCAAATTCAGCCTTATACTGTGTAGACATCTACAGCAGGACTAATTCTTTACACCCCACTTTTAGGTGTGATTTTCTAGCCTACATATGTTCTGCTTCATCAGGAGATGAGTTTTACTCTACAAATGTCTATTTTCCCCAGTGACAATAGAAAGTCTAGATAACTAGCTGGATATCCAGTCATATGAATGCTACATCTAGTGCCCCATTTCCCCTGTCTAAAAAATAGCTGGACATTTTGTCAGGCTTGATTAGTGGTTTTAGAACTGAGTGATTTAGTTAGTGTTTTCAAGATAATTTAGATAAGGTGACACAGGGAATTCTTCACGCTTTTTGTGCTCTCCCCATTTTGGAATAATATTATGCATATGTGGAGAGTGGACATTCATATGTTTATACTGTGAAATTAATTTTAAGAGACAGGTAAGTACAAGATATATAATAAACTTACCATTTTTTTCTACTGGGATATTGCAGTTGGGGCATGGCTTGGTTGTCTTCTTGATTGTTTCTCTAGATGCTTCTTCCCATCGAGCTTGCATGGCTGCATGTTCATCAACTACATACCCCTGCAAAGAGAGAGGAAGAGCACTCATTGGGGCATCCAGCTCTGCTGCAAATGCACCAAGACAGGTAAAGCAAAAGGGAAGGCAAAGGCGGAGTCAGGTGAATCTGGCTGACAACATCCCATGTCAGACACCACAGGTTTGATTCTGCTTCAGGGATTAAAGCCCTTCTTGCAAGAAAAGCAAAAGCACCAAGGAAGTGCAATACCTGGTAATGCAGGATGGTGGGGTGCCTGGAAGGAAATTGTTTATCATAATAAAGTGTGCTCTGTTGTATTGGAGGTCTGAGTTTCATTCCAGTGTAACTCTACACAAATATAACAGGCAAAAAGAATGAAAAAAAATTTTGGAAAAAGAAGTAAAAAAAGCCACTTGTGAGCAATGAAAGCTTCCCAAACAGAATGACACAGAAGGAAAAAGTCATCATGAAGAGTATAAAAAGGACTCCTGTGTTTGTCTTATTTATGATTGGGACAAAATGACATAATCTACACAAATGGCCTATTTGGCTGTTTCCTACCTAAAATGATAGTACAAGGACAAAAGAGATGGCAGTGCCTTGGGTCATTTCCATCACACAAGTGACTAGCACCTATAAACAATGCATGTTGGTTCCAACCTTGAAGTTCTGCTCTCTCCATTCATAATATGGTTTTATTCAAGCAGGTGGGAAAAGGATGAACTTAAACAAAACTATTTAATTTATAACAATTCTTGTAACTTCTTAATGTATACCTTCTAAATACTTTCATGTGGCTAGACTTTTATATTTATTTTTATGGATAATTTTTAATATATTTATTTCTAGTAAGACAGAAAAAGGAAATTGGCCCAACTTTAAACATTGCAACAAAGCCATAACTCTGCTTGAATTCTGGTCATCTAGTATTGATAAAACATATAAGTTCTGTCAGTGAGTAATGCCTCAAATTTCATTCTTGGCTGAAATGACCTGAGTTAAAATGGAATAACAAAGACCAACATCTGTGGAAATTTACTTCCAGTTCATCTAGTGGCCATTGCAATATGCATTTAAGGAAAACCAAACCAAAACACAAAACAACATCAACAGAACCTCCCACTGTCTTCTTTTAATCAGGAAACATCAATAATATGTTTGCCATTATTTATTTTACAACCTACATCAGTGTCCTCAGTCTGTGAATGTCTTGTGTTGCTCCTCACTTAATAGTCTCCAATTTGATTTTCTTTTTGATGTAGAGGTGACAAAAGTGAACGAAATCTTCTTATCTGTATCCTAGAAATGACTTTTACTTTTTTCTCTCTGCTTGTGAAGAGAGAACTCGGCCCTGCACCCTGCTGGATTATTCAGCGATTTGGCAGAAAGATGACCTCTGTACAACAGCACATTAGTAAGTTCTGGGAAATAGAAAAGGCTGCTCAAGCTAATAGCAAAGAACATAATCTTGTATTGATTTTTCAACACCTACATCCTTAAGGAAAGCAAGCAATCTGAGCTAGCTCAGGGAAGCAGAGTGGGAGAGTGGGGAACACTTGACCTAGGCCTCAGTTTTCCCCATGACAGAAATAAGATGATATCTCATTTTAATGGGACCTCATTGATTAACATGCATCAGTTGAAAATCACTACAGCAGTGACAAAACAATGCTATTCTTTTCAGAAGCACTGAATGAGAAGACCAGAAATATTTTAAATTTTTGCAATCAGTCCAGAAGAGCTTCACAGTTGGCTCTGTTTTCTCAAATAGTCCAAACCCAGTGTTTTAATACTTGCAAACATACTGTTTTTCTCCATCTTCATGTCTTTGTCGTGACCTAAGAGCACCTAACAGCAAAGGACACTGAGGCAAAATTTCACATACCAAATTGCTAACTTTATTTATATAAACATTTTTGATCTTAGTTCTGCAAACAAAATTGGGAGAACTTAGAAATAACTAAAAGAAACAACTTCTAGCCACACACATGCAGTTCGCCAAGAACAAACTGCTGAAAACAGCAGTGAATTATTATTTTAGTATTTTTCATTGGAAAAATTCTAGCATGAACTAGATGCATCAGCATGATATTTCAGCCCATTAGAGCTGAAACACCCCTCCCATGCCCACTCTTGCTGAATGCTAAGTTAAAAACTTCCTGCTGCGTGAACCAAATGCAGAGAAATGGCACAGGGATAGAGTCCCTCTGATTCAGTGAAGAAATCATACCATGCAGATCTATAAGCCTTCAGTGTTCATGTGCTTTATTTAGTGCTTCTCACCCAGTGATGGCAAGCACACATATATTTAATCTGCATTTTTTCTTCAAACAATAAAGAAAAGGTGTATGGCAATTCTTCATTACCAGTGTCTATTTAAATCATGTTCTTACATCCTAAACTAGCAAACCTAATCTCCTTGAAAATGGCCAAGGTCTGTCAAGCAGAGGGGTCTCTAACTTTGCTTGTTCTGCCTGGTCTTGGATAGGATGTTCAGAGATGCTCCAGGTGTGCATCACATGTCAGTTTGCTGAGGACAGGAGACTTGGATCACTTCTGATGCTCACTCAACATTATATGCTCTAGTTCCCCAGTTAGTATGAAACATTTGTCCCAGCACTGTGGAAAAGCGACTAGATGTCATCCACGCCACTTTATGAATATTTTTTTTAATTAAAAAATGTGCTGCATCTTATTACCAGGAATAAATACCCATAAATAACAGCAAGGTACAGAAAGAGCTGTTGTAAGCACTATTCAATATCCCCCCTGCAGTATTCCCTTAGGGAGACAGGAGCAAAAGGTTGTCTTATTATCTCTGGGTCATACTGAAGGACATAGATTTACTTCTGTTTCTGTGCTGAGTCTTTTGGAAAAACTAACAGGGATAAAGAGACCACAGAGACTGTCAAGGACCATATAACAATAATACAAAAAACATATGGAATGCTTTCTTTGATGTTAATCAATATCATGCAGTACTGGAAAGAGATCTACAGGCACAGAAAGTATCTTGAAATAGAAATAAAGTGTCCTTCTTAGAGCAGTATCTCATTCAGGTGATAGAGTACACATTGACTTGTCAGTAGAACTACATTGAAGCAAATGAAGAATGTGTTCACAGACAGCAACTAAGCAGTACCATCTAGATTAAAAACATTCATGGCAAAGCTTCTTGTTCAAAATACTGGAAGTCTTAGATACATAATGTTAAATTTTGACATCCACTGAATGATATACTGTCTTATGTTAGCACACTTCTTTAATGATCATGCTTATTTTGCCTGGTATAAACAACATCTCAAAACAGAAGACCCTTAATTCAGAATAGAATATGCAACTGTTAAACTTCTTTGTGCTTTGCTTTAAGTGTATGTAATTTCTGTATTCCTGCTTGTTTGCCCTTGGTGCTTCATCTCTCCCCAGTAAGAAAACAAGCTGGTCATACATAACTTAAAAAAAATATATCTTAGTGAAGCTTTCTCTAAATACAAAATACATTTGCTTTTGAACAGAAATGCTTGGTTTTAAGAGAATCTTACTTGAAAAAATAAGCTTTTTATATAGGGTAATAGAAATACGTAAAATTATTTCACTTTATGTGAAATACAGAATTTTAAAAAGGTTTAGATGTCTCAAAACAGGCAGTATTACTCATTTCTAACAAGAATGTGAGAAAAGCTAGGTATACTTGAAAGCATTTGAAAGGAAGACAAAGAATAATTCATTTTGCATGAGCAATGTTCATCCCACCATAATATTTAGGTTAACACAGCCCAATAGAGCTAGAGCTCTAAGCAAAAGCAGTTTCAGCTGTTGAAGCCTGATCTACAATGGGTGGTTGTGGTTTCCCCCTCTCTCTCAGCTCCTAAATTATCAGGCTAGCCCAGAAATATGAGGCCTTGAGAGGGGGGAAACATCAGGATATGGGCAAAGGTTGAAAAGAGGCTCTCCCCTGATGTAATTGTCTAGCTCTTTATTCCATGGTCCAAGGGGGAAGAGTGGGGAAAGAGAGTGAACAGGAAATGTCAGGGGTTTTTCTAGGCTCTTGACAGGGAGGGCTTCTTGGCTCTTCGCCAACCCTGTTGGGGCATGAAGGAGGGGTCCAGGCTTATCTTGATCCGAGTCACAGGGGTCCTGGGAATGGGGAAAACATGGCCTGAGCGGAATGTAACAGGTGGTGACAGTCCAACTTAAATTTGTCTTCTTGGCTTCACCAGGGCTGTTTTATGAACATGATCACATGAATTAAGATACTGTCATGTTTATTGGTGCCTTTTACTGCAGGGGGTAAAAATAGCAGGTGTCTGAGGCACTAGATAGGCTAGAGAGTTTTGGAAGAAAATGGATTATTTGAGTCATTTAAGAGTCAAAATTTCACAAAAAGAGATGTGCATAGCTGTGGGACTATTGCTCTATTTTAGAGACAGATTTAGGCTAATTCAAAATGCTAAAATGTGGCTATAGATAAGGAATAGAAAAGATATTCATTCAATGAGAGTAAGTTTCACAGGAAAAATAGAAATACCAGTACTACAATGATCCAGTTAAATCCACATGAAGCAGCTTTGTGTGAGCCAATTTGTCTAGTGTGCCTAGGGAATTCTGACATAAAATGAAAGAGCTGCTTTGTGATGACAGCAACTAGTTAAAATCAAATTGATATACACAGGGTATTATATTGGATACAAGATGGAAGAGTGCTCTGGTTTGGTGACACTGCACATCAAGGTTCTCACTCTGTGTGTTGCAGCCATTCATATAATGAATTAAATGCAGGTAGATGGTGAATATTGAATCTGTACTGCTCTAAAGTAGAAAATCTAATCTAATAAAGGTCATTCTTATATAACTGTTTTCCATGAGGAGACCAAAGAACGTGCCTTCTCTCATAAGTGGCAACACTGCTGAAAATTACTGTCAGCTTAACCTCATAAACAAGAGTAGTCTGTCACATCTTTTTTACTTTATTGCTGCCCAAAATAGGAAACGTAAAATTCTCTCTATATAGTCATCATCTATTTCTCATTAGACAGGAAGTTAAGACCTAGTCTTAAATTTTCTCTGGTGCATCTTTATTTATAACACATTTATTGGACATTTTATTGGACATGTCCTGGTTATAGTTATTTTTCTTGCTCCTTTAATTAGGCACCTGTGAGCTGAAATGTCCTGAGCTTGATATTGTGAGTATACCAAACACTAAAACCCTGAGCCTCAGTTTCTTTTTCAGTCATTTAAAATATTTTAGAACTCAAGCTAGGTGTGCTATTCCTTGAACAGTCATGTTTTATTTAACTTTCAAAATTTACCTGATGGGAAGAAAAAAAATCAATGGCCTAATAATAGATGCTCCACATTTCATACTGTGACTCAGGTCTCGTTGAAAGATACTATGTATAATGAACCTTTTCAGTAGCTTTTCCTTTCACTAAAATGCAGGGAAATAATGAATGTTTTTTGTGGTTAGCACTTACTATTTATCATTTAGATCGTCATTAGCTGCTTAGAGACCAGGCTTCACAACCCTACATGCTTGCTGGAAATTTGTAGCATGGGAGGTTAGAATCTGTCGTTTCACGATGGATAAGGAAGCCTGGCAGGCAATACCTGTGCATTTCATACCCCCTACTGTCAATTCTGAGACCTGCACACAGGAGGCAACGGAGGAAAAGATGGGCTGGAGGCTCACCTGTGGCCCAAGTGAGCTGGAACCTTTTCCAGCAGCTACATTCCAACAACCTTCAGCAGGATACCAGGTGCTGTGACAGGTTTTCCTGGATGTGTGTGTGTGAGTGCATGGATGTGCCTTTATGTTGAATCTGTGCAGCAAAAAACATGTCTGGGAGGTGATCCAATGAGTCTGCTTTGAGCCATTTGTTTGCCTGAGACATCATGCCCGGGTCAGGTTTGGGCCCAGAAACTCTGGTTAGAGTGCAGCCAGGGCCCTGGAAGTGTGTGCTGATGAAGAGGGTTGGGTTTGCCCCGACTCAGCTGAAGCACTGACTGCTCTGCTTTTGGTTAGATCTGATGGGTTCTTGGGCTCACAGAGATGCTGGATAAATTTTATACTGCCAGCTGCAGATCAACAAAGCTATTACCAGGATCCTACATTATTAGCTACCTAATAAGACTGTGAGGGCTGAGCTCCAAACAAGGAACAGCTGATGTTTGATTTGAAGGTGGTGGGTCTGGGAAGGGTTTGGGATTTGGGTGACAAAGGCCTCCAGCTTAGGGCTACAGCCAGGACAGTCAATATCCCACAGGTTAAGAGTGGAGTTGAAGGCAAATTTTACAGCATTAGCTTTAAATTTACACTGAAAAAGACTGTAGATAATGGTTTAGAACATGTATCTTTATGCCTCAGCAAAAATGGTGTTGCAATTTATTGTAAGGGACCACAGCCTTTGTGCCAAACCAGCACCATGAACCCCATGACCAATCAGGCTTTATCTGAACTTGTCTTGGCATGCCTAGAGATTTGGTTTAGCCTGTGACAGCAGTTATTGAATGACCTGGTGACTATTCCCCTGTTCTGCTTTTGCTTTTGTACAATTTTTGTATTATTGCATAGTTCAACAGTTCATGTATTTTTGTAATTAACAGGCAGGAATGACCATTGTAGGTCCATCAGTCAGAACAAACTGTCTCTGACCCTACAATAAAATGCTGCACAGAGGAGTAACTACATGGGATGATAGAAGAAGCCTTGAAAGCAGAGGCACAGGATGATATGGGAGGCCTCACCATTATAAACCACACTCAAGTGGTCAGTTACCCAAATACAGCCTTGAAGGATGGGTAAAAACAGTTTTGAGGACAACAAAGAGAACAAAGGCATAAATGACTTGGGTAAACACATCAACATTGGCTTGTGCATCAGAGGAGTCTGTTAACAAACAAATAAGACTGACTCCAAGCAGATTATTGAATAAGAAGGAGAAAAAAAAATCCTTCAATATCAACATCATGCTCCTTCTGGTAAAGGATTCGCTATACCAGCCCATTCCAGACTGCAGATATTGAGCCTAGAACCCAGAGAAGCAGTGGAAGTTAAAAATAACACCAGGGAAATGTGTGTTACTAGAAAGTTTGCATATCCTTTGTTTTAACTCTAATTTGAACTGTAAGTCGTAATATTATTGTAAATGGGCTAAAAATGCATCATTGATAAGCTAAGGCTTTGCTGAAAACAGCAATATATTTTTTACTTTGCATATTCAGTGAACATGATCTGAAATGAACAACTTTAACAGATAATGAGATTTTCAATGTAACAAAGTGGCAAAAATTTACACCACTTAGTCTGTAACCAGTGTGTGAGAAATGGGTAAGAATTTTTAGCTGCATCAGCAGCTATAGATGAATATTTAGAGATGGATTTTACTGGATTGCATTGATTGTAGGCCCAGACTTGCTAGAACAGACTCCTTCTCTGACTAGCTGGAATTAAGGCTTGGACTAAGACTAGGTATATTCAGACAGGATTTTTAAGGAGTTTAGTAGGACAAGATAATCAGCCACTCGGAGAAAGTTTGTCCACAGAACCAACTCTAAAACATACTTTTAAATAACACATTTCATCCAGGTTGTGTTACCTTTTTTCCCCCAAACACTTACAACTCAGTGCCCCATAATCTACTCACTTATTTGTATAGGCTCCACTTTTACATCAGCGTCACGGCTATTACAGTTTACCTTGCCAGTGTCTCATCAACACGCCCAGCACCAAAACTATCGTGGGAGCTGCTCTGAAAAAGTTCAAATCTCATATGTGGCCACATTTTATTGTCCAGTTGCTAGTGAACAAGGAGGTGCATTGCTTATCCTTGTAAAAGGAAAACAATATAGAAAAGTATTTTTTGAAAGCTAGGCTAATTTTAAGGTGTGGACTTACAGAGGAAGCTGGTTTATGGCTAGATTCCCCACCAGCACAGGCTGTCTATGTGTGAGGTTAAAAGAGGCTAGGAAGCTTGGTTTTGTGGTGTACATTGCAGGGACTATGTGGTTATTTCTAAACCTAAATCTGTCTGGAGTCACCTTTACTGTGTCATTGACTCCATCATGCACACTGTGCCTTTTAATTCATCAAATATGATTTCTTCTGTCATCCCAAAGTTCAGACTGCTCTAGGAGGCTGCAATGGTTTTAAAACAAAGCTTCTCAACTGATATTGCCACAGATAAATTTTTTTTTCCCTGAAATAATGTAATTTACACACTAAGATGGGAAATAATAAGTCCTGCACCAGTAAGTAAATGTTTAAGATAAGCTTCCAATGGCCTATCTGGGCTAAAAGTAGACATTTCAGTGGAAAGAGAACATTTTATCCTTCCCAATGGGCCATGCAATATCTGTGCACAGATCTGAAAGGTCATGATATGCCAGTAGTTAAAGCTGGGCTGCTCTCTGCACACTTGCTGCCAAGTTTGCCTTTTTTACCCCAAGCAGCAAGTAAGGCCATTTAGCTTCCCTGAAGCTTCCAAATCCTTTATTTGGAATAGGCTTTCAGAGATCCACAAGTGGCTCCTGCTTTATCCCTCTTATGCCTCCTATGTCCTGCAGTTGTTGCTGTCCTCTTCCTTTCTCCTGCCAACTTGCCCCTTGCCCCTTCCATCCTTCTCTGCCCTCCTTCACAGTCCCACCAGCTACACTCCCCTCTACCTCAGGCTTTCCCCTCCCTCCTTTTGACATCTGCCCAAGAACAGGCCCATTTAATCACCACCATTTATGTTTCCTGGACCTTCATAGCTGTGCCATGTCATTTCACATCTCTCTTTCTTTTCCTCTTTCTGGAGCTTCTGCTCCATCTGACAGCTGACTAGCTCTTGGCTTTCATGGACACTCAAATTCCTCTGTATCAGGCTCTATCTCTGCTTCTGAGGGATCTCTTTCTGCAAGTCTTCCCAAAATGGTGTCAGGCTCTGAGGGTACCATCAGACCTTGGTGTCCCAGTCCCCTGCTAATCCCTGCATCCTGCTCATGGCTCAGGAACCCATGTCGCTGCCTGGTGACTGCAGCAAGGCCTGTCTCCAGCTCCCCACATCCCTGTCCAGCCCAGTCATAGGCCACCTGTGGACCCACCTTCCAGCATTTTGTCTCATCCCTGTCCTCAGGCCCTGCCCTGACACATGGAAAATCCCCAGGAAGTAGATGGCCCATGCAGTGCCTTGACACACCTTAGGAGAGCTGCATGGAGTGCCACCACAGCTCTTCCTGTTCTTGATGCTGCCATCCACTACTGGTCACCCAATTCCTCTACAACAACTCTCCTTCTTGGTTTTTCTTTCACCTCTGTCACACTCCTCTGTCACACTCCACCATGTTCACCTCTGTCGCGCTGACAGGCCGGAACCTGTCCACAGTGTTTCATATTGCTGAACATCAGGGACCTGCAGGCATTTGCAGAAATGTGAAGGCAAGAGAAGGTCCCTTCGCTACTACAGCTACTACAGGCTAAAGCAAACCCTGCATTTTTCTTATTGGAACTATTTCTCTGAAACTGATTGTGTATCCTGCACCTCTTCTGAAGAGGAACATTTTAGTGGCAGTGTGTTTGTTTGATCCTTAAATTTGACTGGCAGAAATTGTGTCCATATCTTGATAAAATAAATTATATGGAAAGGATCCAGATAGGAATCAAATTGCATGAGCTGGAGACAACCCTGGAAGTGTATTACTCCTACCTTGAAACAGACCATAAGGCAAAAATAAAACAAGCCTTCTCACTGCCTCACCAAGCACTACAATCACAGCAGGTTAGGTCTGATGCACTGTCCTGTGCACCTGGCAGGAGATGCCAAGTGCAACAGACAGCACAAAAGCACAGGTGGATAAATGTTTACACTGACTTCAGGGAGAGAGATGGAAACTGTCCCACAAGCGCTGCTCTCCCTATACGCCCCCCGAATGGTCTGTGTGCCCGGTACGGGAGCCCTGTGCGCAGGCAGCTCTGCAGGGATGCTGCCCGGGTGAAACCAGCGTCTCAGCAGCCCTGCCCTCGCCCTGCTTCTGCTACCGCTGGGCTTGCTCGCCCGGCTAAGGAAAATGAGGGAAACATTCCTTCAGTGGCACAGCACCGCCTCGTGGAGACGTTTAATTAGTGCCGCCCTCAATTTCTTAGAGGAAGAGGAGGCGGACCTAAATCAATTAACTTCAGTTTAGACTGGAGTCTCGGTGAATCCTGCGTAGTCTGTGGTCTTGTCTGTGCAGGGGACCTGATTAGTGTAGGTGCAGGAGTTATAGTGGTACTATCATTGAGCTATTCTGGAACAATTCCTTCAGAGTGCAGGAAAATTTTCAAGAACAGCAAGAACGTTCACGTGACACTAGAACTGCAACAGTAGCCAAAATTGCTAAGTTAATAGGTCTAATCGGGTGCAATTCATGCGCTGTGAGATTGAATCAGATGGATGAAGTGCTCTCATTGTCATAAGGAAAAGCAATGGCAATATTCAAATATTTAAAATAAATTACTTCTTCCTATGGTATTCTGATTCTTCCTGGCATACCTTTATCTCGGCCTTGGAAACTAAAATTTACACGAACTCTACCTTTCACATTGTGGAATTCACTTCTAACGTGGCATGACAACTTTCAGTACTCTAGGAAAAACTCTAAGCATAAGTAACTTAATGACTATAGAGCTCTCTGTTCATGCTGAGATGTACTCAAGTTTAATTCAGGTAAGGCATTGAGCCTTAGTCTCCTGCTTTACTAGGCTGTTGGATGCTTTAAGCATCTCTCATGCTCTCTGTTGAAGTTGCTTTGTTTTTTATATAAATGTGAATGGGAACCAGAAAACTGCTCTAAGGCTATTGCAAATAAAATTAAACTGTTCTTCATAGAGGGCAGCTAAGCTGCAAATCTTGTTATTATATATACATATGGCTTCAAAAATGGGTTGCACAAATTCATGGAAAAAAAAAATTGCTGATAGCTACTAAACATAAAATACCACATGTACATCACAAATCACTAGATGGATTTTGGGTCTGATACAATACACATGTTCCAGGTCAACAGAGGTAGATACCCTGACTGACTAGGAAGATAAGGCTGTTTCATTCTGTCACAACTAGTGCTAATTCTTTTTATAAATTAGAAGAGATTCACTAAGAAAGGTTAAAGAGAAGAACTTCTACACAGGTCATGACCTAGTGCAAGGTCTGGAAATGAACCATCTGTGGTAGCACATGGCAAACACTTCCAGTAGAATTTCAGCTCCCTGCCATTCTGTGTTCAGTGAGTCCCCAAAAGCCAGCCTCAGACAGAGCCTGCCTGCAGGCAGTCACAGGAGTTTGGCTCACCTCCCTGAGAGCTGGCCGGATGCAAGTCCTCATCAACACCTGCCCACAAACCTTTATCTACCACATTGGACTGCGCAGAGGCTCAGGGTTTGAGTTTTGAGTTTCTTAGCATCAAACCTGCCAGATATCTGAATACCAGTTTTCTGCTTCCTAGGAGTGCAGCCTGGGCATCAAGCTGTGAGATATTTAGAGGGTATGTTTTCTGCTTTTTCTCTGTCTCTTTTCTTTTAAGTTGGAAAGACTGTGGTTTACACAATTTATTTATTTCAAGGAAAGCTTGAATCTCAAACAAAGAGCAATGACAGGAGAGAAAAACTATTTCCTTTCCAGGTCTATAGCTACAATAGCTACAAAATTATAGAGCAACCCAGAATAATTATCATCTAACAGCTTGCAGCCTAGACAACCTATTTTTTATTTCTGTAAGCTAAAACATAAATTACCAATAGTATTTTCTGCAGAGGCGTTATAAAAGCCCTATTATTCTGCCCAAAGCCACATGATTTCCTGACCAGTGCACTGAAAATAAGCTGAAAGGCAAAAATACTATACAAAGCCTTTCAAAAGTGTTCACATTATAGAGACTACCCTAGAAGCCCACTGGAAAGACCTTTTCTTTATCAACTGATGGCAGAGTCCTGTGTGTTCCTGACAGAACTCAGCTACTCTATCAATCACAGAGACTGAAATCCACCGCAAAGCCAATTTGGCAACTCTGACGGCTGGAGTAATTCAGCATGAACATAATTGCTTTTACTTAGGATTATAATTAGGACCCATTTGACAAATGTCATTCTGGCTGGGCCAGGGATAGTGATCAGGAGTTGTGAGATCCATACCTTCTGGGCCATGGCTCCTGGTGGGCTGAGGAGAGAGTTGCACTCTCCTTCATGGAATTCTTCTTTACATTCACGGCAGAACACGGACTGAAAAACAAACCAAAGCATGCCAGTCATAAAAACACATTAGGGACATAGACAGCAGGTTACAGTCATGAAGAATCATACAATATATGATCCCTTGCCCTTCTCTTCCCATTAAATTCCCATAATCCTCCTAATTGTGCATCTTATTATACACTCTGATCATTAACACAACAATTTTTCTGTTATTATTATACATTTTGTCAGTGAAGTAGCATAAATGCCATTATTTAAAAATGAGATTTTGCAACATGGTTCATATAGGGACATAAAGTCATACTAGTTAGTTATGGGTGTGCTTTTCCTGCTGTGAAATCTATTTATAGAAGAAGGGTGATAGCTGAAAAAAGCTGTTCTGCTGTATAGTGTTTGCTAATGGAAATAGTCTATTCATAGTTCTGAATCAAATCCCTTCTCTATAGAAAACTATTGCTGAATTTGCTAGGGGATGACCACTTTATAAAAGGCCATATGAAATACCATTTTCTAGGAAATTACATCCTTGCCATAGGCCTTTATAGGATGGTTTACAAAAATCCACAGAAAGAACACAATGATAGGATACTTAACACATGATTTAGGAATCTACCTCTAGACCTTTATTGCATTTCTAGCAGTTGTTCTGGTTTTATCCTCCTTAAATAACATTGTTCTTTACATGAGGCTCCATTGAAAGTAATGTCTTTTTCAGGTAAGTGAAACAATTCTCCCTAGCTCAGTCTGTCTGCCTCTGCCACCTAAAGTGATTCATATGTATCAGGTTTGATGCCTTTTTTAAACTCTAAAATGAAGATATCTGACTTGACATGTGTCAAATCTTTGACCCATCAACACTGCATTAAATTCTGTGTCCTTGCAGGTAAGGGGAAAAGTCAATAATGTAGAATGGGTCTCTTTTATGCTGTTTTAAAGCTATGCTGTCTTGATGCAACTCCAGACTTTGAAAGTTCTCTCAGAGGTAAGCCATTCTGACTGGCATTATAAGCAAGACTTATAAAACAGCCTTGATTTTTAGATACAGAGCTGCATTCACAGATAATGAATAAAGGATATCAGGAGGACATGACACTAGAATGTTTGTCTGCCAGTAATCCCAGCTTTTGTATTTTCATTTTGAAATCTTTCAAGCTGTATTTTCACTTTTCCAAGAAGCATTGAAAATCATATTTTATTGTCTTGCTAAAGAATCCACCCTTTCTGAAAAGAAGAACAGTGCAAGTGCAAAAGGATTGATCCTGCTATTTAGAAAGGCAGGGAAATTTGGAGCAGTGGAGTGGAGTGAGTGTTCTAACTTCCAGAGACATCAAACCTAATCACTTGTTTGTTTTCATGTCACTTCTCCCTCTATTTTGTCAATGATCTAAAATGTTTTGTTTTACTTCAACCAACACTAATTTGTTAATTCACTTATGGTTGTTAGCAAACAGTTTCACTTTTTTTGTGGGGTATGTTGTATGGGAGGCTGCATTGTTGTAATAGAGCATCATGTAAATACAACAACGATTGTAGTGCATTAGTGGTCAAAAGTTTCAGGCCTGTTAAGCCCTGCTCAAACACGTAGAGAATTTCCATCTGGATACCTAGGGTCTTAAAGGTCTATCTCTTAACACTTAAGGTTATGCCTGGGTTTAATTGAATTTCCTACTGTGTATCCTACTCTCTTTTAGCCTTTGTGACTTTATTTCCTTAAGAGCACATCTGGCTGACAACATATGTCTGATAGTGTTTTGTATACACTTGCTTTATTACTGCCTTATCACACAATGCCTCAGCTTGCTTTCCTTACTCCAATCTCTCATTTCCCATGCAAGCACAATTTTAAACCTTTCATAAACATTGTAAAGGAAGAAATAATGAAGAAAGAGAAGAAAAATAACCAGGGCATATGTTTTTGCAGACACATTCTGGCTGGCTAGTTTATATGGCGTTGATGTTTATTACAGTAATAAAATTCATAAGCTCCTGAAGTACTATTTAAGACATGAAATGCATTTTCTCATTATAGAGGCCATATTTTATACTTGCCTTTGAAATAAATGATCTTCAGTACCAATGTTACCAATGTTTTCCCCACAGGCCTATTGGAAACATTCATGAGTGTATAACTGGGTCTTTCACTAACAATTGTATATCCTGCAAGTAAGTCTGTGAGTGGGCCTGCCACATCCTTGTAATGAAACAAAGCCTGATTTTTTTTATTTTTTTTTGTGAGACAGGATACTCTTTTCACATCCTATTAGATAATGGATGAGATGTAGAATCAGTTCTGTGGCAAAGAAACACCCCGAAGGCTGATCAGTTTGTCAGAATAAATAGGCATCTCCCAACAGAAATGCATTAAGCACTCCCTTTTTATGGCAAAGCATGCATCATAAAGAAAAGGCATGTCACTTACAACAAAGAGCAGTTTGTGATAGTTTTTTTCATTTTTTACTTTCAGACATGAAAAATATGATAAATTTTCACTAACAAAATACAGTTGCAGTAAGCAACTGCAAAAATGCTGTCAGTTAACTTATATTTTATAGCTTCATTAATATTAATACAGTTACTTTGCCCTTGGAAAGGAAAGGATTTCATGTTCAGTCAGGATTTAATACTTTTGCATAAATATTAGTAAGTGTTCAAAATTACTATAAGTACTGTAATTACTAATAATAGATACACTTTCTTTTCCTTCTTGTGCCAAAAAACAAAAAAATACTGGCAGATTGCTGTGATAATATAAACAGCAAATAAACTTTCTATGTCTTTATGCATTTAGCACTTGCTGCTGTTACCCTTGAAAGATTCTTGGTTGAAAAACAACCAACACAAAGAATAAATCCCAAAGGTTCAAACCTACCCCTGCATTAAAAAGAGGATTAGCAGGGAAATCCCCAAAGCACTTAAGGGATTTAGGAACTGGAAATTAATATAACCTGTGTGTGGGCTATTACAGGCTTTTGAATATCTGTAAAACTGTATGAGATAGAACCAAGCAGAAATCCTAAATCCAGTGACCTCAGAATAGGGGGTATTAAAAACCTCAACAAGGATTCAGAGCCTGTTTTTAAAATCCTCCTATCATTATGATTATTCAAATAAAAGGTAAAATCAGACTAAACTCCAGTCACATCTATGGAATTCAAACCCCATAGATGATGTCTGCAGTCATGCTGAATAAAAACCTGGGTGATAAAATGCAGCTTCAGTCTCAGTTACTCCTGACTGGCCCATTTATAGTGTTTTAAGTTTGGAAGTGTGAGCAGAATGTGGCTCTTTTTTTTTTTTTTTTTTTTTTTTTTTAATGAAAGGAAAATGAGTTTGTCACTTGCATGTTATGCTGCTTGGTTTTTTAGAAGTAAGATTTTACAATTACCTTTTCACAACATTTGAAAGATTTCCTTTCCCTTGGATTAAGCACCACAGCTCTCATTCTCTCCCTTGCCTACTCAAATGCCCTTTCTTTGGTCCCTGTTAATATCTCCTTATAGTGTTTATAAATAATACTGTTAAAATAATCTTTCTTCCAACTTCAATAAAATACTCCAATTCCCCACACAAAGCTTCAAGTTTGAGCTCCCTTCTTTTATTTTAAAGTTACTCCTCAACTCAGATATTCCTTTTCTTTTTCATCCTTACCTCCTTCCATGTGCCTACACAGAAGAATGCAGGGAAGTTTGCAATGAGGCAGTCATGGACAAGGTTTAATCTGCAGCACTGCGGGGACTTCTTGCTAAACTCAAGCACATACCCAGATTTCTTACCAGCCTTTTGCAATCCATGTTGAAATCTGAGCTATCATTTTTTCCCCCCTATAGTTATCACTCTTGGCTTTGTACTGAAGACAGACCACGTTTTGGTCAAGGTGTGCTCTAATGTCTACTTTGACTCTTTCTAGTTTCAGCTTCCAGACACTGCTTCCTGGTTTGCATTTCTCTGCTAAAATAAAAAGTCTTTCAGTATCACATACTTTCTTCCTGTGAAGGTGCTTAGGTACTGTAATTAAGATACCTCTAAAGCTTGTTTAACCTACTCAGAGAATCTCCTAAGTTTCTCACTGGCTAAATCATTCATCCTCCCTCTCTCCTCCAGTCCCAAATCATATTCATTACATTTTTTCTGAGGATTGTCTTGTTTTTGTCACTAGTTATATTTGACTAATCTGTATCATTGCTGTGCTGCATCAGCAAAGTTTTTTTTATATTCTTCTCAATTACTGTTGAGTATTGAATCATGACAGGTTTAACCACAGTCCCTGTCAAATGCTGCTACCAATACCCTCATTTGCATAGATTCTTCACAGCAAACACTGCTTTCTGTGCTCTGTCAGTTCTTAAAGCCTCGTGACCAAAGCACGATAAGGCATTCAAACTGCATCACCTGACAGTGATGAAACAACGCTCCTGCTCAGACTCCAACCACATCAGTTGGAACCCAGCCCACTAACAGCTTTTATTGGTGATGAATTCCTTATCAGAATATTCTCTAGCTTGAAGTCTTACAAAAAGACTTGAAAAAAATGATTTTGTGCTGTTAGTTTTTCTTATCAAACCTGTAATTTCATCACAGAATGAATCAGTTTATTCTGTTATGACTGTTGTCACTGAGAATATATTGACTTGTAAAATCTTTTAAAAATCACTCCTTCTACTTTTTCTCTTTTGCTCATCCCTCATTCAGTGGTGACTGTCTGAACCCTTCACTACTTATGAGAACTGTGAAAATTAAAAGCTACTGAATGCAGGCAGGATCAACATCTTCATCAGTACTGGAGCAAAGCTAGTATGCAAGTGATGCAAAGGTTCTCAAAAATCATAACTATATGAATTAAGAAAATCAACACAGATCTCCTCAACTTTCATCTAAAATGCAGTGCTTACAACTTTTACCTTCTTTCTCAGGGAAACAAATACATCAAGAAATCAACCTTCAACGCATCTACCTCACTCTTTCTTCTAAAATCAAGCTTGAAACCAAACCAAAAAAGTGCTACATTATAATTCATGATAAGGCTGAAATAAACCACAGATGACAAGTGTTAATTCTATTATTTATTGAGCTGCCAGAAAATGCACTTTAAGAGCTCTAGTAATGTGAGAAGGCTGTAGTATAGTCTAAAGAGAATCCCAGAGAAGCCATGCATAATCTAAGACATGTATGGAACTAAGTAGACGTTTTTATGTCTTTAAAACCAGTCTGGTTATATATTACACATCAAAGGAAAATAAGTATTATAAAATACTTGCTCAGCTTTGATAACCGCAGCATCAGAACATCTTGGAATTGTAAGAAAACCTCCTTCATTGCATGCCAGTAAAGCAACAGAGGCCTACTATTACTGTTTTAATGACTGAAGCCTGATTTGTAGAAAACTTGGGCCACAGATCTCTACAATCTTAGGATATTAATTCAGTTGATATGTGTATTTAATGCCACTGAGGATCCACACTAGAGGTACTTGTCCAAGATTATATAGCAGCACATAATGAAGTTTTTAGACATTGGACTTCCCCAATAGCTATCTCAGATTATTCCTCTAAAGAACCTCATTCTGGTTTCATAAGGTCAAAACTTTGCCTAACAGCGGTAATCTGTGAAGTATTTCCATGCTTTCCCCCTGCTCTCTTTGGTAAATGAAAATATAATGGAGGAGTGTAACTATGTAGTCACCAATCACACAGAATATCCTGAGTTCCAACCATCAAATAATTATATGGTATAGAAAAAAATGTATAGTTGTTTGCTCCTTATCAGAATAACATTTTCTTTTTAAACCAGACGTTTTTAACCTGAAGAATGTTTTATTAAATAGTAGCACAAACAAGACACTGGACAGGTAAAGAATTAATTATATTCACTGGACAACATCAACATCTGGTTAGAAAACTTCCTTGAAAATGTAAAATATTATAGGGCACCAAGTCTTAATCCTAAATGAGCTTTTCTAGTCAAACTATAGGCTGCTGACTGGAGCAAACATTTATATTGAAAATATGAGTATGCCTTATGGGAAATCAAAGCAATCAGGAAGTGACAAATAGAATGACCCAAGTCATGTCTCTGTTGTGTTTTCATTTAGAAAAATATGGTTTCCAAATGCACTTTCCAAAGTACAAATGATATTATAGTGACCAAGAAGTACATATAGGGGTTTTTTTTTTCCTTCTAGAAAAGCCTGCAAACCCCAGATTTCACAGAATATGATTTTACCATGCCACATGAACTTTCAAGTAAGACAGGACTTGGATCTTGGTGACAGTTTGGACCTCCATAAACACAGACTGAGTATTTTTCACTCTGAAACTATGAACTTAGTTATTTATTTCCACCCAAAGTCAATTAAAACCACCCCCCACCCTCTGTGAATGTCATGATGCTGCTGTGAACCAGACATCTCAGGTCTGGGATTGACTTTGCCTCTGGCACTTTGTTATATCCAGAACCAAGTGTGAGACCATCATCCACACACCCTATCTTTAAAAGCGGAGTATTTACCATCTGGAGAAAGCTATGTTTACTCAGAATTTGTGGCTTTGCCAATTGCCAGTTACAGAAAAGCTTGCAAATGCTACAATGAAGATAAATGCCGCAGTACAAAAAGCATTCATTTCTAATGACACCAGTTTTATCAGATATGAGGCAATTGCAAAGCATAGTAGTACTTGCATAGCAATTTTCGTCTTTTTCTTTATAATAAAGTACACACATTTACTATGCATATTTCAGCTAAAATCAAACTTTTGTGAGAAGCATGACAATCTGTCAAAACATGGTTTCAAAAATACAGCTGCATTCTCTGTGCAGCTTTTGCAATCTAAGGGCAATTTGCCATCAATACTATAAGAGGCAATTTTCTATAAACATAAAAAGCTTTAAGCATAGGACTGCATCAAGATTTCAATGTTTTCCTTTTGAATCTGAAAGTAAAAGTCTCCTTTCTGACTCATGCAAAACAACCCGTGGGCTCATTTCCTAAGAACTAGATGATGGCATTTACATCTGAAGCCTTTTCAGTGAGTGCTGGTGAGTTTGGGCCCACAGTCAAACATACTGTCTTGGAGCTTGCCTTACATCAGGCAACATTCACCTAAAAGGTGGGCTGGTTAAACTGACAGCATAAGCCCCAAAAACCTGTTCCAGACCTCCCAAAACCTAATTTGCTGATGTATGTGGATTGGAAATCTTATTTCTGCTTCCCAGCCCCCTTCTTTGTTGCCTTGTAGTCTAAGCGCTGCAAGGGATAGAAAAGAAGAAAAAAACAGGGTCAGATCCAAGTACTTCTCTCAGAAGTGACTTCAGGCCTCTGTGAGAGAAGAGAGAATGCTCTTTGCAGATTTCTCTACCCATACCTTCACACAAGGGTATTACACAATCTTGTTCTTAGCATGTTGGCTAGGATGTAAGACTTATTAGCCCATCCAGAAAATAAGAAGGAAAAGCCTATAAAGCAGAGTTAGTAACAAGATTCTGTGGTATACTCAAAGTGTGAAAAACTGTTGGTTGTGCACATAAGAGAGTCACATCCTGTTATCGCTGAACAAACCATCTGATAGCTGACTACTCAAGCAAACATGAGTTCAAACACTGCACAATTTTCAAAGCAGACCATGGCTTTGGTTGTTGGAACAGGCAGAGATGGCCCTGGCAGAGGTGCACAGCTTAAACAGGATGCAGAACAATATTGTACCCTGAAGCACTAGGAAGGGATGACCAGTTAGGTGCCAACAAAACTACTGCTGGAAAAGGAAGCCTAACGAGCTTAAACAAAGTAAGTAGCTGCCTACAGCAGCAGGCTGCTAAACCCTGCAAGGCATTTGTGTCTCTGTTACTTACCTGTGCCAGAGCTGTGGACGGCAAGCAGAGAGAGCAAAGCTTCTAGCTTGTCATGCTACAGGAACTCTGACAAGACCTTAGATGTTAAACATTACTACTTCGAGGACCTCTTCCTAGCTCCAAAAACAGCTGCTGCCACAGAGTCTGACCCCTCCTGCAGGACCAGCTGTCACAGCTACTTATCCTCCTCTGCTCTTAATTCCTTTCTACTTGCTTCTCCTCTCTGCCTTCTCATTTCTGTGCAGCAGTAGCCTAAACTCTTTCCTTCTTCAGGTAGAAAAACTGAGTTTTTCTTGCAGGTTGCAGTGCTGAGAAGCTTTGGGGTAGCCCTGCTGGAAGTCTCACCGCCATACCAGTAATCTGTAGCTAATGCACCTGTAGTGTGTTTGGGACCTGGATTAGTCTCTCCGCATGGTGCTGTATAATGCTGGGTGGAGGTCTCAGCACTCCTTGGAACTGCAGAGATCCCTTACTTCCCTCTGCAGTACAGACATCACAAAGGAATTGAATTAAGTATTAGGTTCTTGCTGGCCCCACTGGAGAGAAAAAACAATTGTGTATTGACTTAAATCTGTTCCCATTTAAGTAACTTTACTAAGTAGTACAGACACCTAATCACATCTATCTAGTGTATAATGTTTAGCAATTTCATGCCTGATGACTAATAAAATGCAAAGTGGATGTTAATTTAAGATTTCTACAAATGATTTCCATAATAAATTACAAAGCATTTATATGAGGAAACATTGAAAACCACCAATATCATTGCCACCTTATAATTTAATGGAATGTCTTAGAAAGCAGATGCAGGGGATAAGGAGATTAGTAATTTATGAATAGGAGGAACAAATTTTAAATTGTTGGAGATGTAAAATGTAAAATGGGGATTTTTAAAAGACTTTTTGTAATCTAGTACCTATAATTCCCTATTTTATATAATAAAATAATGCAGCATTCCACTTAAAACTGATAAAAAGTAAAAATAAAAGTAAAATAGGAAAAAAACCCTAGCTATGTAATATATATAGGCACATATTAAAACACAAACTATGTGTTTCTCCTGCTTATGGTGGTAGAAATTCTCTGTCACTTAATGGAACAATATAGTATTTACCCCAGATCAGATAAAGTCAGAGCATGAATCACATTGTAAAGAAAATAAAGCTAGAGTGTATGTTGTCATCACTCAAATGGATACAAAGAAGTAGTGAAATTTTACATGGAAGAAAGCATTATTCTTAGGAACTGGGATGCAAAGAGGGAAAGTGACAGTTTTCTTCAGATGCCTTCAGAAAGGGTGAGACAATACATTTTATAGCAAGAATAACTGAGTGACTATTTTTTCCTGTAGAACATGCAACACTACAACTGTGATGAAAAAACTTGATTTTCTTCAACAAAGTGGTTGAACACTACATTAAAATATCACTTCTTCCAGGTTTGAAAAAGATGTTTTGTTGCTGAACACATAAATCAGTTCATAAGGAATGTCATGAGGAATGAATTTTACTGCCTGTGGCTTTACCTTCTGCTTTAGCAGCTTTAGAGTTCTATTAATATGCCCTTAAAAAGTACAACAAACCTACTTCCTTATGATAATACTGCTGCTCTGCATGCATGCCCTGGACATTTGAGCATCTAGCTGCACATTTATATGTGCAAACAGACATGGAAATCTCACGGGTTCATTAATATGGTTCTTGAAATGAACTACTGAACATGCAGGCTGGGAAGCTGATGAGAGCTAGGCAATTACCCAGTGCTTAATTCACACCAAATTGCAATAGAAATCAGGACTCTCCTTTCCTTGAATGTTTTTTAAAATACACAGAATGAAGGCATCCCTCATACAACCTTTTATTCTGTGCCTTTCGGACTGTGTTCTTGTAACAATGTGCATGATGTACATTTTGCTCATTTCCTCGTTGCTGGAATTCATCTACATTAAAAAAAGCCCACACAGCAATATTGAAAACTTCCTGAAGATGGCAGCAGTGACATAGGAATCCACACAAGTTGGCTTGGCTAAGCTTTTGCAGTTGAAAAAGATTCTTAAAAAATCATAGTCAACAGCTATGATCCAGTCCAGGGTTACTAACAGCTGATACACGCAAAACCAATCCTGACAAGACAGTCTCATAAAGAAGAAATGGTATTCAGATGCACTGAAACATATAAAAAGGAGCAAGGGATGCTCCTTGTTTCAAGGGCATTGCATCTTCTCTTTAATCTGGTAACAGCTGAAGCCCTGTAAAAAGAACACCCTTCTGAATATGACCATTGAGCAAAAGAAATAGCATAAATAATGTATCTGGGATAACTGTGGTGCTGTTTTAAGTGTTTTATAGGGTTCATGCTATCTCCTATTTGTAGCACTTGCTTTTTAGAACTGTAAACACACATCTAGTTTGTGTACTAGGGTGAGCATAAAATAATGACGAGATCTGTGTGTCTCTCTGTTCTCAGGAAACGCCTAGCTTCTGCACAAGGAGCCAGTGAGCATGCCTTCCCTCCCAGTGACCAGATTAAGGGCATTAGGATTTCTTTGAGAGAAATTCTGGTGGTTTTTTTTTTGTTGTTGTTTTTTTTTTTTTTGAGTGGGGCAAGGAAAGAATGACTTCAGGTCTTTATTCTACTTCTAATTTGTTTGTCTTATGAAGAAGTGAATCTTTTAAAATTAGGGCATAACCTACAATCATCAACTCCAATCCATGTGCTAGCCAAAGACCAATGCCAGTCAATTCAACAGCTGCTTCTTTCAAATTTTAAGTCTGAATAGTACTTTACAGGACATACTAAAAAAACCCTACAAAACCAAACCAAACCAAACAATCAACAACAACAAAAAGAAAAACAAACAAACAAAAAGCCAACCCCAAGCCAAACCAAAACTAACAACAACAAAAACCAAACAACCAACCAAAAACCAAAACAAAAAACCTCCATGTATGAAAGGGTTCTAACTGAAGGTGTCTCTGAGTCTGAATATTGACACTGAAAAACACTGAGAAACTTTGGATAAATTTCAAAGACAGATGAAGACTTGGTGTTAAGCCTCAGTCTAAAATTATATGTAGACAGACCTTGGAACTCCACCAACTCCAAGCTCTGAAGGATGGATTTAGACCAAGGATCTACAATTCCAATTAATCTGAAAGGGGAATAAATGAATATAAATATTGTTCAGAAGTGAGAAAGAAATTGCATGTATTTTTTAAAACCATCATATTTGGTTCTTCTGAACTGAAGATCATCTTTCCGAAATGTTCTATAAGCACTGCTGAAAAAAGCATTGGAATAATGATGGAAATACCATGCTTCATCTTTCAAGGAACAAAAGCAGATGCTTCCTGAAAAAAAAAAAGGCCTAATAAAAAAGCAATGATAGCTGGACTGGTTTATGCCAGGAATACCCTGTCACAATGCAGAGCTCCCATTAAGGATACCTCAATTTCTGTACCTTCTTTTTGGTGCAAAGACTAGCTGTGTTGTTTCAAGTTCTTTTATTTTGAAACAAGAATGTTTTTTTCCAAACTTACAGAATCTGTGCTAATTGTATTCACAATGTATATACCAAGTCAATAATGTGACTTCTTGTCTGACCTTTCAAACTAATCCTTTTCTGCTTTGTTGATCCTAGACATTACTGTAAAGTAATTATACAAACTACCAAAAAATGTTCCCTGAAATGTGAGCTCTGAACATTGCCTGGTTTACAGAAAATACAGTTTGGCACTTGTCTCAGCACCATTTTGAAGAACCACACAATAAACATTTTATTGCAAAAGAAAATCCATTCAGATTCTGAATACATATACATGTGTATAAAACCCTCAAATATTGTCCCTTATCAGCTTATACTGACAGGTAGCAAAATCCATACAAAAATATGCTCCACAAATATTTCATGTTTATCAAGATAATTTTACCACTCAGCAATTTTCTTACTTTGGATTTCTGACGTCTACAAATCACCCAAGAAGCACTACATTTCTCTGGTTGCCTGGGAGGCAACACAGCAAAGCACAAGCAATCTAGAGGGTTTTTGGAGTGCATTGATGACAATTCCTTGACACAAAGGAGGGAGGAGCCAACAAGGGGCCATGGTCTGCAGCACTTCTATCAAGGAAGAACTAGGTGCATATGTGAAGGCTGGAGACCGCCCTGAATTGATGGAGTTTCGAATCTTGAGAGGAGGGGAAAAGGCAAAAAGCAATATCATAAATGTGGACTTCAGGAGAACCTACTTTGGTCTATTTAGGACCAAAGAGTGCCAAGGTAGCTGGCCCTGGAGAAAACAAGGGACATGGTCAGTGGCTGATGTTTAAGGATCACCTCCTTCAGCTCAACAGTGATCCATCCTGACCATCAGGAAGTCAACTAAAAATAGTAGGAGACTTGCTTGATGAATAAGAAGCTCCTGACAAAATTCAGACATAAAAATGAAGCATGCAAGGGGTTGGAGCAAGGATCCAGAAGGACTATAAAGACACTATTCAAGTGTGGGCTTAGGAAGGCCAAAACCCACCCGGACTCAAAGCTGGTATGGGACACAAAAGGCATCAAGGATTTATGCAAGTACATAGGCAACAAAAGGAAGACAAAGGAAAGTGTGGGTCTGGTGGTGAATTGGGCACAGAATTTGGTGAGAAAGTACATGGAAAAAGCCAGTGCAGTCCTAGGACCCACAAGTAGCATAATTTCACATTAAACGTATGATATGCAATTACACTCTGGATGGCACAACAAATAAATTAAACCAAAGTACAGATCTTCACCATTTCCTCAGCACAGTCAGAAAAGCAGATGCAATCCTTAAATCCTAAGGAAATGTGTATCTGCATGTGAATGAGTACAGAAGGATAACTCCAACCTGGAACTTCTGAATAACATGGGAGTACCTGAGACCTCTATATAAAAACAGTTTATGATTGACTAAAAAAATATACACAAAACAGTTTTGTTTCAAAAGATCCACTGCAAGAAGATAAATCTAACATAATGCATTCAAATACCAGTGCTGTCTGAAACAAATTCCCTGAAATCTAGGAAAGCATGAACCAGGCCCTCCAAGTACCTCAAGGACATCCCTGTGCCTACTGACAGGTCTTGTTCTCAGAATTCTGAACTCTTACTTTTTTTTAGTTTCTGGAATTAATGACTACAGTGCAATTTATCTAGGCCTTCAGAATAAGCACGCATGGCTGAAGAATTCCTCATTCATATAGTGCTTCTAAGAAACCAGTGTGATAGGGCTTATTGTTTGTTTTTCATAAGAAAGGAAGTTCAAGAATTCATAATTTGTGATAATTAGATTGTGGTCTGATGATCTGATTATATGTGAAATTTCTTGCTATCATGGCCAGTTCTTGGGTTTATGTAAATGAGCATGACTCCATTTTCTCCAGTGGAGTTACATTAATTTACAGCTGCTCAGGATCAGAGCCTACCTGCCTGTTTCTGACACCTAGGATATGAATTAATATGGCTGTATGGCATCAGGATTCACTAGTCAAGCACAGCACATACCTAAATATTTCTCATTGAGATATTCTGCTGCAGTAATGCACCTCCTCCTGGGCTCCCCACTTCTCACTACTCTTCTTGTTCATTCCACCTAAAGTCACTTTTTCTTTCAATTTCTCTAGCTATATTTACATCTTGGCTCTATTGATTTCATTCCTGAAACAAAATTCAAGCTATTCACTGTATTTTTTATTTTTTCCCCAAGCCTTTAAAAACCTTTTGTCTTAAAGCTATTGAAATTGCTCTCTTTCTCCCAGTATTTTCATTTTCCCTTTATTAATACCTGGAAGTACTACTCTTCTTACATTGCTTCTGAAGATAGAAAGAACTTCATAATTGCTGGTAGAACTCCATAAAAGCAATAATATAACAATGCTAATACCAGTATACAAACAATAAAGAACAATACCACTAGGTGTATCATCTCTTCCTCTCATCCACTTCCCTGCTCTCAAAAGACTCAGAAGTAGCTACACCTGGAAGCCTTCCAGCCACCAAGGCACATGACTTTGGATTCATGTGATAAGAACAAAAAAGTATGTGTTTGGAGGAAGTCACCCTTTCTACCTCTCGAGGTACATCCTTCAGGCATTCTATGCAAATGAGCCAATGGTAATTAGGGTAGCACAAGCCAAATTCTGTATTCAGGACCCTCATAGAAAGCAGATAATTAATCAAGGAGGAAAAAGGAAGAATAATTTTTTAATATAATATCCAGATATAATTGATCCTGATGAAATTATTAATGTGTGTCTAATCCCCACTACTTAAGCAAACATGTGGTTCTATTCTGTCGCTAATCATGGTATTTTGGTTTTTTTTTTGGGGAGGGGCTTATTTTTGCACAAATCAAAGGAAAAGGTAGCATACCCCTGGGTCACTCATAAATAGACATGTATCATTATCCTTGAAATAATTATAATCTGGGGGGAATATGTTGTAATTTTTTACCTTTTCCCATCAAAATTCAAATTACATTGCTATTGGGAGTTTAAGGCAAAGATAGGAGAAAATAGCCACAACTAGTATATGACTCCACTGAATTTTTATTCTTTGGCTTCAAAGATAACCTACCAGCTCACACAGAAAACAAAAAAAGGTTACTTTTGCAAACTGTCTTAAAAGCACTCAACAATAATGACCCCAAACCACTGCAGCTCTCAGTTCTCTCACTGCTGATTTGGAGGCTATTACTCCAGCTTGTTGACAAATAAGGATAAATAAGAAATCTTTGTTTGGAGTCTTCTGATGTCTTATCTTTGTGTAGTATATTTACTTCAACTGTGTGCTACAATCTCTTTCTGATTTCAATCTCATTTTTGGATACATAGGAGGTTGGAATTTTTCTATTAGTAGCCAATCAAAAAGAGGCAAAGCATGCCTGCTTGTACTGAAGTGGCAAAATCACAATTGTCAAATAGAGATGGACTTTAATTTGCTCCTGTAAGTTGTGATATCTGTTATTTTCCTACTGGAGAATCAAGTGTGCATCATTTTTCTCAGCTGCTTTATGAGAAAATTGTAGTTCATGAAAACCTGGGAGGTATTAACAGAAAAAGATGCAATTTGACTTACAGTTCAAGTTATCTCTATTTTCCTTTAGGAGAGAGTGCTGTGCTTTTAAATTAAAAATGGTCCAAAAATACAAAATTCAAGGTTTGTATCAACATTTTGTTCATTCTCATGTTCGAGGAACAAGTTGGAAATTAATCCCACTTAGGTTCAGCTCATTTTATACAGCCTCTGCTTGTGGACTCTAGCTCTTGAGGAGCCAGTGTCCACTTTCAGGAGTTTGTTAAATGCTCGTCACTTGTTAAGATAAGATTCAAAAGTCAGAATTAGCAACTATTTCCTATAGCCTCTCCACCAACCTGGATGCTTGAACTATCTAGCTGTTTGCTCAGTACACACATACACACACACTCCTCAGCAAAATTACATGACAGCACTTGTTCTTGGTGAGACACATACAAGCTTCCAAGGGGAAACAACTTTACAAGATGCAAACCCATGCTTTTCTGTATTTATAGTATGTATATACCACCAAAACCATTAATATGAGAACAGATTAAAAAAGAGGAATTTTAAGTCAAGGAATAATGCACATCCTTGCTATTTTCTGAAAAGCCTTCCTCTAAAGAAAATAAATTTTGCTTATTTTTGACAGATACCTCTGCTTCTGTGGGATCCAATAAAATGTTTTATCTTGCATAATGAGGGCTAAAGATACATGGCATTACACAAGGAATTAAGATGTATAATTGCATAATGGCTGCTAGGGATGCATACACATGGCATTACACAAGGAATTAAGATACATAATTCTTAATGAGAACGATGTCTAATGCCTGAGAGTAGCAGGCTAGACATTAGGTCCCCATTAAGAATAGGCTTAATTTAAAGCATTTGAATAGCCTCACTCAAATTGATCTCAAGTATAAGTGGATGTTTAAGCAATTTTTTTCATCAGGACTTTATTCCTAATGCACAGCACATTTATTTCATTCTGATTTTCTAAGAGATTGTATTAGAAATATATAAAGCCAAGCAACTAAAATACATTATTATCTATATGAAGCCTTTCCAATACATCATTTTTTTATATCTGAAAATTGATGAGTCAGTCTACAACAAGTCTTCATAAATCTTGTTTTATTCATGCCTTCTCTACTGAATTTCTTTCTTGAACAAGAAAATACTTGGACTTATTGGCAGTGCTCTTGGTGTTCCTGTTGGGCCATCTCAGCCCACTAGAAGCTTTGCATTCAAAAGTTGTCCACACTTGTAGGAGTTTTTAAAGGATACTAGTGCTATGCTTATCCCTTTCTTGACTTTGGTGTGAATGCCTTCCCACTATACACAGCTGGGGTAGGATGGATGCTGAGCTGTAGGCAATGGGAGAGCCATAAGCACAGGGAAGCTGCACTTCTGTTAAGACCCTGTAAGGACAGTATCCTTGTCAATCAGCCACACAAACTGTAAGGCTTAATAGAACGTGTGCTACTCTGAGATAACACATGCCTTGTGGGTGCTGAGGAGTGTGAGGCAGAGGCAAAAGCTTTTAGTGACCTGCCAGTGTTATCTTGCAGCAACATACATACCTTAGGATATCCAACGAAATTATAAATTAGACCCAAACTCAAAGAAAATTATTATTTTTTTTTAATTTAAGAACCAAACAAAAGAAATGAGGTATATAATAGTTAAATGGCCAGTAAAGAGCAAATAGCTCATGAAAAGTTTCATTTCTGGACTGCCGAGGAGAACAATAGACAGGGACACAGGTGAATGAAATAAAATGTCATGTACATTCTACATGCTATTCAAGCATAGCAATTTCCCTGAAAGGTCCTTCATTAAAACAAGAATGAAATAATTGAAGAGATAGTTTGGAAAGATTTTTTTCTTTTTTTTCATGCACCTTAATATTTCTCAAGACACACTTCTATTTATAATTCTGATTGGCATTTGAAATGCCATAGTTCCTCTGCTGGATCATACCACAGCCTTGTATAGACACAAATTTTGCAGCCTGAAATTTAATTATTATATCTATATCTATCTATACATCTGTAAGTATAATAATTCAGTGTTTCCAATTAAACAAAATTCAAGTTTTCTAGAAAATATGGAATATTTTTCTAGAGGATTATTACAAACCAATAATCTTCAATATTCATTTATCAAACAACAGAAGGCAATGTATCAATTTGCTTGGAAATCTTGCAACTGTACATAATGTTTTAGCAATAATCAGGTTATATTCTGAATGTACAGTGTTTTGTCTTTTGCATTTAAGGAAAAATAAAAGTCAGTTCAGCAATATGGGATTAAATACTAAGAGATACTAAACCAGCAAATTCCAGTTCTCTCTTGCAGAAACCTTTAAATAATGACAAAGTTTCTGAATTTTACTCTTTGAAAACAGAAAAAATTTCTAATTTTGTTGAACAATCAATTACAGATAAGATAGATGGGAAACTTGTCCAGACCATTGCAAAGAACAACCAGTACTTGTCCTTTTTGTCCTGTGAGTACATATTGGTCTTGTCTGGAATAACAGCCCAAATATTGACTGCAAATCGACTTTTAAAAATATCTCAGCAGAATGTTATGTTTCATTCAGGCCATGTTTTCCCCATTCCCGGGACCCCTGTGACATCATATCAGATATTCCTGGACCCCTCCTTCATGCCCCAACAGGGTTGGTGGAGAGCCAAGAAGCCCTCCCTGTCAAGAGCCTAGAAAAACCCCTGACATTTGCTGTTCGTTCTCTCTCCCCTCTCTTTCCCCTCTCTTTCCCCGCTCTTCCTCTTGGACCATGGAATAAAAGAGCTGAACATCCACTACATTGGGGGAGAGCATCTTTTCAACCTTTCCCCTCTCTGGATGTTTCCCCCCTCTCAAGGCTCGTATTTCTGGGCTAGCCTGATAATTTAGGGGCTGAGAGAGAGGGGGAAACCACAGCAGAAGACTTGTCTTAGTGTCCTCTTGAAGTGGTGGGTTCCACACTAGTGAAGTGCTTCACTTTCAACAGAGAGTTTCTTTTGTGGGTTTTTTTTTTTTCTTCTGTGAGTAATTGTCATATAAAACCCATACGCAGGATTAAAATACAGCTTTGATACAAAAGCAGATGAATGAACAAATATCTCAAAATTCAAACAGCATACCATAAAGACTGTACATCCTAAGAATCTCCTAAGATGTTATTTTAGCTGTAAAGATAAAATCCACACCTTATATTTTCTCCAGTTATTTCACATGCTATTACTTATGTCATAAATATGACATAAGGTGAGATGCAGTATCTTGTTCAAGAGCAAGATCTTTGGAGACAGTTAATATCTTTTGCTGGACCAGTTGGCACAGGTAGAATATTGAGCAGGGCTGTTGGATATATACTGGCTTATTCAGTTTGATCCAAACCAAAAAACTTCACCATTTTAAGAGTTCCCTGAAATAAAAGAAATTAAGGAAGCTTTTATGTGAACTTTAGTAATCAAGAAGGAAGTTTTGCAGACATTTGTATAATGAGTTTGAGAGATGATATGGATTTTCTGATGTTTAATCAGGCTTGAGGTTATAATGCAGCTCGGGACACTTTAAAATTATCCTTTTCTCTTCTATCCCACTACCTATTAATGAAATTTGTGGAAATATATCTGATAATATACAATTAAAATTGGCCTTATAGGTTACCAAGTTCCTGAGGAGGCGTGAAAAAATCAGCAAAAACAGAAACAGTGCTGTTCCATGAGACTAATTTCCATACAAAAACAGGATTAAAAAAGTGAGCTCATCTCACACTGACGGGCAAAGTCTGCTGAGAAAGAAGGAATAGGAACATCGAACAGATACACAGTGATGAAAACAGGGTAAGCTCTCACAGAGTAGAGAACAGAGTGACATGTCCCATTGTTAAATCTGCTCCTCTTTGTGCTCTACATATCATTTTCCTTCGTGCTCCTGTAAGTCTCTATCCCTTTTTCTGCTGTGTATTCTGAAAGGAAGAGAGATATCTTTTAAAGGCCTTCAATAGGTTTTTGGTAACCTATTTTATGTGATCATTACCCTTCATTATGTTTCCATCATCTGATTTTCACATTACTGAGCTTCATTTTTGGCTCTCTCTGACTGTGAAAAAAGAAATGCACCTATTCCCAGGTTAGCTTTTTGAATGCTAAACCCAAATACTTTCAACAGATTACTCTAAAGGTGTTCTTTTCTTCTTTTTTCCCCATTGAAAGAAAACTTCCTATTTTCCAACATTTCAGTGTTCAACTGTTTGAAACTTGTCATCATTTTAGTTGTTCTGCTTTGTTCCTTTGTTTCAAGAGCAATTACACCCAGAGGAGCAGGACACAATAGGAGTTACAGCATTTTTGATGCAAAGTAAGTGGTGTCTTATGTAACAAGACCATCCCCTCCTAGGCTTTGGTTCACTTTGTTTACCCCAGTAATACAATCCAGCATCTGATTTGCTTTCAGCACTGCAGCTGTGTTTTAGTCTAAAGGCTTTAGGGACTTTTCTATTAACAACTCCCAAATCTCTCTTATATCAAATAATCCCCATTCTGTCTGGGAAGGATTTTTTTTTCTGTAACTGCTGATTAACAAGGTAGCTGAGTAGAAGTTGGTTCCTTTCAACCTTCCTACCAATTCATTCATGATAAGACCCCAGCACAGTGCTTGCAACACTATTGCTATTTCCAAGAGAGAATTTTGATGTCATAAACAAATGTAAGCTCATGGGCAAAACCTATCAAGAAAAAGCCAGAAGAAAGCTAAATATAGGCTCATTCTCATGCCATTATCAGCTAGTGGTAATGCATGAATCATCTATGTCTATTTAATACTATGAGGGCTCATAACTTAAGTTGACCGTCCCCCAGAGATGACAAAACAATAACATTTTAAAGGTATTTGTTTTATGGTTTCTTGATTAATGAGGCTTTGAGCTGATTCACTACTACACTCACTGCAGCAGAGGGTATTGGCAAGTATACATGATGCAAGGGCAAATAGATTGACACATCAACCATAACCCATTTACCACACACATAAAATGCATAGTAAATAAATACCTTAGGACAGTGCTACAGAATGATTTCCATATTACGTGCACAACAGAGGGTACAAACATTACATTGTTTGTAGTTGGCTCTGTGTTCACAGCAGTGTCATGCTTTGGTTAAGAAAGTTCAGAATGGAGAAGGGGAAAGCTATGTTTTGCCTTGTCATGGTTGCTGCCCTCTGGGTCCTGTGCTGCACTTCCAGGGGAGTAGGAATTTATTTACTTGCTCCCCCAGTGCGCCATGGATGCGGGGCAAACTCTGGGAGTAGGGAGTGGGACAGGGAGTGAGACCTGGCAGTTAGGACATGAATATAGGGTGGGAATCTCCCTGGAGGAACTGAGGACTTATATGAAGAAGGGAGCAAATCCACAGCTTACAGATAGCTGATGAGTTCTTAAAGATCTGGAGGGCACTCTTCAAGGTTGTTGCAGCCTAAAAAGCCACTAACACTAGATGGGCTGGAAAGCAAAATGGAAGTAATGGCACACTTGTAATGACATGCTGAAAGATTTATCCCAGATATATTTATTTAATGTCTTGGCCACTGACTTTTGTATGTTTAAAATTATTGCATCATTCTAGTTCAGTATATGAGCCATAAATATACATACATAGTTCTGAGTGTATGTGTGTGTATACATAAACATAAAAAGAGTATCTGCAGTATTTGGTTTGTTATATTTTAAATAAAATCTCTCCAAAAATGGAAAATTATTTCCTGATTTTTTTTATTAAGCATGCTTTTCTTTTTAAGTAAAAGTGGGCCAGTTCAGCTGGATAGTTGGAGGTTCTGCTATTATATGCAGTAAGAATTCATTATTGTCCAGTTACAGTAAATACCTGTAGGGTTCAAAAGATAAGTCAATTAGGACTCTTTTCTGTAATTACTATTTTATAATGATTAATTTTCACTGTGGTTGTCTTTCAGTCTCTTTATGTTAATCATCTTTAAGTAAATAAAGGAATTATATTGAAACAAAGTCTATTCATGGGGGAGAGGTTTTCCTATCATCTGAAAAACATGAAGCCATTTATTATACTGACTTAACCTCTAGGATTATGCAATCCATTTTGATTTGTATTTGGAGAGGGGTTTGTGAAGAGAACCCTGTGGCTTAAAGTACAGCAGACACAGCTGAAATCCACCTGCAAAAAACTGAGAGTGAGATGCCCTGCAGCAGGTCTCACCCAGGGTCCAAAGCATGTCTAGTTCTGTCTCCCACATAAGCTTCCCCATTTCAGTGATACATGTCTGCAGAGATCCCAGACTTACTGATGAGAGAGAAGTCTGAGCAAAAGAAAGGGTTCAGCCTCCTGACTGTACAGACATCCTCAGCCCAACATTTATCAATCTTTCAGCAGTGTAGCTGGGTTCCCAGTAAAGGACTGTAAAAAGGTAGTACCTTCAAATGCTTTTCTAGTCTGCTTTTTCTGTACAAAGGAACAGTGTTGGTGTGTACTTCAGGCTACTTCAGATGGTTCACTTTGTTTACCCCAGTAATACAATCCAGCATCTGATTTGCTTTCAGCACTGCAGCTGCACTTCAGATCCAATAAAGGATGTGGGTGCACAGAAGTTAAATACTGCAGTATTAAATGCCCTAGAATGAAATACAGACTCTTGTACAGCACAGGTACAGCAATATGATATAGGTGTTTAAGAGCAGCACAGAGGCCTACACAGAAACAAATAGATATTATTTTGCAGGCAGACAGAACACAGAGAAAAAAAAAACCCAACAGACAGCCAGTTTTTGCAGTACAAGTGTGATGTGAGTGGAGCTCCCTGGCGATGCTTGCCAGGAGCTGCTGTTCGTCACACCCTGCCAGGAGTCTGCAGCAAGGTGGAAGAGTTTGCAAATGACAGTGTATTGTTTAGAGGCAGAGATGAAAGCTGATTGTAAAGACCCGTAGGAGAACCTTGTAAGATTGGATGATAAAGTGGTGAGTTAAATTCATTGTATGTTTTTGTGGCTATGTACTCTGATTCAGTACCAGATTTAGGAGGTATCAAACAAAAATAGTAGGAGTGAAATTCAAAGCAGCTGCCTGGAAGGAAGCAGTTCCTCACGCCATGCACAATATGTTCATGGACCTTCGTGCCAAAGGATTCTACACAAGCTGAAAATCTCCATCTATCCAAGAGAACCTGGTCGAATGCACAGCGGACAAATCCAAAGGAAATAGTTACAGACACATCTGTTTCAGGAAGTAGCCTTAGCTAACTGGAGCTTGAGAAATATGAAAGTATCATGCTTGCTTCTTATCCTACTCTGTCCTAGGGACCTGCCTACAGCCACTCCTGGTGACACCAGAGCTGGCACAGCGTGGCCATTGTGCCTCTGCCCAGGTGCAGAGTCCAGGTGTGTGCCAGTGGTTGGCCTGGGACAGGGGTGCTGCAGGGCCAGGTGGGACTCAGTGAGGATAAACTATCCAGGGTGGCACAGGCAGGAGCACAGGAACACTGGCTGCCAGTCACTATCACACAGATTTAGAATTGGGAATTACTGTGGTACTGGTACCAGGGCAGTGGTGCTGGCATTGGTACCACCCACAGCTGCTGCCAACAAGCTCTGGCAGTAGGAACTTGTTGGGAAGTACAGTCAAAAAGGAGGTCCTATGACAGCTACACCAGGTGACTGCAGGAGCTACAGTGAGCTGATCCAGCCTTAATGGGTTGAGGGTTGTGTCAATGCCAGAAGTAACTCAAAATTAGAAAGCATGCCTCACTCCTTTACAGCTTCATTTGCACTAAATTGCATTTTCTGTGATGCTCCTGCTGGAGGAGGAGTCAGAAACTCATTCCTCATATATGAGATGCTGACTACATAAAAATAGATCTGGCACTACATTAAGCAATGAAAAACTATAAAAGGAATGAGAATTTAAAATAAAATTTAAAATGCAGGACTTAAAAACCAGTTCTTCTCCCCAATCCGTCATAAATTATACAGCCTTCAGTATAAGCTTAAAGAAACAGCCATTACTGACAGCAAGTAACCTCTTTTTTTTCATTACTGGGGCTCCTCCAGTTCCTTCAGATCAATAACATTTCTCTCTATCTTTATAAATTTGAGTACCAGAAGTTGAGCCCATATTGCTTTTCTGCTGAAAAGTAGAAGCAAAAAATATTTTAATGGATGTTTGAAACTGGGAGATTAAATTCTCTCTTAGTTATGAACCATGAACAAAAGGCAAAAGAGTATGCTACATAACTTGGGACATTTTTTACCCTTGAGCTTCTTCAGATCACAGTTATTTTTGTAGTTTCTTTTTACATTGCTTTTTACAATCCTGAGAGTTTTTTTTTATGTGAACTAACTAGGTTAAAAGGTGCCTATATTTCATAACCTATAAAAAAACCCACCCCTCTTTACTTTATAAAACTGACATTGCTTTTACATTTTGCAATTTTCTTTTAGAAACAGCTGGGGTAATTAGATGAAGCAATCCACATCTATTCTCCTATCCAGTAAGTTTCAAACTAAAATTTAATTCAAGATCTTTTATACCAACATTGAACTTTTCCTTCAGTGTTGTAAGTACTAATGTGAAAGTTAAAGCAAACAGATTGTTCACTGATCAATGGGTATTTTAAAAGAACAAAACCACAAGGGAAAATGTATATTGATTTTAAGATACTTCACAAATTGATTTTACATTTATGATCTGATAATTTTCTTTAAAATTAAGTTATACTTTATATTAGTATTTTCTATCTAGATACTTCCCAAGTGGAGGAAACCAGGCTAGTTATGTATGTATGCCCTCATCTTTTTAACGGTTTTGTACAAGCTTTGTCACAGTGGATAGAATTATAAAAAGCCTATTTCCCAATCTAGCTAACACTTGTCTACATTATTAACTATAAATATAGGTAAATATACACCAGCTGAATTTTTTGACTATTCAGATAGCCAAGTAAAAATGCAAGTTGCTAATGAATAATTTACAACTTGATTACTTTTTAGATGATGACAAGAAAACAAATGCAATGCTTTGGTCTCCTTTTACTAGGAACATCAGATAAAACCCAGCATATCTTTCCAAAGACAACAGAGGAGTTTTTGACAAGGTTCTGCAACAGTCAGCATACACAGATTTGCAACTAAATTTGGTTTACTAACAGGGATTCTTTTATGTGTGGCAGCCATTTTGACTTCTACATCTACTTTTGGAGCTCAGTGTTTCCTTCTGCAAGTAACAGATCCATTGAATTATTGTTGTTATGGCTTATTATTATTACTATTATTAATTCTGTTGAAATTATAGTGCTCTAACATCAGTTGTTGAACTGGTACTTTCATCATAATCTCCAGGGTAGCTAACAGTAACCTGAAACACTCATATGATTGCTATCTGAGAAGTGGAAACTGAAGGAACATTGACTTCTGATTCTGGTTCTGCTTTTAGCTGCTATTTCTGGCAAGTCACAACTCCCAGATCTTATCCTTTGCACTTTTGAATGACTCTGGTAAGTACTTCAGAAACCTCTGAAATGTGCAAACTGAAATCCTTCATGCGGTCTGCCAGAGGATAGATCCCTTTAACTTCTACCCATGGCACTGGCTTTCAGTCTCCCTTTTCCAGGAATTCCTACCGCTCTGCCTATAAGAATTTGGAAGTTCCGGTGAAGGACCCATGAATTGAAGCACTTCCTAATGCTTGAGAAATGGAGTTGAGCCCTGCAGATTTTGGGAAGCCCCTGTGAGCATCTGCACTCTGCTGAGAGCAGAGAGAGCAGAACCTCTCTCTGCTTGGCACAGCTCGGTCACACTGGGGCTGCCTGGGACACCTCCTGCTTGAGGTGACACGGAGGGGGCGATCACTTACTGGCTTTTATAAGGAACAAAATGGAGCCAACTCTAACCAAGGAAACTGCTGTGAAATAAGCACAGAGCAACTGAGCACAACTGCTGCACATCAGCACAGACATCAGCATCTAGAAATTGCCCTTTAAGCTACCAAAAAACCCCAGGGTTTCTCATTAATGAGCTTTAAAAGGGGCTGTCCAAGAGCTAGGAGATTGGCCTATGGCTGCTTTTGTAGGAGCAGGAGTTCTTGTAGCAGAAATCAGCAGCTTTACTGTCATCCAAAAGTGGGGCTCCAGTGCAAACATGACAGCAGCAGCTCTACTTCAGGGCCTTGGACATATTTTCATCTTACCTGTGAGGTTTACAAGTAGTTTTTTAAAATTTCTATTACAAGATATGCTTTCCATAAAACCTTAGAAAAAGCCCTTGACCTGGAAAGAACGCGTTAAACAAAAGAGCTGCAAGAGAAAGAATGGGATATGCAGACTGCATGGAAAGGAAACATCTGTAATACAGTTTGTACACCTTTAAGCAAATTTCCTCCCATTCAGACAGCTGGGGTGTTGTTTTGTTTGTTTGGGTTTTTCTTTTTTTGGTTTTGGTTGTTTGTTCTGTTTTATTTCCCCTAATGCAATTAGTTTTGAATTTCAAAGCTCTAGGATGTTCCCTAGGAGCACACCATCCATGCCCCCCAATTCCAGACTCCCCTACCTGCTGCTCATCTCAACAGCCCTGTTAAACTTAACAGAATCTTTAAAAAATTCAGAAGCGCTTCCCAGCACTAGGAAGGACTCAGTCCCTTTTGGATAGAAATATCCCAATGCCCAATATCACCTGTAAATTCTTCAATGTCATCAAGCAATTCTGAACTTATATACCTTTGCCACATGCAATCTCTATTCCACAGTTAATTTCACTTCCATATTTCCTAACCAGCAAAAGCCTTTTGTAATCATTCAAAGTTCTGGAAACTTATGAATGTTATTATTTTTTCTATTCAATCATCAGGAACATATTCTATGATTGCCTATCACACAATGGTAGAGTAGAAAACCAGAATCCATATTTTCATTTGAAAGGCCACTCCTTTTACATTTTTCTTAGTCTCATTCCCTTTCTTCCCAAAGTGCAAAATACCAGTGTCCTGTGTACATATTTATTTGAAATTTATAAAACACAGAAATTCTGAGTTACAATGATTGCAACCAGAAAATCAGACTTTGAAGATTTCTTACAATGCAGTGAAGCTAAGGCTTTTATAAAACTTGCAGCAAAAGCAAGACAAATTGAGCAAAGTTTTGACCTGGTTTTAACTTCTGCCCACTGATTTTAATACTCGGTAATACTATAAACAGTGGAGTTTCACTTCTAAGACCCATTTTTATGCTGAATATTGTTAGAAACACAAAGTAAATTAAGATGGCACATTAACATTATCAGGAATACAAGGCTTTGGCACACATAGTGCATTATTTACTGCTCTTGCTGAACTTTTTGAACTGTGGTAGGAAAACAGATCAAACAACAGGCAAAAGGCATTGGATTTTTAAGACTATTTTCTTAAACTACTTTTATACTGTAATACACAAGAACAGGGAATTGTTTGAATAAGGATTTTATTTATATATATAGCATACTTTTTTTTTTCAGATGAAGCTCAGGGCTGGTTATGTATGAAAGGCAAATTATTCTCTCAATCAACAGAGGATGGTCTCTGTAGATCAGAATATCAACAGAGAACTGTGGTAAAATTGTTCAGTTGTCAAAGACTACATTATACATGGGCTGTAGATGAATGGATTTCAGTTCTAAATTCAGACACTCTTTCCATTCACAGAAAATTAAACTTATTCTAAAAAGAAGGAATATTGAGTATTCAGTCTCTGTCTAAAATTATCTGACAGCTCCACTGGTTAATGACATACAGCCCATCATTCCTCCAAAAACCTGTGAAAACCACAGCTGCTGTGTCACTAATGCACTGTTCCCATAATTAATAAAACCATAGGGATGGATCAGGCTTTATCAGAAACAATACCAGCATACTGAAGGCCTTGTATCCTGCTCACTTATGATACACTGCCAGTACCCATGACTAAGAAGATAAGTGCACATATTAACGATGCCTGTGCAGCTGAGTCTAGGCTGTATATGCTAATATGACATTTTCTTAACTTTTGACTTCTAAGCTCTTCATCCACAATATTTTTGTAACAGATTTTGAAAAGGAACTTATTTATCTTTGCAAAAGCTAATGTCCTTTCCAGGTCTTGGTTATGATTACTTACTCTCCTGAGGCTATACAGTGTCAAGAGAGCTTAGCTGTAAGTGTTGATGATCACAGATAAAATAATATGTAGAAATAATCTCTAAAATGAATTTTCTTCTGTGTACAAAGAAAATGCTTGTCTTGCTTAGTTTGTCAAGCTGTATTTGTGAGAAGTACCTCACTGATTCAACACTATTGCCTCTATTCAGTGCCATGTACCAGCTACATTTGTCATGAGTGTTTTACAACTATAGATTGATCAAAGGCTTTTAAGAAATTCAGTACAATGTGGTTCCTCTCCAAATGCCCACGTCTTTCCACTGTTATAGCCAGATACAAAACAAATGCTTCCCACTGGTTCAAATGAAGCAGAGAAGAATGCATGTAGAAACTTCCTGCTTTGCTTAGTGAAATTCGTACATCTTTTACAATGGATACATCAGACTGCTCACAATTTAGATGCCAGGCACAAGCCATGCAGGGAGCATCCTCATCTTCCAGTGCTCTAAATGTGCGTCAGCTTTTATAGGAAAATTCTATTCTATTGAATGTCAAATTATGTGAAATGAAGATTGAAGAATAAATAATAGCAGTTTATCTGAATGAAAAGGATATTCTCCTTCATGACACTCATTTCTATTTCTCCTTATCAGTTTATGTCTCTGTTCTAAGCAATACATTTGTCCACATGCTGGACTGATTCTGAAGCACTTCCTAAGCCTGGCAGGGACATATCAAGGTGACCCTGTCCAGACAGGGCTGTTGGGCAGCAAGGAGCTGCTGTCTTCCCACAAGATTTGGTCAAACTGCCTTACAAGACATTTAATAGGGGTGAAAGCAGATGACAAGAGCTTTTCCTTTAGCCTCTGGCTTTGCTTGGCCTAGGGCAGCCCTTGAATTTACAAGGGCACCAGCTGCTAGAAAGGCTTTAAGAGAGGAGGAGCTGAATAAAGAATATCCCCAGAAGGTGAATGCAGCCCTGGGCATGCTGGGGAACAGACATGTTGTTGAGTATATGTCTAAGTCACAAATTTGAAATACCAGGATTTCAGTTTCCCTTGGGGAAACTCTAGACCCAGAGGGAAAAATCTCCAACTGAACTACCAGGCCCTTCTCTCTCCCTTCCACCCCAAAAAATAAACAAAATAATGCTTCCCCATGCTTCCTCTTGCCAAGTGCAAGAGGAAAAAAAAGAAAAATGAAGGACATGACATTTGTCCCTAGCCACTTAACAGCAGTATAGTCCTGCCCTCACACTCAAATGAAGGCAAAGTCCAGGTATGTTTGAATGACAAAACTTACTTTAACAATGGCCTAATTCAAAGTCCTTCAGTTTTGTGGCAGAGGAAAACCCAACTCCAAGTATGACAAATAAAGAATTTAGTTCTGAAAAGGTTGTGTTGGCTCACAGGATGTCTGCTGAGGGAGTGTGCAATCTGTGTGTCTCTTTTTATACTCTTGACAACAGAGGAGAATGGAATGAGGAAAATTACATCTGAAATAGCAAATGTAGGGGTTTTGAGTCACTACCCAGAAGCATCTTTTTGTAGATGAAAACTGCAATTGCTTTGACAAGCAAAGTGTAGTTGGGTGTTCTTTGTATAATTTGACTTATCTGGGTTTTCTTTTTAAAGATCCCTTTCCTGCCCACAATGGCAATTTCCTGTTTACTGCCTTTTCCACATTCATTTGTTTTCATTTGTAATTAAGACATTAAAAATTAAAGCAGTATTCAGTCAAAAAAGCTGAATACTGCTACATGCTTTACCAGTAGAATTGTTTTGTCCTTAGAGACAATGGAGGAGAAGAGAGAGAGAGAAAGTAAAAATATGTATTTGTTGTATCACAGCAAGTATGTTCTCCAAAATGAAAATAACCATGAATTTCTCAATTCTTACTTTTCTATTAGAGGTCAATTCTATTTACAAGGGAATAGGAATTGTTATTTGCAACTCTTTATTGCTAACAAGTTTAATGTGTTCTACAAATATTTCTGTGAAGTATGACATGCAATTTATTTCTGTGAACATTATCACAAAAAAAACTTGATGGAATGATATGTTTGCAATGGGAAGTGAGCAAGCCCAACCATACTTAAGATTCAACCATATTTATTTTTAAATTGAATTACTATTCTAGAGAAAAAGCATTTTATAACATTACAGCTCCAAAAAGAAACACCACCACTAAAAAAAAAAAACAAACAAAAAAACCAAAAAACAACACCCCCCCCCCCAAAAAAAAAACCCCAAAACCAGCCCTAATCAACCAAACAAAAACCTGTATTCCAAATTCAGCAATAATTAACTAACTCAAATGTGGAATATTTTCAATATTTTTAATGCTCTTATATATCTCAGCATTCATTCAGAGAAAATAAGACAGAAGAGAGAGACTGTATCTGCACTGCTTTGCTAAGCTCAGTATATTGAATCTAATACTACTAGTTATGTAAATCCAATATTTGTATCATAATTTGTGAAAAACAACTAATTTCACTAATTGTGCAAATTTAATAACTGGGTTTTTGAAAAGTTATATTGTGCACAATGTCTTCCAGTCTTAGTACCATTCAGTTTTGTTTGGCTTCAGTGTTCATGGTTCTTGTTAAACTCTTACATTATTAGTTTTAAAATCCTCAGATGGATTAGAAAATCCATTAGTACAGTCCCCAGGAAGAGGATCAGTCATCCCTCAGTATCTTCGGCTTACTTAAATGAATTGAGCAGCCTCGAATTTAAGGCATTTTTTGCAGTTCTAAAATAAATTCTATCTATCAGATCCTCCTCAAATTTCCAGCTGTTTCCAGTCAACTGTTCCCTTAGGTATTCTCGCATCCAAGATTCAGCTGTTTCTGTTGCATCATTCTGGGAGTGCATGGATGGTTGAATGTCCCTTACAACACAGAGATCCATGTCAAGGTCACCTCTTTCTTAAATGTAATATATTTGGGAGGTAATTGTACAGCTGTGCAGGTATATTAAAGTATATTTGGTTTGTGATCTCAGTGGCTGAGAATGAGTGCATCTGTGTCTACAGTTCCTAATCAGTCTTTGTGTCATCCACCAGTTCCCTGATGGGTCATTTCCATTTATCTCCAGATCACTATTAAAATGTGGCTTTGTACCAATGTCTATGAAAGACCAATGAAATTACTGCCATCCAGGACAATTTCTCATTGGCAACAGGTTTTTGACATCTGTTCAGTACATTAGAATGTCATAAGTCACAAAGTCAGACCCCTTGCAATAAATCATAATGTAGTGTTTCTATCCAATTACATTCATCAACCAAATCTGCCATGACGTCTGAGATTTAAATCAAGTTCGTTGACAAGAGTTTCTCTTTAGAAAGTCATGCTGTCTGAAATGGATTACTTTCTTGTCCTTTGAGTCTTTATTAATTTAATTTCATTGGCATTTTCTTGTTTTTGTCAGGAATGGGTGTCAGCCTAACCAGCACTTTGGACATCCTTCTTGACAGGTTTAATAGGGAAAAGACACTATATACTGCAACAACAGCTGGCATTTCATCACTGCTATTATTTCATTTTACCACTCCAAGATTAACTAGAAAGAGCGCCAGCATACTTTAGATCTCCTTATCTAGGACTTCTGAACATGTATTATAGAAACTACCTGTTTAGAAATATTAATGCCAAGCAAAAATTTATGCAGTCCTTCCAAATTAATAAAAGACTGTAAAATCTGTGTGTGAAATAAAATGCCTTATATTTTTGTCCAAATACAGAGCTAAAATATTTATGGTGCACTACTGATAATTTTGCTGACTGAATCTAAAGGTGAGAATGCCAAACGGAGGTTTCGCTAACATTGGCTGTATTTATCTTGGTTATTCTTATATTTTAAATTTTTTATATCTTTAGAAACCATGCATATTTGTTTAGCTCAATCTCTAATTTCTTTTATTGATTTTCTATTCTTGATAAATTCTAATTGATATTAACAATAATCTGTTTTTTCTTCATCCCCTTTGTCACATACTGCTCTCTAGCTCTGTTTAACGTCTGCTTTAGATAAACTGTAAACCAAAACTGCCTTTACGCTACTATGGTCAGCAAAGAATTATGTTTTTTGAATAATGGATCATTACTATCAATTAATCAATTTTTAAGAATTTATTCTACATTTCAAAAACAGTTTATGTAATGCTTATATTTATATTTGAAAACATGTAACATCTGTACTCCAAATTTAGCAATCATATTTTGTGAAAATACTCCTTCTTCATTGTGCTCTAGTGAACACGTGATATATTCTGTACCATTTAATATTTATGTAAGCAGTCATGCTTGCAAAACCTACAGAATAAAGTGCTGTAGGAGGCAGGAATAAGCCTGATGGGTTTGGCCTGTGCATTTCAATATTATGATTACTTTATGACTGCCTGGTAAAATTTTGAAAATATTAATAAACTGGTTTCCTTACTAAAATCTCTAACAATTCAACAAAATGGTTTTCTTCTGTAATTTTCTAATTCAGCCTTTTTGCAACTTCCATGAAGAATTTAAGCTTTATACCAGTTATTGTCAGGACAACAGGCTGAGAAATTTAGTTAATACCTTATTCCCAGTTAAGGAAAATATGTGGAATTTATTAAGAAAACTGAGAATTTAAAGTTGCTTATTATAGCTGCTGAGATACAGTTTATATCTCTATGCATAAAACAATTTATAAAGGAATTTATCTGTATCTTCACTGGAGATTGTCAGGGTTTGAGATAGATCTAGATCTGGATTGTGAACTGAGAGTACTGTAACACTGAGTTTGGGCTTCCTGACATTAGACCGAGCACACACATAAATTGGCATCTCCAGAACTGAGTTTAAAGCTAATGCTTAGCATAGGGAAATGTGGCTGCCATTACTGCTCTGTGCTAAACCCTATCCTCTGCTGAAGAGAAAAAGTGCAGCTGCATATTTCCTTCTTGATACAGTATTTCTTATATGGCTAGCAAATATGGATTCTGGTAAAAGCCTTCTATTAATTCTGTGGATGACAATAGGGCTGGATATTGAAGCATTTCCCTGTTTCTGCAGATAGCTGATGGTCTTCAGTAGAATTTTTTTCCTCATTGATCCTCTTTCTGGCTGTCTGTGACCACACAGAAATCAATGAGACAGGATTGCAACTGCTCACCAAATCCTTGCAGGTCCTTGGTGACTAAGTGCCATTTTTTAAAACTCTCCTTGAACAGACTACAATGAACTACACCATAATGTAACTGTAGCTTCTGAAGTTTTTTGAACTCAGTCTGGATGAAGTACAGTGATCAGTAAGGAGCAGTCTACACTGGCAGAAGGGTGAACTGGATGACATTTCCCAGCTCTGTCATTTCAGAGCCTCAGAAACTTATAAAAACAATCAGTGCTTAAAAATCAGTCACTGAGAACTAGATCTCACGAGTGCTTATGCACACCTAACAGGACTCATCTACCAAGAAATGAAAAACTTTTTCTTGATTTCATAAGGCATTTTGATGTGCAGGGTTTATAGTCATGCTCATCCATGACCAAAAGCCATCTATCTCAAAATCAATGCAGCTTCAGAACAATTTTGCTTACATTTTGCTGCTGGAGGTATCATGTACAGTGGGAGATACTTCATGACAGCATATTTCAATAAAGTGTCAAAACTGTTGGTCTGCAATGGGACAGCACACTATGAAATTAACTGTTAATTATTAAAAGAAGAAGTGCTTGCCATGGTTCTACCACAGTCCCATGCATGAGGGAAGGTACTGAGCATGGCATTGCATTGCTGAACTTCGTTCACCTGTCCCATTTCTTAATCCAGACTGAAGCAAGCAAGTGGCTATTGCTTTCTACAATCTAGGCTAATTTGTACAGCCAGCAGTTTGTGCAGCACTCTAGCACAGCTGTTTAGAGATGGAATAAGATCCAGTAACTCCGATTTCCTACTCCCATTGTTAAGCAAGGCCCACACAGCATGCACAGAGAATCAAGCAGGGCAGGTTATTTCTCTTTTAATCAATTAGAATGGCACATAGGATAGACAATAATCTTCCTGCACACTGTGTTTAAAGGAAATGAAAGCTTTCTGAAGGATGAAAAACATATACACTTAGCATCTGAATTTTAAGGATTATAACTATGCACAGTTACATGCAAGTGATATAAAAAGAAATCTTACTTTAGTTTTAACAAGTTTTAAAGGTGAAAACAAGCTGATCTCCTTAGAACTGTAAAATATGACTGAAATCAATGACAATTTGACTGGTAGCAAACAGGTGAAAACAAAAGAAAGAGAATCAAAATAATAAGATTTTGCTTGTTGTTTCAGTTTTGAACCAATTTAAACTACATGGAAGATCTCCAAAATAGGTTTCACAAGCCAACTACTTTCACATGTGGAATCTGAGTTTAAAAATTCTCAATTTTGAGCTCTGGTTGTATGAGATCCTATCTCAAATTAAACTGAAACCACACACTTCTGTTGCTTTTTTAGAGAAATAATAAAAGGACTTAAAGGTTCTGACTTAAGTACCTTGGGAAAAAACAATCTTACTGTCCCCACACAAATGTAACTAGGCTTTCACAAACTGTCAATTTGTTCTCTAGGAAGAAAACAAAATTTTGAAAGTATAGAACAGATTAAGGCTTGAACTTGCAGGTACTTGAACTATTAGATTTTTCCTATTAAGCTATTTAAATTTAGCATCTTATCAATTCTCTGAGAGATGAAGTGACAGCTAGAAAGTCTGTGATGCATCAGGAGCAGTGGCATAGCATGGAAAGAGTTGAGAGCACTGATGCCCTTGGCAGCAGGAGAATCCTTAATCTACAGACACCCTTCAAAGTTTAGGTCAGTTGGATGTCCTCAACCAAGAAAAGATGTCCCCAGAATTGCAATCTCATTTTATTAAATTCACAGTTTTCAGAGTTCAGTGTCATGCTAGAATTTTCTTAAGACATTTGAAGACTTACCAGATCTTCAAATGATCAACAGATCAACAGCCTTGTTGCACTGTCCTATATACCAAGATGACCATTGTAAAGATGATACTATATGAAAGCTTCTGCTTACATTTGTAATCACAAAGAATGTGAAAACTTTTACTTACAAATGTCCCTTAAAGGTGATCATTGTTGCTTCAGAGATGTAAGGTGCTGGAAATAATTTTGGGAGGAGATACTACACTACACTACAAAAATTGGCATATATTTTTAGGTGTCATTAAAGTAATTAAAATGTCCTAAACATGAATTGAAGCCAAGGTTGTCTTCCAGTTATTCTCAAAACTGTTTTTTCCCAGTTTTCTCTTCAGTTTCATTTTTTTTCTTTCCTAATCAAAGGTACAGATAATGGTTTTGCATGTTTCTCAGTTTCCAAAGCCACTTAAGAATATTTTTTTGCAAAATAACAGAGCACTAGTTTCATGTCCCTCCCTCCATTTTGGCCTTCATTAGTGGTAAGGTAAAGTTATCCTTTTCCTCTTAGCCTAGTCCAGCACTGTGTGTGGGTAGGTAAGAATGAATTAAACATTGGTTTAATATTGTTTGTCTTAGCTGTAACAGGGTTTAATAAACACCTCTTTGTGCTTTAAAGTGATTTATTTGTATGCCTTACAGAAAGGGTCTTTCTTTGAGAGTTGCTCCTAATGAGAACAAAGAGAAGAAGAAAAAGTTGAAATGGGCTCAGTGAAGCTGCTTAACACACTAGGAATTAGAAGTCATCCAACATTTATCTTATTGTTATAAGAATAATCTTATCCATTCAAATGTTTCCTTATTTTTGTACTCTATTATATACATGCTCCCACATGGTCAAGCTATTGTATCATTATTTTTAATTGGAGTAAAAATGGGATGAGCACTAAAGAATTCCAGCATAAACACTAACCTGAGCTATTTATTTACTTTTTCTAGCAAAATGAATCTACACCTGCAAGCTGTTTGTTTATTTTTTTCTAGCAAATTGGATCCACATCTGCCACTTCTTCCACAGGAATGTCAATTTGCAGACTAACAGATTTGTTGATGACACCATCCTGCTATACAGGAAAAGATAACAAAAGATGTCCTGCCCAAACATGTAAAAGTTTATCATCACTATGTGTCATTTTTCAAGTTTGTATACATTGGACTTCAGTGATTTTCATTTGACAGACACAGTAATCTTTGAATTTTTTAAGGCTACAAAAATAGCTGCAATGTTTATCTAAAATTTACCTACCTAAACTACTGATTAACTGAAGTTTCAAAAGTTCTTGAAGAATTTTTGAGATATTTTCTCTGTACAGAACTTCTAAGTGAAGGTGACAAACAAATTAACTCTCAGTTGAGTCTGGGATTTTTGGTAGTAGATTTCCAGTTTCATAGAGGCTTTACAGGTCCCAACAAGTAGCAAAACTCATCCATCATTCTAAAGGGTTATTGCTGGAAGCTCCCAATTCCTCTCTTTCAAATTCAATGTCTTGACATGGGCTAAAACCATGAGTAATGCCTTGCAATCATTGCAGTCTTGCATGGTTGAATCAGGCAGCACTTCCTAAGTGTCCTGAACTTTGGACCCAGCATGATAGAGAATGGACTTCTGTCTCCTTTTAAATCAAATATATTATAAGCAACTAAGACTTTCTCAAAGCAATCTATTGTTTTCTTCCCAAATAGTGCACTAAGTTCTTAGCATCTTGACAAGTCAAGAATGCCAAAAGCATAAAAGCCTGACACTTCCCCAGCATATCTAAGAAAAGCAGACAGAAAATATAGCTGGAAGGTTTGAGTGGAGTAGACATACCCTGTGTGACTCTGTTTGACTTTAATATTGAGCAGTTGGAGCTCTATATCACTAGCTGTTTCTATTGTTCAGCAGTGATTCTGAATCTGTATGCTTCTCACTGTAGGCTTGAAGGTTTAATTTGCTGTAGTTTTTAAAGTGTGTTGAACTATAACTCCAGTAGAGTGTTTACAGGTATTTTTCTATAGGTCTGTCTTTTAATTTCCAACAGCTATTTTTCTAGCCACAACCTCAGCATGCACCATAATAATTAGTATTATTAGTAACAACAACAACAATAATAATAAAATCTCTGAAAATGCACTGAAATGCCTCTGTTTCTATGATGAAAAAACACCATGAAATTACTGATCATGCTATTTGTATTCAGTCATCAAAGCTTCCTACCACAAATAGAGTCCTTAAAAGGTGACAAACAGAAAATGAGCCATTCTGTGGGTCTGGCATTTTCCCTACATAATTTAAAGAGATCTCTTCAAAAATTTAAGGCTCTTGCATCCTCAAAACCTGGTTTAAGACAGCCAATCTTGCAGAGCTAAAGGAGGCATCAGGTTTTCCACACAAGTGTTTTCCATGTCCCCAAAGATTAGTAATGGAGTAGTGTTCTTCATGCCTTACACTGCGTATTATGACATGCAAAGGCTACTCCTGCTAATATTGACCTGTAATCTAATAACAAAAATGTAAAAAAGTGATCTATCTCTGATCCACATGGCCACATGTCTGTGGACATCTGAGTTCTCAGATTATTGCAACAGTTACATATTTTGCCTTGAAAAATGTCAGAATATTTCCATTCAGAAATATTTGTTGTATCTGCACTGACATATATATAATTATTGCATTGTAGGAATATAAAAACAATATTTCACTCTAAACTGTGTGAAAAGAACAATAAAGTTTGACTATTCTAAAAGGTTAAAAAAATAAAATTAATGCAATGATTCTTCCAAGGAACAATGCTGAAAAAAATATACTCCTTCATCTTAGTCATATTGCTCCAAACATTCTTTTAACCATACAGATCTCTTTTTAATATTTGATACCTTATCCCAGAGATAATTATTTAGCTATTCAGATAGGTTTTCTGTTGGACTTAAAGCAACACCTTACTATAAGACAAATAAATACAAGAGTGATTTTTCTTTGGCTGTTTTATCAGACTCCTTTTCATGCTAGTGAGGCCCTTAAAAAAATCTCAGACTAGTCCATTACTGCTAAAATGATTTTCTTTCTTGATCTTCACCAATTGTATGCAGAACAACTTAGAAGTCATTGTTAAGTCCCCAGCTGGGTAATGAACTGAGCTCCTCATTGCTTCCCACCAGAATAAACCTTCCTGACTCTACTCTTTTTCTGAGGTACAATGGGTGACAAAAGGATATTAGCATTCTCGCAGTCCTCTTTCTCAAAGGTATGTGTTTTCATCCTCCAAAGAACTTTTCTCCTAATAGGCTGATGGAAATGGTTTCAGTAGAACTCTTGTATGTTAAAAGACCAACTCATGAAGTCTCTCGCTGTGTTTTCTTACTAAAAATTGAATAGGTATGTGAACACTGCAAGTGCTACTAGCAGGAGTTGTAGCTTACCCTAAAGATACCACCTTGTTAATTTAAAAACTGTGTGCCTTATAGTTTCAAAACCATATCTATAAATTCCTACATATGCTGAGATGAAAGCTGTAAAGAGGAGTAAGAATTTCCTAAGCTACAAAACATCTCACTGTCTGCTCCATTTTTAGAGCTTCCTTAGTGGGAATGTCTGCATTCCTATAGTCATGGAAATAGGCTTGTGAGGTCAGTGACTGTCACTGTTGACAGATTAACTGAGAAATAATGAACTTCTACCATATCATAAGGTGCTTAAAAAGGTCTTTCAAGATTAAATTGATCTAATTAAATACACTTACTTTATATATATATATAATATGTACTTTATATATCTATATATTCTTCCACATAACTTATTTAAAAGCATCATATGTGAGTAACACATCTATTTAATTTAGATTATGTTCTTTAATGCAACCTCTTTGGGGCACTGGAAGATCAACCTAAAACAACCTGAGTGTTTTCTGAGTTGTTTGAAATACCTAAGTAGAAAACTGTTTTCTTTGTCTCTTCATCACAATAAAATCTTAAAATAATTATGACATCTCTATATATACTAGCAAAAAAAGTACTTGACAGGGGTAGCAGGGACTCGTTTGTTATTTTCAGCTAATACTTCCTCCTGATACAATTCCACCATTTCAATAGGAACAATAGTATTCTATCTAGAATAACTTATTTTTCCCATTGCATTACAGCCAAGAAATTAAACTTTCTCTCTGCTATATCTAGACAGATGTGATATAGCTTGTCTAGGTATTACACACAGAAATAAAACACTTAGTATTGTACAACAGCCTATTACAGAGATAAAATGGAGCTATCCTGATAAAGATATAGAAAAGGAAAAGAAACATTACTTCATTGTGAGATGTTTTGTGGATAACAAGCAATAAAGAACATTTATTCTATGTGCTGTAATTACTGGACAGTGCAGACTGCAGTTTTATATCTTTTAGGTCTGTGTCATCTCAAACTGTCTTTGTGGTTTGTTGTTGTTTTTTTCGCTCTGCAAGCTCCTTTCTTGAGATTCTATTTTATAACCAAGTTTGGTTTCCAGTTTGGCCTCCACTGTTTGTAAATCTCTACTGTGCGCAGTGCAAGTAGCATTTTTACAGAGGTAATTCTAAAAATGGTTACACAGTGCAATCATACATCTAAGCCACACTTCAAACTATCCACACATATTTAAAAATACTATGACTTGGAAAGGCACCCATTAAGAAACTGTAAAAAAATTAGGAGCAAAGAGGGCTGGGTAGAAGAACAAAGTTCTGGGAGATCAGTAAACGTGAACATATGGAAAGAGACAGAACTCAGGGCTAACTGTCCACAGTATGAATGGCATTGGTGGTGAATGACAGGGATTTCTTTTTTTATTGCTTGTTTTTAGAGCACAGCACAGGGGGAATGTCTAGGAAAATGTAATGTTTGACAAATTTTTCATAGTTGCAATGCTTTAGACTCATTTAAAGATACAGTTTAGAAATGTCTTTAAAAATTTGTATTTTTAAGTATTATTTCAAAGATTTAGTAAACAGGTGGGAATATGTACACTTTTCTCTTTTGTTTCTCTTGACCAGCTTGTGAGATAGATTGAATGAGACAGATTTATATATTCCAGTCTGAAAATAAATTTGCTACTGCAGGAAAAAAAGAAATGTATGGGATACTTTAGGAGTTTAGGCTTCAGGTGAGCACAAACTAGACAATCAGGTAAAAATAAATCCCATACATAGAGCTATGAATATTTAACCTTGGGAGTACATGCCCCAGGATTGGAAGGAAAATATTTGAGAGTGTGGGGTTCAAACAGGAAACATGCCCTATTTCACACTGTAGCAACATTGGCCACTGCTGAGGATTTGCATAATCCTGAGCTCACAGCTGAAGACTCCAGAATCATGGACAGTGATGACAACCTTTGGCATTCTTATCTGAATTAATAACAGCAGCAAGAGCTTTTTCTTCTAGATTGCTCATCTAACAGAACAAAGTGGAGATGACAGCTTAGGTACCAAACCTGCTAAAGTCACTGTGTTGGACGCATAACAAAAAATTGCTGATATGTCAATATTTTCATCAGAATATCCTGCTAATATGGCAAAGCATGAAAATACACATATCTTTCCCAACATAAATCACTGGCTACATCTTATTATTTATTCTTATTCCTACTTGCTGCTCATTTCAAACGTGGTGCTTAGTTGATTGTAATATATATGTAGCATTGCAATCTGAATCTCATCACACCACATTCCTTCACTTTTAGTCATCCTGTAATCATGTAGTCATCATGTAATCCACTCAGCCAGCTTTCTCTACTCACACCACAACTGAAATTTGAAATGCCATTTTGTATCTATTAATACAAGCAGGTGTGTTTTTAATAAAATTTTGTCATATATTTAAGGCAAATACCGCTGATAGGAAGACTGAAATTTTTTTCTTTCCAGGCCAGACTATACTCTGAACTCATCTTACTGATACTTGGGCAGCAGGGTTTATAACCAGACTGTACTTTTTGCACTAATGACTCACCACAAAATGAATGCTCTGTAAACATTCAGAAGTTATCTAAGACTTATGGTATTAATTTCTTGGTTTCTCTATTTCACAGATCCAGAGCTGATTTCCAGTAAGCTTTTAATATCAGGTAGTCTTTTATGCCATAACTCATGGCATAAATAGCTAGCATTTAAAATAGCAAGATTAAGGTATTTGAAAACAATTTTGCTGATATCTCACACATGTATTTAAAGAATGAAATGTGTAAACATAATAAGAAAAAAAAAAACCCTCAACAAACTTCATGGACCTTACTAGCATTTTAAGCTCTGATTTGACAGATAATATGAGGTATAGATTACCTAAGGCTAAATATTTAAACATGGGCTCCTGACACCGAATACCTGTTTCCACATTTAAATTTCAGGGCTATGTGAATTAGTATTTCCCAAAAGAAGATATTTTTTCAATTAAATAACTCTTGGGGATACTAAATATCTTATTTTTGTTTCCATTTCTCTTGGAGAATTTTTTTTCTATTCCACAGTTCCCAGAGGTACTGTTTTACCACACAGGTTGGGTAGAAGCCAACTAATGTGAAAAATGCATTTGTAAGCCAAAATGTCAAATAACACCAAGAAGCTATTGACAAATACCTACTTATTACAATAGTGAATAATGCACTATCATTTTATTGTGCCACCATTTGGTTTTTGGCAACTATTTTAGATAGTCAAGTGAAAATATGTCCCTTAGGTACTTGCCAGTTTTATTTGTTAACTGTAGTAGTAGCAGAAGCCATAAACCTTACATCAGTGCCTTTGTCTTGAAAACTAAACCCTATTTACTCTTAAAAATTTTCCTCTTATGGCAAAAAAATTCAAGATTTAAAAATATTAAAGAAGCACAGAAGAAAAGAACTAATATGATCTCTTGATTCTTAATTAATTAATGATTCAGTTAACTACACCAATAATCTGAAACTACCAATGGCTTAGATAATGTAACGGTATTCATGCATTCTGAAGGAATACAATTTTTCTGGTGTCACTATCAAAATGGACAAAAAATGTATAGCTATATTCATTCGACCCCCAGGCAGCTCTAACTGAGGTATGAAAAAGAAATCATGTGTGGTAATAAGTATCAAACAAATGGTACCACAAAAGCCTGTCCATTTATATTAAAATCCTTTTTGTGATCTGAAAGAAAGTAATGAAAACCCCAGCAAATACCATTTACAAGCCTACGTGAGGCTTGAGACTATTTGTCACATAAGCTCAGACTCATCTATCATTAGAGGTCAGCAGTGAAAAAGAAAACAGATTCCCAGAAGCCCCAAAGAAAAATGTTCTTGAAACAGCAAGGTCATGCAGGAGTATGTACTCGAGAAACACAAAGGTCTACCACATCAAACAATGGCAATGTGTGTGCCACGGAAACTTGAAAGATGGTGGTGGTTAGCCTCAGTGAGGAGTGCTGAACTTCCTCTGTCTAGATACATATTGACAGCTTTTCCTTTGGTCACTCATGCTAAAGCCAAATCTAATTAATTTCCTAGTTTGGCTAGTTCAGTTTTATCCCCACAGGAGGAAGCACAACTTCAGTGGCAAAACAATTTGCCCAGGAACACAAAAAAATCATTATGAAACCCTCCTGCCCCAAATAATCATGAAATGACAACATCTGCTAATTATGAAGAGTCTAGCAAAAGATCTTTGTACCATTGAAATATTCCTTAAATCTTCATGCTAGACCTCCTACTCAGAAGTGAGTTACATGGAATGTTTTAGCAAAAGCACGAGAAAACAACGGTGTAATTCACAGAAATTCTGAAATATATTTCTTTATTATTAGTAATAGGTCAGCATGACTAAGGTTAATGGTGGGTTTATCTCTGTGTATTATCTCTGTTTATCTCTGATTCAGGTTCCTTCACTGAGAACTGCTGAGCTGCATGGCCTTGGCTGCTGCCTCACGTTGGGGTTCTGTTCTTTAGGCCTAGGTGATTGCCTCTACAATGTGAAATCACTTCACTGAAGGACTGAGGCTCCTGGTTTACTCTTCAGCTCTGTAAAAATGTGCAGAGAATTTGTGGAAGGTACTCAGTTACTTTTTATTAAATACTTGACATACAAAAAAAGCCTACAGATATTTGAGAAGAAGAAATTCTTTTAGCAATGGTATTTGCTCTTGCATCCCCTTCCTTTAAAGCTAAATGATTCACTTGTGATGAAATTGTGAGGACCTCTTCTGCCTCAATAGGGCCCTAAAACACATCCTCTCTATTTCCACTGAGGAAAATGATCAGAGGCATAGAACTGTCTGTGCTTTTATAACCTTTCACTTTTCTGTGGCATAGACTCCTGATTCACTTTGACAGGTTAATACACATCACTTATAGGCAACGTCACCCCTGCTAAGCTAACTGTCTTGCACAGAAGCCAACCTATTGCCCTGAATCAATTCTTTTCAGAGACATAAGACCTGAAATTGAAGACTCATTCTTGTCAGTCCTGTGCCCATGCTTCCTAAGGCTCTTATTCCACACAATTCAAACAGGGGGAAAAAAAACCCCAAGAAAGTAAAAATGCTCTCAGGTTCACATGAAAGAAATAATCCTCAACATCAGTCAGAACTCAGAAACTGATTGTAAGAAGATTATACAAGTCATCACCATTGCTAGGAGCCATGAATTTCTTTTGGGTTTTCTGTTCTTGCTTTTTGGATGTGTAAATTCCAAAATAATGGTCTCCTAAGCTATTTTTGGTGAGATTTCAGCCATGATCAGCCTCTTAAAGATATTTTGATGTTCCTTATGCAATTAAATATTCCTTTTCACTTTTCTTCTGTGTTACATATTTCTACTGGCACTTGAATTATACCTGCTTATTACTATCACTTTTCCATGTCAAACTATTTTGTGTGATTCCTAACTAACTGGGGTCAGGCAGTTTGAGTCTCTTATATAACTATCAATAATGTAAAATAAAGTATGTGATAGATATAAGTGAAACTAGATCTAAATATATTGACATATGCATTAAGTGCTTGGCATCAGTATTAGCACAGCAGTACACAAAGAATGACACAGTTATATTACCATAAGTAGCAAAGAAGATTAATGTGTTTTATCTCTTTATGTCATCATGCAGGAAATCATATCTTAATCCTGCTTTTACATGGGGCAAGAATATACTGTCAATTACTAGTGCTTCTATTCTATTTTGTGCACATTTGCTGGATTGCTATCAGCAGTAATAGTGCAATGCTTATTTAAGATTCTCTCCCATAGAAAAGCTGTTAATTCAACCTTCTCTCATTACAAAAAATACACTGTGATTTCCCCTCACTGTCACCATCATACAACTTCTTCCTCTTCCCCTGTTAATCCTAGGCATAATCAGATATTGTCCTCTTCTGAGCTCACATTAAATCTTTACCTTAGTCTTCTTCCTGACTGCTGCCATACTCCTTCTCCTCCCTCTTTCCATTTTCATTCCCTTTGATGTGTTTGCACTTTAGATTTTGCTCACACTTCTCTAATCTGGTGTCATTTCTTTTTTTCCATACCTCTGTCCTCTTCATGCTCTCTAGAAAAGCACAAGTTATTCCTTCAGCTTAAATGACTTCTTGACCCATTTTTACTGTTTATGAGTGCAACAGTTCTAAAGATTCTGTTCCTTATTTCCTTCTCTTTGTATAATATATTTTTGGGTATTCAATCTGTAAATGCATATTTAACTTGACAATAGGCCTCCTTCTCCACTACAAACTTCCACTTTCCATCCACACTAAATTTTTCATGTATCTCCAGTCTTCTCATAGATTCGTAGTCAGGGTATAAAGATAAATATGTTTAAATTAGAACTCTTTATTTGTCTCCCTACTGTATCTTTTGACTTCCATGCGAAAGAGAACTATATTTACATGTGTAACTTGGTACTCATTGTTCATTTTTACCTCTTTCATTTCTTTGTGATGGTTTGAAGTGTTTTTCCTATTCATACACGCATCTGGAAACATTTGATGAGAGCTGTGCTGGCTTGTGTTCTGGTTAATAAAATATCCCCTCTTCTTGCTGTTGCAGACATCATCTACCTAACCAATAACTTTAGTTATGTTCCTCTCTCTCTGCATCCTCCTTCATCTTTTTTTCATTTTACATATCTAAGCAAAAGTTATCCATCATATTTGCAAGACCTTTCACAGGTTATTGTTTTTTTACATACCATCTGTCATTCACCAACAAAAAATACTGATTCCCATCCTTATCAGTCCACTGTGATAATGTCAGCCTCAAAAGATCTAACTGTACTATTACTTTCTACCTCAGTGCACTTCCAGCTCAGAAAAGCAGCCCATAAATAGCTGCAAAGAATTTCTTCCTCCTGTTTCACATCCTCCACAGTGAAGCATCTGCTTACTTTAATGTCTACCTACAAAATACTTGAGAACAATTTGGACACTTATCTACTGAGATTCCTGTTTGCAGCCCTGTCATATAATTTCCCAAATACCTTCACTTCTTTATCTCTATCTGTTTTCTAGTGTCTTGTCTTTTTATTGCTGTTACCATTTTTTAAAAATATGTTTCATAGTGGGATTTGTTCCTTGGCAATTCCAAATAATGCACAGCAAAAAAAAAGTCTGCATGTCTGAATAGAGATATGAGTTGGTAGCAACACTATATTTAAGGTCAGAGGGAGAACAGAATTAGATTAATGAAGACTAATGAAGTTAAGAGTTTCAAACTCAGTATGTTTTTCTTATGTTTTTCTTAATTTTACTTAATGTTTAAAGCTCCTTTCAAAACAGTTTAAAACTGCAACCACTCCAAAAAGACAGATTTATTATAACATGCAGGAAAATAAAATTTTATATTAAGAAATAGACTACACTCAACAAATTCAATTTGAAGAGAGACATAGAGGTTATGGGGTAAAAAACAACAACAACAACAAAAAAAACAATCTCTGTTCCTTTTCCCATCCATTCTTGCAAAACCCTACTGAAGATACAAAGTAGTTATCAGTGATTTCCAAAAAAAGATTATTCCAATACCAGCATCATGGCAATTGCCTATCAATATCCTGAGTATGCCTATAAGAGACATTGTTTAAAATCTATAGCTGTATTCTTAGGCAAATCAAAAACTTTCAGAACCATCTTGACACACATTGGTTCTTTGCCCTGAATGACCAGGCTGAGATGACAAGACACTTTCTAACCAGACAACAGAACAAAAAGCACACAAATCTATAATTAGGTATCAATCCTTTGGCTGAATGAAAGGCTATTATTGAGCCTGAAAATGGAGTTTGGAAATCCAGAGTGCTGTATGTGCAATGCTACACATTATAACCAAGAACATGAGGGAGTCTATTATACAGAGGCAGCCACACGCCCACACAATAAAGGCAGAGTGCTTGTGTTGTCTTCCCTTTGTAAAGCTTTTTGGAAAAATGATAATAACAAAAACATATAGAGCAATTTTGAGTCACAAATTCAAAGGCTGAAAAATCATTATCTGACACAGGGAGAACTATCATATGGAAAATTACTACCTTTAGTATTACCTTGAATGCTTGAAATGCTTTATAGAAAAATGAGAAACATTTTTTTCTTATTACTAAGCTTTCAAAAAAAATTTTGTACGTGCAATACTATTCTACTAGAAAGAGGTGCACTTAGCTCTACAGTGTACCAAGCACTCAGATGCTCAGATACAAACCAGTATTAGCCAGTCACAAAAGTCCTGGGAGTCTGGCTTACTGTTGGCAACTTCTGATACAGTCTTCAGAATTTAGAAATGGCCTTTCATTTTTATCATCTTTGTGAAAAAGTAAGACTGAAATATCAATTAGTGGAGTAGAAAGAAATGTAAAACAACCTTTCCACACTAATCCACCATTCAGCAAGGCTTATCTAGCTGTACTTCCTACAGTCTTTGCGATCCTGTCATGTTACCAGGGAGATAAAACTTAAGCACCACAAACAGCAGCCTGCCTATTCACACCCACAGCATCTTCTTAGACATATGTCAGTTGCCCTAGCACTTCATGAAGTCTAAATCAGAAGAAATGATTCATTTTATTCTCCTCTATTCAACTTAAATCACACTGACTAGTCTTAGTGACAGGAAACACAAGGAACAGGACTGTCATGGCCCCACAGTGTAACTGGAGACTTGCCCCTTTTAAATTTAAGTCACAGTTTTTCTGTAGCACAACAAAATTGTCTCTGCAAAACATTATGACAAGGCCATGCTGACATTCCAGTAGTGGGCCACGTGTTTCAAAGTTTTTCGAGGCACTCCCTACGAGTAATTTTTGGGCCATGAAGATTGAACAAGCATAAGAAAAAGAAGAGGAGGAAAAAAACAGACCTGTTGTTTTAGTGACAGAGCAAGGTCTATAGGAGTTTTTACTTTCTTTGTTTCTGGCCCATAACCTTTAGAAAATGATTTCTATTCAGATTTCCCTTTTAGCTCTAAGGCAGCTACAAGACAGGTAGAATACGAACCTCTCTCCATTAATAGATCCAGATTACACTTTAACTGACAATTTACAGAAAATTATAAAATAATGATCTTAGACTAGTTACTAAAGTATTATCTTTCAGCTCTGGCAACAGGTTAGCAAAAAAAAAAAAGTATAAAAGGGTAAGAGATCAATATCCATACTGGAGCTGGATGTCTGGATTCACAAACTGTTACTGGCTTTAAGTTAATCAAATTCGTGTATCATGTTTTTCTTGTAGTGGTGGTGTGCTGCTTCTGGGTGAGTGAAAGGAATCTGGTAGGAGCAACAGCATGTTTGGGACACTGCAGCAGGAGATACTATTTTTACTATAACACACTCTCCCATCCCTTTATGATACCTTGAGGATTCAGCCTTCAGCTGGTATCAGAGTTCTCAGAGGCACAAGGCTCTGAGATTTTATTGCAGAAAACAAGGCCCTTTCTATGTTTGTTTTTGTTTGTTTGTTTGTTTGTTTTGTTTGGGCTTTTGATTTTTTGTTTGTTTGCTTGGGTTTTGTTTTAAATATTAAATAGTTAGAATGTTTTAATATGGGGAGAGACATGTTGCCCAGCAGGTCTGAAATCTCAATGCTGTCCTATATTTCTGGAGCCAGATCTTCAGCTGTTATAAACTGATATAGATGTTCTGTTTTCAGTGAAGCAAAGCCAATTTACATCAACTGGGAATTGAAACTGCATCTGGTAAAGCATTCTTGGATCTTGGATACATAATAAAAATTAACATTCATTCAACAGATAGTTACTGGAGATAATGAATAACTGAAACACTTACTAAATTTTCATCTGTCAAGTGGAGAAGAATCTATTTCAGTCCTACATCAAATAAGCAACCAGTTTCAAACAAAAAGAAATACTCCTTGAGTAAATTTTTCATTCATTTTTTGCTAAGACTCTTGAAAAAATTGTTTGAGAATGCTCTACTAAACAAATCAGGAAGGGTAAATTAAAGTACTAAGTGGTGGACAATTTTTAACACGGTTTTCCTTCTTTTTGCTTATGTGTACCCCTTTGATTGTACAGTTGACATTTTTCATGAAACATGCTGAGGCCAGAGTGAGTGAAGCTTTATGAAATTAAATAGAAAGACGGTGTGCTATCACTTTCTCATTCAGTCCACAGGAAACCCCAAGCAAGCAATGGCAAAAGACAGCACTAAATCTGCTCATGTTCACAGGTACCTTCAGAATGCAAAGACTGGCTTGAGCTCATGAGCAAGATGCAACTATATAAATTTTTTAATTTACAGAAAAGTAAAAGGAAGGACAGTCTCTGTGTCTTGGCAATGTGTAAGGTAGTGTGAAAAATGCATTCTTGCTGAAGAGATCAAATCATCAGCAAGACTGAACATCTCCCACCATGAATTATATATATATGAACCAAATGAAGAGATACAGTTTTGCTTTATGGATGCTGCAGCTTCACAGTCACAGGATACAGTGTTCTTTTAGGACCAAGTGATAATTTATTTATTTTACATTTCCAATGGTAGAGTAGAATTTCTTATCTGATTTTGCATGCACTGCATGGATAGCAAGGCATGTGCTTTCCTATTAGGGAATGGTTAATGGCATTCTGAATTAGTCTGAAGGCCTAAGGCAAGGAGTGGATGGGTAGCACATTTGACCAGTCATTAAAGTGTCTTCTGCTGCAAAGAAAACCCTCTAAGCCAAAATGTTTCTTGAGTTTCACATTAGCAGGCTTATGTGATCCCTATATCAAAGTTTTAATGCAATAAGTAGCTTTTGAATAGTTCTGTTAAAATTGGAGAAGGAGGTCAAAAATCCTCTTTTCACCTTGTTGCAAGCAGGTGACATATCTTAAAATCCAGACTGTATGCTAAGAATTGCTGCAAGGATGTTTCCAGTAAAAAAAGGGATATTTTCCAGTAAAAAAGCGCCCTATTTTCTGTAGACAGATGTAAACTTTGTATTTATTAAAATAAATAGTTAAAATTACCATTGAATTCAACAGGATAAGCTCAAAATCTTGAGCTTTTTTGTATCACTTTTTACTTTTTTTCTGTTCATTCGGAGCAGACTTCTTCAGTGGTGTAATCTAGCATTTGAAAAATTCAGCAGTTGGTATGGGAGACACAATGTCCACACAATTAATGTTTCAGGAGCTTTATTTCAGACTAGCTTTAGTCTGTCATTGTGGACTGAGTGCTCATTAGCAGGAGGAATGCATGATATAAGCTCCTGGACCTCATCTTTCAGTTTAATGTCTTCAGGACAAAAGGCCAGTTGATGTACCCTGAGATCACATGATGATGTGAATCAAAGTGCAGTGAGTGGGAAAATAAATTTACTTAAAACTTATTATTCTGAGATGAGAATGCTAAGGCCAACACACATTATGATATTCTGAGATATTATTACTTTTAAACAATATTATTTCTACTCTGAAGTTTATAACTCTTTAAAATAAAAATGTTCCCCCTGCTGCTCCTTTCCACCATTATTCACCCTGACAAATTGTGCACAATTTTAAATTGACCAAATATTTAACTAAATGAAAGAAATAAAGAAAACATATTTTGGTATTACCATGATAGTCTAAACAGTACCTTTTAAAATCTTTCTGATAGAAAAAAAATTAGATAAGGACACAGAAAATTATGAAAATTGTTTGTATGAAGCACCCCAAAATTTGAAAGGAAAACAGTCTAATTATTATCTTTTGATTATGGATTAAATTTATTTGTTCAAATAGTTTGCCATCTACATGAGCCAGGGGACCTACATTATGGTGGCGTGGCTCAGCCTGGCTTTGAGCCACTAAGTGCTGCCCAGGACACTGGAGACCTAGGAAGGATTAGCTGGCAATACATAAAACACCTGCAATAAGAGTTTGAACACTCAGATACATAATTTTCTCACTACTTACTTCACCATAATCAATGATAAAACAGGAAATGATGCATATATTTTAATGAGATCAAATTTCATTTAGTGTCATAACTCAGCTACCTAAACTGTATCTAAATTCAGTGTTTAGAGCTTCTAGTTAGCTAGTTCCAGGTCCATTGATTTAGGCTGGATTTAGGTAGAGATCCCAGTAGATTTAGTTAATGACTAATCTTCACTTAATTCTTATCAGATGTGTTCAAGTTATTTTCCACTTTTTTTCAGAGTTATATGAGGCATGGGTATGTCCATTGTTTTACCAAAATGAGAAAGCTGCAAAGCAACCCATACTGTTGTGCAGATATTTTGCAAAATGGCTCCCCTAGGGACTGTGCTAGGAGGTGTCCCATTATGGCCAATATCAGCTGCTTTGTAAGAGAAGAGACTTCCCATAACATATTTTCCTTTGGTTCTGACTTATCCTGGAAATTTCTGTTTTGGCTTCTGGTCCCATCTTTTAATCTCAGAATTTTTTTCAAAGCAACCATAGATCAAACTTCCCTGATGTTAGCAGTCTTCTTCAAAGAAAAAAGTGTATCTGCTTACCACTCCTGTTTTATACAGCTAGTTTAAATTTTTCCTCTCCTACTGCTTGGTAAAGCATCAGGGTGCTGCCTGGTCTATGCTGGAAGTTTCATTGGAGTCCATGCAGCTCTGCTAATTTTCACCTTCTCAGATTCAGGCACATGACAAGTCCTTAAATTCAGTACAAAGAGCTGGAGCTCTGGGTTGCACAGCAAAGGCAACTCACACATGTGTATTAAAAGCTTTTCTTTCTCAAGGATGTGTGAATGTTGTGAATATAAATTTTACTACTGAAATGTTGATCTTGATTGTATACCAGAGATGTCTAAAACAGCTTTGGACTTTGCTTTGCTATTCAAACCCCTATAACTACTTCATGTATTTCATATTCTCACTAATTGCCTTGACAGATAACAATAGGGATGTTTTCAGCAGAATTACTGATGTCATTTGTTCTAGAACAGAAGGACTGGGCTGATTTTGCTTCCTCAGCTATCTGAAAATGGAAAGGTGTCAGAAACTGATACTTTCTCTTGATTTGTCACAGCACCAGGTCTGCACTGCAGGGTCAAGGTACCTATATCTACAGAGGGGCTGTACTTGGAAAAGCAATTTAAGCAAAAAATAGATTTCAATCACATTGCATTTTAGCTCTCAGTATATGATACAGGAACAGGCAGCTGTTTGGAAACTCCTTTTTGGCTTGAAACCCTATTATCTACGGCACCACTTGATGCTCCTAGATGGATGATCTCTTGGCTCACTCTGACTCTGGGTGGAGCAGTGCCATCTGAACACATGTGCCATCTAAATTACTTGGACAATATCACTAGAGGTTCAGTGCCAAGTGACTGTGAGTTTAGACAGGCAGCATACCTAATATTGGAAGTGCTGGCTCCTTCACAAAAAAATCCTGTTCTCTCTGACAATGGTGAAAAATTTGCTCTAATTTCCATCCAATATGTGATTGCACCTGTTGGTGCTTTCAGAGATCCTCTCCCTCCAGCCAAATCCTTGTAGAAATAAATGACCGTTCAAATGGTTTTAAGCAAGGGGGTTCCTCATTGACCTAGGAAATTAAAACCCCCTTTATTTAGATATGAGAAAACTAAGCAGGTGTATTCCAGACTGAAAGGTCTCTAGGGACTTGCCAATACAATTCTCTTTTGGTATGCCTGACCTCATTGTGGCAAGTCCAATTAAATTAAACATCTTTTAAAAAACGCTGCAGAATATGGTATCAGGATGCCATTTAAGGAGCCACACCTAACATGCTGCCTACCTCTGTTTATATTCATACTCACACATAAAATCTGGACAGCTACCCAAATTATGTTTCAGTAGATCAGCTGCCCAGAAGAGATGAAAAATTGCCAACAATTCAGAAAATATTGACTGCACCAAAATGCTGATGGGAAGAAATACTGGCCAAATTGCTTATGAAGGCACAGTTCTGTGAATTTTCTGCTCTACAAAATAATTAGCTTATTAAATCGCTTACTGGAAGGCAATCAAGTACCAAACCCTAGCTTCCAGTGAAGACACAACAAAGATAACTGCAGTGGTTACTATCACTTTGTTACCAAGGTTGTATATGTTGTGGCTGTATTTAGGTGCAGATTTGCAGGAAGATTTCCTGCACTGCTAGGAAATCTTTACCTCTCCATCAAAGTTACAGATGTACCTAGCCTCGGATGATTTACAAACTCAGTCAACTAATGGAGTTTTTGAGCAGTTCTGCTTGGACGTGGCATAAAAGTCCCTAACTAATGATCAATCAGATGAAAATCTAAGGGACTTATTCAGGAAGAGAACAACCCTGTATTGATGAATATGGTACAAATCCAACCTCTTCAGACAACCGATTTTTACTGTTTCCCAGGAAATTTGCTAAAGAATAAGAGAACAGAGAAGATCTATGATTTTAAAACCCTGTGACTATTAGGAAAAGTGAAATTGCTAAAGACAAACCCCTTCTACTTTTACACTAGTGAAGGATGTGTTTAAAATGAGTACTAAAGAGACAAAACCATTCTTGTGTATGAATGTGCTGCGGTCCCCTGTAGGATTCATTGAATGCTGCCACTGCCATGGCGTGGGGCTCAACTGTGGGACGCAAGTGCCAGCGACAAGGCGCAGCCACTGCAACTTCACCGCAACTTCACCGCACCGCGTCCTGGCTACCGGCGGGACACGCCGTGCCACGAGAACGGCGGTGGAATGAACTTCTCATGGTCGTGCATCCCCACCTGGCACACGCAGGAGAGACACAAAGACAAAAACCAGATGTCAGCTGACATGTTATTAACTGAAAAACTTCAAAAAACTACTGCGTGAGTTGAGGTGAACTTCAGTTCAATACAAACTGGCATACGTTATCCTAATTAAACAGTAGGACTCTCAAGAAAGCAAGGAGGTTTTTTAATTAAGTTAGATGATGCTTTTCCTGAGGAAAAGCCAGAAGCACTTAATATTCCAATGCAGTGAATTTTCAGAAAGATGTATTCTTTCTATTTTCAAAAATATAAAGTATGATTTTGCAGAAAAATAGCAGTTCTGGGTTTTTTTGGGAGGATTTTAAGTGACACTTGTTGATTTAAACAACACTGTTTACATCCAGACACTCAAAGGACTGATCATCAGATATCGCATTATCCACTAAAAATTCATTAGAAGTTTATTTTCTGCCTGTTGGTGGAATTTAAATATTACTACAATTAATTTTTCAGTGCATAACAATACAATTTCAAGCAATTCTGTTCCACTTTGTTATGTTTTTATTCACTTCTCAACAACACTGTTTTTTTGTAACTTTCAGGAATTCAAGGCCCAATGAAGGTAATGTTTCATACCTATTTTTCTTCCTGGTGTATCTCCACAGGTAACTGGGTACATGGTATTGTTCCAGTAGGAATTTTTGTTTTGCTGTTTAGATTAACAGAAATTTATATATATAGAGGGGAATTTATATATAACTACCAGGTCAGAAAACTGTCCCTCTGGAGGAATAGTAAGCAGTATGGTAGCTACCTATTCCTTCTAAAATGATCATCACAAAGGAAAATATGTAGAAGTGATGCCTAGTAAAACATTTTAATCTGTTTACACAAAAAAACCAGACGTTCAGACTCACATTTTATGTATGAAAAACTGCCATCTTTGAAACAGTCACAGTAGAATAATTTCCCAAGATGAGGGTACTTCAAACATCTTCAGCTTATCACCTCAGTACTGTAAATTTCTATTATGTTCTATAGAAAGGAACTCTGAGACACAAGTGAAGAATCTGCTTTGCTTCTTCCTTAACTCTGTGTTTTGCCCATAACCAAACAATAATCAGAAAGAAAACTGACCACCTAGAAAGAGACAATGTGTCATGGGATACCAACTTCTGTAGCACCAAAGTAATTTAGGAACACAAGACACATTCAGGTTCAGAAGGATACGTGCTTCTAAATCTCTTTGATGCTTTTAAAAATCCCCTGCTGTTTTGGTTTTATTGTCCCAGAGTTACCCAGGCAATTCCTTTCACTGTAATGGAATTGTTTGTGATTCACAGTGGAGTACATAAGAGGAATATGATACCCTTCATCTCTGCATGACAAAAGAACTTAATCTTTTTCCAAGGGAGAGTTTTTTAATTTAAATGGTTAGACTCAGAAACGGGAGTATGGAACCCCTGAGGCTTTGAACAAGTTTCTTAATCTTGCAATTCCAGGCCTTCCATCTAATATCAACTGGAGTAATACTTTCCCTCACAGTAACAAATAGCCATTAATGAGAGTGCTTGCTGCCTCCTGCCATGGGACAGGTGTCTAATTGATAGGGCCAAGAAAAGAAAAGGGATTTCTTACTAAAGCATTTGCTCATAATGCCTGTAACAAATGCAATAATTCAAATATGTAATATATTCAAAATGTGGGTTGTATAGAAATACTTTTTTGGGGTATAAAACCACTGCACTACCTATCATTCTATTTTAATATAATTTTCCAGTTCTTAATGTTTTAGGGCTCATGCATATTTTCATATTTTCCCATTAAGAGTTATATTCTTACTAAAACATTCCTGGCCTGCACCAGTAGGAAATGTAATTGGTGGCTTCTAACCTAAAGCAGATTCTTGTGTTAGTTTAACTTTGAGATGCTGAAGTAATGTGGGAAGTCCCACAGACCACCTCCTACACCATGTTCAGCAAAAACAACCTTGGCACTATGCCCTGGTGGGCACACTGGGTTGGCTTTTGACCTGCTGGCATTGCAGCTTGTATCCCTCCCTAGCATTGTCTCACTGACACATCCCTGAGAGGGATTTCTACTTAGCCATCAAAACCATCATGTTTTGATGCATCACCTATGTGAAAGCATCACCTATGTGAAAAGAGCCCCATTAGCTCAGTAGTTATTGTCAAACAAATGGTTTGAACCAGTTCTCTTCACAGTCCTCCTTTTCTTTCAGAGTGGTGTGGTAAACACGACTCATTGCCTCTGAAAAGGAAGATACATTCCTGCATGTCTAGGAACACCACAGGAGCAGAATCTTTAAGTACTCTCTGCTGTCTCTCCCTCCCAGAGCCAGAAGAAACTGTAGGGTAAATACAGTAGCCTTCTAGCATAAAACGAGTACAGCATTGCACTACAGTACTGAATTAAATTCTTTAGCAAAGCAAACTGATAACCAGTATGAAACTTTGTATCTTGACTATTCAAAAACCTTTTCAGACTTCCAATCAAGATATTTTGAAACACAGATGTTTAAAAAATCTTATACTCCTGAATTCAAAACTTTTAAACTGGGGGAAAAAGCTTCATGTTTGGGTGCAAATAAAGCTATAAAGTAGGAGCAGAAATAATAGCAGGGAAGCAGTCTATGAGCAGAAGTTGGATCCTTTTTTTGGGAACTCTTCTAGTTAATCTTATAATTCAATAACTTTCACCTACATCAGTGAACCATCACTCTACCATTTATTAAATTCCTCTGTAGTCACAAAATCCTATCAAGGCTCTCCTTTCATTTTAAATCTGTCAGGTTTCATTCGTAGTCCCCACAGACCATTTTTATGATGATAATGCTGAGAAATCTACATTAAGTGAGATAGAAAGAAAATGGAGAAATCCTTGAAATCAAGCAGAGTTCATCTTTCCTAAACTACTGCAATAACCTACTGTACACTACAGCTGAATATTGTTTGTAATATCTTCCCTTGAGTACTGCAGTAGTGTTGGAAATTCGTACTTTAGCAAATTGAGCAGAAAATGTAGTATTTCTTTTGGCTGTACCTTCTACTGATATAAAGCAGTCTTGTTTGTCTTTTTAATTTGGTTTTTAAAAAGAAACACCATACAAGGAATATCTGCTGCATTGCCAGATCCAATATATAGCTACACATTGTGACACAGAAACTGCACCTAGCTGCTCCAGAGCTACCTTAAAAAAGCAGCTTCTCCTCTCCTACAGTGTAATGGTGGTGGAGTAATAGCAGTGTCTCACAGAGATCTAGGGCAAGGAAAAAGAACTGTTACAAAAAATGTTTTGTTGGAGGGATAAAGACCTGTCAAAACACACTTTATGTCCTTTTAAGAAAAAAATATTTTCCAGTCTTAGATAATGGAGTGGACCGCTGTTAAAAAATACCTTTCTACTGTCCAACCTAGGTCCTCAAAGTTCCTAAACATTGTGTCTGACCACTCTTCTTTCTCAACTGTTCCCTTCCTTTCCAACAACCCAGCCCTGGGGCCAGCACTGTGCTCTGCTGTTCATGGGAAAGGGAAGTTGGGCCATGGTCATACTTGTCACCACTTTTCCAGCTGATCTTTCTACCGCTAGCTGGTCTTTCATGTCTAGCCTTGTGCATGTTTCTATGATTAACAATAATTTGAAAATAAAGGCAATATTGACAAAATAGATAAAATATAAATATGTGCAGGGACAGCTTTTTTGTTTACTCAGTAATATGGCTTTCAATACGTTTTTGAAAGCAAGACTTTGAACTATTCCTTGTTTAACAAAGAAATTAAACTGAACTGATTCTTGACTAAACAAATTCTTCCAAGAAAATATGTAGAAATCCCTGAATGAACTCTTTATGGTTCAACTAATAAAAGTAGATTTTCCCAAGGGTTTTTGTGTACTTCAAAGACATTGTAGTAGAGACTAATGCCTGTTGTCACTCTTGCACCACAATGTGGTAAATAATGGTCAAAAACATTTTTTCTGTAGGCTGAGGCAAGGGAGAAAATGTCATACTTCATTAATCCTCTGAGGAGCTGCAGTATGTTCTTATGGGAATTTAAATACAAAAACAATGAGATGAGCCTTGAAAAGATATGCATGACTGTTAAATAATGTAAACAAAATGGGATGTCTTGAACGTATAATGCTGAAAGAACTGTGTTTACTTGACAGAGCCAAGAAATTTTTTAAGATAATTTCATCCTTGTGTAATTCTTCACTGTTTTTGACTGCGAAAAATTACTGCTTTGACTAGAACAGATAACTTTTCAGGGAAAAAGCTAAATACTTTGCATTCATGGATTGGAAGCTTTCACCCTTTCAAGCTGTCCCATAATTGTAATCACCTGTTTTATGGTGTGCAGATTACCAGACTTGATGAATCATTGTTGGATTCCCTTTGCATATGACAATTTGGTGTAAATATTTCAAATAAGTTATATAAAACCCACTAAGCCATGCAAAACCATTGCCCTATATGTTTGCAGTATTTCTAGATCAATGACTCCATGAGCAAGAGTTCTTTGCACAGAGGAAAGCTCAGCTTTAGTATATGCCACAGTCTGACAATGAATAAACAGACATGTAAATGAATTCCTGACACTGAAGTCTTGAAGCTTTTGTACAAATGAATCCACAGACAAAGCTGAATCTACAAAAGAATATAAACACATCAAATGGAAGAAAAAGAATCAAGGATGCATCAACATGAGCACTGTAATACGGAGCAAAAATGCACTTTTAAGGCAGAACTCCTAGCCACCTTCACCTATCACACATTGGTTCACATTTTGATTTTCTTACTACACTGAACTGAAAGATGTACTCCAAGAGGTCACTTAATGCCATATGCTGCTTGTGGACACTACGTCTATAGGATGGATTAGAACTAATCTGAAGCAGAACTCCTACAATGTTAATAGTACAGTATTTCATTTTGCAGATCCATTATTGCAACTCTGTTTGCTAACACAGACAAAGTCTGTGCTGGCAGGACTGTGAACTATTGAGTACTCCAGTAGAAAATGATCCTCTGCAGGTTCTGAGGAGATTCAGACCTCAAATTGGTATGTGTTGCAGTCTGCAGATTAAACTTCAGTTTTGTGTACATACAGCTGCAAATACAAATTACTTCAGGCTGAGAGTCATAATGCTGCCACCTGACGAACTTCAGATGTGAGCTGGAAGTCTAGATTCACATTTTTTGTTTTGGAGTCTCATCTGCTCTTTTAATTTCCAGTCCTGCCTGAAATGAGAGATGAAATCTCAACTTCACTCAACCTAATAAGAATTTTGCCACTAATATCAGTGGAGCAGGGATGTCATGATTAAAATGCATTTCAATGTAATCCCTAGAGACCATTTTACAAAGCTCCTACTAAACTGGAGTTGAACTAAGTGAAAACACAACACACAGTCATCTAAGAGCACACCAAACAGAACAGCAATTTTAGGAAATTCCCCCTTAAGATTGTTAAGGTTCTAAGTGTCCTCTGCTCCATGAACATTTGAATGCCCAGTACACTGAAACACCTCCCCTTACAGACCTCAAATAAGGATATAATGTACATTAAAGTTGTAATATCAGGCACAGTCAATTAGTTCCAAAAAGGAAAATTTGCAAACTTCTCATCAGCTACTGATAGCAAAATACATTCAGAGTTCATGTTCTCTCCCACCAAAATACAACGAGGCTCTGAAAGAATTTCTTAGGCTGCAAGCTCTCATTACTTGCATTTATAAGTATTACTATTTTCACAAGCAAGGAAGTTAGAATAATGTTTTAGAAGAACCTTCTCTTAAGGACTGAGATAAAATGGTATAATATATAATGCCAGGCTGCTAAATCCAATATCATTGATGGATTAACCACCAAACATTAATAAGCAAAAATGGAATAAGTAAACCACTTTCATTTAGAAGGGGCTATTAATAATCCAGCAAAAAAGCAAAGATATTTTCTATATGCTGCATAAATATGGAAAAATGACATCTTACAGCTACAAACATAAATTTATGGGAAAAACAAACCCAAACCCACTTATTTTGTCTTATATTTAATCATAAAACATATTTTGAATTATGGAAATCTGTAATTCACAGAAATTCTATTCACAGAAATCTGCGGCCTAGAGGTATTTGCTCTAGGTGGTTCATGGAACCATCCTATCATTACTAGATATTTAATGCAGCCCTAGCCAAAACTCTAAAATCTGATTTTAGCTCAGTAGGTTGCATGGAATAGACTGCTACCTGAATTAGTTTCCAGAGGACAAGGATTCATGTTACGAGTACCAAGTACACAGCAGAGAGACCAAGAAAAAAGAAAAGAGATTTGTGACTCAGATAATTTGCTCATTCTAGAGACAGTCTTCAGGTCTGACACTAGCATGTTGACATGGCACAGCCTAATATTTTGTGCATGACCCTTGCTTTCCAGAGCCCTCCACTAACTGTGATTAGAATGGCTGCAACTAGCTTATTAGGAAGAAACAAATTTAAAGAGACAATAATTCATTACCTTTAAACCAGATATTTAAAGAGACACTGGAATTCACTTGTAATTTATATCGAAAGGAAAGCAAGTTTCAGTGATGTGACAGTATTTCTCTACTACAAAACACAATTTAAAAACTCACTACTAAATAATTTTCATTTGATTGTAATTCTGCTCCTTACTGACCATTATTTATTACAAGATTGCTTCAAGAGAAGCACAAAATTAACCAGCTGGCATCAAAGATGCAAGTATCCACTTTTGTTCATCAAAAACATCAACATCTAAACCACCATGAAAAGCAAAGCACACCCTTTACTAATTAAAACCTTGCCACTATACAGTGTATCATGATTTGTTATAAATCACCAATTCAATTTATTTCATGACTTGTATTCTAAACTTCTTTTTCTCCTTTCCGTGAAAGCATAGAATCCATGAAAAGATCACTGTCAGAAGATCTTTTCATAATAAGGAAGTTTGGGTTTTTCTTTAGACTATGCAGAAGACTAATGTAAATAGAGTAAATATACAATAGTATATTTGTATTTATAAATATTTATAGTTATATTCATATTTGGATTAAAGGACTATTCTTTAAAGTGGTTATTTCAAATAAGTATGCCCTGAATTAGTCCTTATAATGACATTTAATTTAGTATTTCACTATTTTGACCAGGTAATGAAAAATATCATGTACTCTCCTCTCCTTCCACTATTTCTTCCAGTGAGAAAACTGCCTTATAAAAAGAGTACTCATTTCACCACTTAACAAGGTTTTTTCTTTTTTGATAATTACAATTAAGTCTTAGGTGTTTATTTTCTTTTCTCCATTTATATATAGTTAACTATCTCTCAGTATATTTAGAAGCCATTTAAAAACCACTCATTGCTCTAACATGATTTTTTGTCTTTAACACATTATTATCTATACAAATCATATATTTATTTTTAACTTCAGTTTAACAGATGAGCTCTTTGATTTCTTATTCTTTAGCAACTAAAAGAAGCAGTCTTTTTTTTAAGGGATCAAAGACTGAAGATCAGATTCTGCATTTTTGTATAAGAAGATGCATTTAATGACATTCCATTTTCTACTGTTCACCTAACTTCCTTTCCATATGCTCCCAGTGATAACAGCATTAATCTTCACATAGCACTGAAATTCTGCCTAAGCACATCTGAATAATCTTCTTCTACAGCATTTCTGGGAAGAAAAGTTTCCAGCAAATAATATATATGCATGCTCCTTTGTGTCTTTGTTCCTAGCTAGTTGGGGGTTGACAGAACTTATTTTAGCCTGTACTTCTGCTTATCCCACATCTCTGTCCATTTTCTTGGAAAAAGGTGTGGATAAGTATACCTTCACCCACAGACAGACACAAGATGTAAGCAACTCACAGAATTACTGCAATTATGCTACCAAATAGAGATTCATTTTCTGGGCTATGAATATGTCAGAGAAAGAGAGAAGAAAGTTATTTGACAAAGCCTTTTTATTTTCAAGAGAAAATGCCAGTAAATCAACATTCATTTAACACAGATATACTTTTAATGCAACCCTTTACACTAATAGGAGGAACATATAACTGATCTTTACTTTTTAAAAATGTGGGATCTAAAAGTCCATTAAAGCACATTAAAATGTGAGGAGTATCAAAAAAAAGTCCAGTTAAGGCTCCAAAATATAAGTCAAGTTCGGATGCTAATATATGTGCGAACAAGCTCCCTTTTATTCTTTGTTAAGATTTAAGATAACTAACTGAAAGTATTAACAATTTAAAACATTCTAAAATGTCCAAAATAATTTTTCTATTGTCAGCTTATTGATGTATCTCCATGGCATTCCATGCTAGCTTTCAGCAGTGTTTTTTACACAACCTTCCTTTATTTTTGATATTTTGTCTATTACTCTGTTTTCTGCTTATATATTGGATGAGTAAATCCTTTAATTCTCTGCCTGAGAACTGAACCACTCTCTGAGGATGCTCAGTCACATCAACAGCCTTCAGTGGAAAAAAGCAACTGTTGCTTCCTGCTGTCAGAGTTTTAGGGGACAACACAGCTACTGGTAATAATACTTATATATTCGATAACAGCTGTGGTGATACTGGTTCTAATTCTCCTGGTGCATAAATGAAATTGTTCAATGACTTCCTACCAACTATATCAATAAATTACATTTGAAGGAAAGTTTTGCATGATGGGGCTGCCTAGTCTTTCCAAGAGAAACTTCATCACAAAGAATGGCCTGTGGATAGCACATTCATGGTGATATTTTGAGTCCAGGCAGAGTTATCAACACACACAGTTCAGGGTGTTTGCTTCATGGATGAGTATCAGTGTAGGACAGTGGATGAACACTAACATGGTTACGGGAGGTCAGGGTTGCATTCTAAGAGGCACCTTACAGATAGGAAATACAAAAGCAGTTCCTTGCTTCAGTAAGCTTAATGCAGTACCAAGCATGGACGCCCACAGTGCCATTCTTGCAAACTGTCCAGAGTTTATCTACTGTGTAAGGAGCTTTATTGGTAATTCACCTTTTAGAAGTGCTGGACATCAGGCATAATTTTTACACATAGGCCTGAAAATTTATGCAAACAAAAAATGCAGGTCATTCAAATTAGTTAAATTTAAGTGCCTACAGTGACTACAGGACAGGCCAACAGGCTTGAAAAAAGCTGACTGACAAAGAGTTTAGTCTACTTTGCAAATGCATTTCTTTAATAGTAGAATAAGGACTAGTGTGAGTGCAAAGTGGAAAATTTTCTACTTGGGTATTACTTTTGAATTTCTAAATGGTTTTGAATAATTTCTATGATTTTATTCAGGGCTGCTACATGTGTTACTAACTTGGAATCTAATAATAGTAAAATTTACCTAGATTTTTTAGCACCAGGAGCCACCCTATTAGTTTTGAGTTAAAGTAAATATATCTTTTAAAAGCTTGGGGACATGATTTACCTGTAGACTAATGATTCAAAACTCATCTTGTCAATAGAAGTACCTGATCACTCATTACAAAAATCCCATGATCAAAGCAGAAAATATTCTTTTAAGCTATTCAGCAGCATAATAGTAGCTTCCTAATTAAAAGTAAATTAACTGCTGAAGACTGTACTAAGTCATATCCAGAATAACAAACCTTTTTTTCAACAGGAAAGATTTTTTTTTCAATTATCTTCAGAAGCTCCTTAAAGAATTTGTGCATGATGAGTAGACAATTATCACTAAATCTCAAGAAACATACTTGCATAATTTTCCCTGGACTACTGACACTTCTTGTTGATTGAAGTTAATTGCTTGTATGACCTCGTGCAAGCCAAAAAACAATTTTACTTTTATAAAGGGCACTCTTCATAAATCTGTTCTTTTCCTGACCACATAAAATGGGAATCTGGTTAAGTTCATAAAACACAAAAAAACAGAGCCCAGAAAGCTTTATAAAAGAGTTTCTCTCATATAAATAATTAAAGTCCAAGTACTCCTCACTGAAATTTCATTTCATTAAGTCTTTTAGAAGCAGAGAATATTTCCACTACAGAAAGCAGAACTGGGTTGTGAAAACTTTCTGAAGGCACAGAATGTATGCCTGTTTATTCCCTTCTGCTCTATGGGAGCTGTACTACTGTGTGCCAGTGCTGACAACTGAAGTGCTTTCCCCCAACTCATAGAGGGTGACAATTGCAAGGACCAAGTATTCAGAGAAATCCAAGCAAGTTTACAGCAACTTAGTGATATAATTAACTTGATTTTACAATTACTGTGTCATGGTGCAATGTGTTCCAGTTGGAGAGACTTAGTTACAAAAGATGAAGTAAAAATGAGTTCAGTGGGTGTCTGACATGGAAATATGTGACTCTCCAGATTATAAGGGGTTCTGTAGGATTTTCCATGACCTATAACACTGTCCAGAATACCAGTGGCACTGCAGGTGGTGACTGTCTGTTTATCATGCCCCTACTTTCTTGTTATGAGATTTACAAAAGGCTTCTTTAAGACAGCTTTACAGACATTCTCTGTATACCTGTACCAGGCTGCCAGCCTAAAAGAGAAATTAGTACACAGAGACAGGACATCATCTAATGATGGAAAAGCAGCCTAAGGATACTCTGCAAGACTCTGATTGACTCACACTGCACTGAGGTTGAATACCTACTCTTAGTCATTAGCAGTTGGAGTTTCATTAATCTTCTTACCTCAGAAACCACAGGCAATACAGTAACATTAGCAATTTACTATTCTTTTATCATGGTTTTAAGTATTCCGACTTTGACAGCTATTCCTGTAGCTGATTTTTTTCTGAATGATGTTGCATTAAAGGCTAAAATTTATTAGTCCTCATTTTTGCCTCTCCAGAGAACTGAACCAGTTGGAGTTTTTTTTTTCCTGATCCTTGACAATTATATAATCTCTGCATATTCTTTTATATTCAGAGACTTGTTATTCTGTAAACTTTAATTTATTTATCTGATAAACTAATAGCTGTAAGTTTCCAACTTGCAAAATTCTATACATAGCATTTCTGAAGCATGAATGAATAAGCAGCAGAAAATGCAGCAAAGTAGTTAAAATAGCAATCTCTTACAGTTAAAATAAAAACCTCTAACATTCCAAGTTAAGGACACAATAACATTGTAGCTTAGCCAACTTGTCAAGTCTGCATATTTTACAATGTATACTGCAGATTCAATTACGATCTCTAAATTAAATGTTGAAAGAAAGACCATTATAGATAATACCTTCTATAGATAGCATCAGTTATTATCTTGGGAATTGTTAGAATCTATCTTTATGGATAGATACATTCATCTACTTTCCTCCTCTTTTGAGTTCTTCCCTGCTACCGCCCTTCAATCATTCATTATGCAGCTTTTGTGAATCATTTATTGGTCTTTGAAATTTCTTATGTTGGAATGAAGAAAACATTTGCAAACCACTCTCTAATTTTCTTAGCAACTTTAGGAGCTACAGGAGCTACAGCCCAGCTCAAAATGAACAATAATAATCTATCAGGAGCCATTATATAAGCAAGAATCAACCAAAATGCAGAAGCATGTCAAAGGTCCTCCTCAGGGCATTTCCCAGGTATTTTACACAGCCCAAATACTGCAAAGCAGCAAAAAGTTGAGGATCTGGTTCTTAGCTATTAAAAACCTGATCTCTTAAAATATTTCTGTATCTGGTATGACAGTTAAAAACATTTACCAGAGTCAATCCCCTAGAAAACCTGTCTTTGCACAGTGTTAGGTCTTGAAAGAAAAGAAAAAGAAATAACTAAGCAGAAAGCAAACTGACCTAGATAATTGGAATAACATGTTACTGTAACCCTCTTGCTTCCTTCCCCATCTACCCCTCTTCTGGTCAACACTTACTTTTTCATGCCACTTTAAAAGTTTTAGGTCTGAGGCAAGGATTATAACTTTTTCATGGTATTAGTGATAGAGACAGACTAAAAAATGGAGACAATTCCAATGCCAGAAGTATAGAATTGCACATTGGAATTATGATGATGCTACTCCAACACCAGCATAGTGACAGATGCCCATGATGTTCAGTCATCCCCTAAACCACTCAGTTTAAACTCAGTTCAGATCCAATTGTGCAATGAAGCTGAAGCTCCACCAGTGAGACGTGTATTTGTACCCATGTAAATGTTGGCCAGATTAGATAACGAGCTATCTAACAAAAAATTTATCACTCCATCCTTTCCACTTTTTATCTGACTGGTTTAGGGTTTCTTTTTGACTGATAAGTGCTTTATCACCTTTTTTAAATGAAAGCAGCCAGTCTGATGCTACTTGTGATAAGAGATCTCTAGTTAGATTATGTTCATTCATTGAACAAATTAGGCCCATAGATATTAAAGTTTGCTTTATCATACTGTTTTATCAGAATTAGGAAGGGAATTATCACCCTATCATGTGAAAGACCACGTGTTCAACTCTTTCCAGAAAGCAAGGTGGAGTAGAAGTTGGTGTGAACAAACGCAAACCAACAACTTAAAATATGAGACCCTGATGAAGTGTAACCTTGGGGACTGTGTATTTCCGGTAACTGGGCTCGCAGCTCATCCCTGTTTCTGGCTTTGATGTAGTTATTGCCTTAAAATGTGCCCAGGGTAAGCAGAAAATTGGAGGACCAAGAACATGAACAGTTAGCGCTCCATAGTACAAACTGTGCCAACCAGGCAGCACTCTCCAAATAACAAGAAAAAATTACCAGGTGCATTAGACAGACACTACTCAGCAATCTGGGAGATTTAACAATTTTTAGCATTAGTTTAGTATCACTTTTCTCCTTGTGGTGTAAGACAGACTTCAGACAAAAAAACAAAACAAATCTATTTAGCTTTTACAATAGGTTTTATTCCCTTGACTACTAGATTTCAAGAGTAACATTCTGATCTATTTACTCACCAACTCAAGAAATTGAGAGATCTTTATTCCAACACTATTAGTACCTCAGGATATTATGAAATGTATTTCTAATAATAGTGATTCTCATTCAAATGCACAGGGTTCAATTTGTTGCCTTCCATGAGATTTAGAAAGGAGCAACCTAATGACTTTGTTTCTGTTTCTGTCTCTAGATTGCTGAACAGTGATTATGCAGAGCAGTCACATTACTTGTCTCTGCTCATGAAACATAGAAATAGAAATATTCAATTATGTTCACCATTTGGAAGTACCAATGAAGAAAAATATACCAAAATCTTTAAGTATGCATCCAATTTATAACAAAAGAAAATTCCTAATGAAATAGATAGGAATAACTACTGATTAAAAAATGAGCAGTAATTTTTTTGCTTTGTCTTTGAAGAGTTGATATTTTTCAGGTTAGGAAGGTTTCTAATCTTGGTCAGATATGTCAGTACAACAGTATCAAAGATAATTTAAAATTAGGAAAATCTTAGCAATTCTAGTGAAGAGAGAGGTTTGACTACCTTCACATACTAAATCACATTCTGTAACAGTTCTACTAGAGTCAGTACAGTTCCTGTTATTGTATATCACTGATAATATAAAATAATTTCTAGTAGTGAAGTCAAGGAACCCCATTCATGAGCAGGCTCATGATGTAGCAGCCACTGAACCAACACAAAGCTTGCCACACATTTAACACTCATAAGTAAAAGGATGACTCAAGATATCATCATCACTGTAATAATGCCACCATATCCTAACCCTTGAGAATATAATTACTCCCTTGAAAACACTCAGCCCAACCTATTTATGTCACTTTAATCCCATATGAACTCTAAAATTATTAGGTGTAAGAACATCTGAAAAACATGAGGTTCTCAATCCCTTGAGGTCAGATGACCAGCAGCCCCCAAAGTGTCCTCAATTTCCAGGAGCAAGCACTGGGATGGCACTTCTTGTAAGTCTGCAGACCAGTGACAGTAGCTGCCAGCATTCCTGTTTAGCAGAGTCCCCTCGCTGAACGTGAGTGAACGACTGCTCCAGCTGTCCAGCAGCACCCATGGTCCACAGCCCACTATCCACAGCTTGAGCTATGCTCGTGCTTACTAAATCACAGCAACTGCTAAAAATGCCTGCTTAGTAAAGGAGTGACATGGAAGCCTACTGCATGACTTTTTGGGATCCTGGAAACAAAATCATTGTCTTCATAAGGCTTCCTCCACGTCCTCAAGATAAATTGAAAAATTGCTAGATTTCTTCATTCTTAATGTCTCAGTGACAATATGTTTTTCCCAAGAGTGTGTGATTTTAAATGGTCTTTTACTCTATTATTATCCTCATAATATTCTTTGTTTAATTTTTGATAGCTTTTAGTGAATTCAGAAGGAAAAAAAGGCTGATGTTATTTCTCTGACCCAACAAACTTAAAAATCGGTTAGGTAAACCTACTATACAACACCATATGCTTCACAAAAGTGGGTGTTTAACACTTGTGCCAAAGTTCTCCAAAACTATTTAGAATAATCCCCAGTTAGTTGACTAACATGAACCAAACAGGTTTTATTTCCTGATAGATTTTATCCCATCCTGTGATGAATATCTTTTCCAAACAAAAGGTGGAGACTGCAGCTCCCAGCATGTGGAGAGCCTTCAAATAATACCAAGATAATTCTTGTTCATAACTCTGTGCCAGACTGGCTCTGTTGATACGCTGCTAGTTATCTTAAGATCCTATTATCTCTTCTAATGCTTATCCTTTCAACAGAGACCCTTGCTGAGAACATTACAGTTGAGGGAGAGAATATGCTATTTTTTTGTTCAAGCCATCTGTCTGTTTTAACAAATTTAGCATGGCCTCTTTCATTTACTCCTCTTTTAAGTTTCATAGACACCTTTGGGAAATTTACTGGATAGACAGAACTGCCTGAAAGGCTTTTTGTTTGTGTGCTTTTTGATTTTTGTTTGGGTTTTATTTTGGATGGATGGGGACAGAGCCTTCTGAAACTACAGAATAAATAGTTTTGCCATTCAGTGTTACTTGGTGATATCAGAGAAGGCAAAATCCTTTCCCACATGCTCAAAAAGGAAAGCAAACTTGTGGGAGGGGGGTTGGGAGAAGGGCCACCTGCCCTCCCATGGGAATCAACAGATGTATAATTTCCCGCCTTCCCCTAACAGCCACCCTTCGTTTCTATGACAATCGAGTTCTGTCAATCAGTTTGTCCCCCAGCCCTAAGTTCTAGTATGTTCTGAGTTATATGTATTGGTATTGGCTCTCTCCCCCGAAACCGCTCCCTCTCCTCTTTATTGGTTCAAACAATGTCACCCCACTTTTCCCCCCTCCTCTGCTCATACCTGGTTGGACCCTCAGATCCTGGCCACGCCTGTCCCTCGTCCCTTTTTATACCTTACCCCGCCCCGTGGTCGGAGCTCTCGGAGTCTGCTCCCCTCCCGTGTGGTTGGACCCCTCTGCCCCTCGCTGTACCTTTCCTTTCTGGAACCCATGAGAAATAAAGCGCTCCGTGAGACATCCCGCCTGGCGAAAGCATCATCTGTCTCCAGCTGTCCGGCAGCTGGGATCCCTCTCTTGCCGCTGAACCCTCCGTGGGGTCTCCAGCGGGACACTGGTCCCGGGGAAAACCTGCCACACAAATTTAGCAGGTGTGAGTTATATTCATACACAGTTGATTCAACCCCACCAACACTATTTGTGAATTTGGCATGGGCTTAGGCAGAGAAGTTGCACAGATTCTCCTTTTCTGGCTACATCCACAAAAATCAAACAAGCATGGCAGCAGATGACAAGGAGAGCAGTTCTCTCTCCTGTCCAAGGAGCCTTGAACCCTCATCTCTCAGAGGAAATTCCTGAACATCACTGTATGTTAAGAAAACTTTCCTTGAAAGTACTTCAAAGATCATCAGATGAACAGTGTTGGAAAAGTATTTCCTATCTCCTGGAGAGAGGGGCAGTTCAAGTTCCTTTTCCTTCTTTGTTGATTTGACATAAATCTAGCCCAAAATTTCTGTTGCTTTGTTTATAGCAGAAGTGCTCTACAGAAGTGATACAGAGTAGTTTGGGCCAATAAACCCTTTCTATGTAATATGATGTTGCTTTCTTTTGGTGAATTGAAGTCTTTTTCATTAGATGGCCAAACCAGAAGATCAGTCATTAATGTGTTCCCTTTATGGATCAAAGCATGAAAGTATGAAATTCTGACTCAGAACACACTTTAGAAAGATGATCCATCCCTGTCCTCTGTGATTTTCCGAGCAAACTGAGCTCCTTGACTGAAAGGAGAAAGCAAGGAAGCAAAGTCTTACAAAGGATAGAGTTCAGTCAATTGTTTTTTTAAATTCAGTAGTATTTAAAGTAAAGCTGTCAATTTGTTCTTTTGTTCCTTATGCAAACTACATTTACCAGACAGGACTGAGAGACTGAAAATTGTCCATTGCTTTATAAGTCATGCTAAGAAATATTATCACAAAAAAAGAACATTATCTCCCTCAAACAGAAAATAATCTCAGTAAAGTCAAAAGCAATTTCAGGAGCCTCAATCTCTTCAGTTTCAATGCTCCAACTCTAATGATAAAATAATATACATTCTGGATATCTATTCCTTTAAAACTGTCACAGAAGTGCTGTGAGAATTGTTCTTAGGGAGAACAAAGAATTAGTTGTGTTAACAGGGAACAGTTTTGGGGGGAACACTAATTTCTAGAAGATCCTGAAACCGTTGATGACTACAAGTATCATCAGTTGCCACACACCGTGCTCTGAAAATAAATATATGCAATTATTTTCTGGATTGTGTTTCCTTGAAGTCCTCTGACTTTATTGCTTAGCTGCAATATCACTGAAGCACAAATACCTTTGATCACAGGTCAAGGTGAGAAACAACAGTACAAATAGTGAGTTGCAAAGTTACTGTGTGGTTCAAGGAGCAGATGGCTTGCTTTCTAAAAAAAAAAAAAATCTGCCATTTCTGCAGAAGAAATGTTAGACTGAGAAAATAATACCTCAGTTTTGTGGAGACAGCTTCTATAATGGCATTCATTTTTATCATGGCATGGACTTTGTCTCACTGTGAGCTTTCAGCTGCAATACAGGTGAGAATTTTTAAAATTTACTCTTTTTCACACACACCATGAATACCACTATAAAAATTCTCTAATGTTAAATCTTCTATTAATATGAATTTGTTTACAGTTTATAAATGTAATAAATCTGTACCAAAGCTTTAAGTTACAGGTTCTCAAGTAAGTTTTAACAAGGAGGTGCACTTGAGTGATATAGACACATGCAGTGCCATAAGTGTGGTCAGTGATGAGATTCACTGCTAAAAAGTCAACACTATTGGGAAAGCATTCTGCTATCATTTCAATAACAAATTACAAGGAACAACGAAGGAAGAGAAAATGTACATGCATTACTGCATTCATTGTAGGAACTATTACTGACTTTCAATGATAAAGACTTACATAAGAAAATGTCACATCTCAGACACTGAAATAACTTGTTCTGCTCATCTGCCTATCTCAGGTCCACTGTTTAAACATAGCCCATACTCCCTGTTGCTATAAAGGAGACTGGAAATAAAAGAACAATAAGAAAGATGTAGGAAAGCAAGAATATTCATCTGAGAATACTGAGAAAAATATTAATACCATACTGTTCATAATGAGCCCATTGAAAAAAGAGCAGCATTTAAACTCTGGAAAATCAAATGGCTCAATTTAAAAACATTAACAAATTAAAAAAAATCACTTGTATAATATGTGTGAATCAGCAGAATTATCACTGTCAGTAGGTTTATTTCCAGAAAAATAGGAATCTAGGAATTCTGTGAAAGGGTACCTTTTGTGTACAAGGTATGCAAGAGGATTTACCAAAAACCTGAAAAATTCCTAAATTATTTCACTTTTACTTTTAGTCTCTAAACTTAGAATTGTTTGAAAAATATCTCTATGCTACTTCTCCACACATACAGTCTCACATCACTTTAGTTTGGAAACTCAGTTGTTCTCAGATTAAAAACTAAGAAACGAAACTAGAATTTTCTACTTTCATTACTCTCTATTTCATCTCTTCAAAAGCAAAATGTCTTAAAATTGACTTAAAGTTTTTTCTGTGTATAATGAGTAACAAGTCTATGCTCAGCTCTATACTGCCTTCACCTTAAGCATTTCCAAAGACAAGAGCAAGAAACTCCACTGGAGAAGAAATTTAGCAGAGAATTCTGTTAATTCTTATCCAGCTTCTGAGCAGTGGACAAGGAGAAAAGGTGATTTCATGTTCTACCAAATCATGACCCAGTCACTTCTGGGCCAATCTCAGACATACTAAACTTTCAGTAAGTTAAATTGACTTTGCCTAGTGCTAATCTGATTAATCCAGTTTTACTGCTGTGAACGGATGGATTAGTATAAAGAGATCAGCAGGGGAGTTAAGAAGATAGCCTGGACTGTTTCAGATTCTCTTCTATTCCATTAATTTGTAAATGCAAACATTAAATCAAGGCAGGAGTAATTCACATTAAAAGCTACAGAGTACTCAAAGTCAAAGTAATCATATGTAGTTTCTGAGTTCTTTGTATAGTGATGATTTTTTAGGTATATGTAGAATATAAAGTTTGATCTAAACACAACAGAAAATAAATAAGAGCATGCATATTGGAAATATCTACAGACTTACCCATCAGCATCCCAGCCCTTCAAGTTGTAATCTCCAAGGACTTCTCTTTTAGGTGACTGTCACCTTGACACCTTTAAATCAATCTTATTCTGTTACTTCTTAATAGAAGGAATTCTCATTCCTTCCTTCAATGCCAATACGTTAATGAAAAATGCATGAAACAACATAATTAGTACAGGACAAAAGACATAGAAAATCTATTTCAAATAATGGTACGCGTTTTTCATGTTCATATGAATTCAGTGTATTTCCAATAGGGAATCGTTTGTCATACATTCCAATAAGATGTAAGATATAAATAATGGTCTGGATGGTATAAAGTCCTATATCTAGAACCTGAATAATATTTATAATAAAATACAAAAATGATGATAAATATACAACATGTTCCTGTGGTGCAGGAACATCAGTTAGGGAGTAAATGTAATTCAGAGTGGAACTGTAAACTGGGAACCTGCTGGAGACATGGATTTGTTTTTTTATCTTGTGACTAAAATAGGCACATATATGTGTAATTCAGTATTCACCTCAGTTCATGAAAAATACCCATCCCTCATAATATTTACATTAAATTATTTCTGGTGTGGTTTATTTCTCTTTTTGGCTTATGAATAAAATAATTCATGTCCTAGTAGGTAAAGGCCCAAAACTCCCTGATACTTTTGTCACATTTAAAAACATAAGTTACTGTTTGGTTTCTTCTCTTTCTGTAAAGTTTGCTGTTTTATTACTGCATCTACTGGAAAATCTTGCATGTAAGAGTGATATATATACTTATATATATTCAGTTACATATTCACATATGCCTTTAATTCTTAATTCATTAAGCACAACTTTTAGGTTTAGGAACCATAGGGTTCTAAGTATTATACAAATTAATGACACAAAGAAGATGCCTAACCAAAGAATACAGAAAAAAAATAGGAAATTGTAGGATAAATTATATAGTCAACATTATTACATCACAGCATCTATAGGCAGAGAGAAGAAAAAAACCCATCTGTCAGTATTTGGAAAACAACTCCAAAAGGATACCTGTAAACAATAATTTTGAGACAGCTGTGAGCAAGCTAAAACTGAAATCAAGCCCTGTCAAAATATTAATCCTAGATCCAGACCATGGAGAGGACAGGATTCCCTCAAGGGACAGCAGGTAAATGCTGGCAAAACCTCAGTCTTATAATGTCCATATCAACATCCAAAATAAAGTGCTTAAAAATATAAGTTAAATTATATATTAGGTAATGTTTGGCTTCTTTTATTTCTATAATAACCCTACTACGGAAAATAAGAAAAAAGACACTGATGTGAAAAATGCCCGTTAAAATGAACCAAAAAAATCTTAAAATTATCAAAAAAAAAGTTAGAACAAAAGAACAATCACATTAAAATCCATTTTTCTGTGCGTCAAAAATTAACCATCACAGCCTTTGATATACAAAAATTGCATTTTATAGATTAAATAATGATGAGTTAGGGCTAGGGGACTTTAGGGAAATTACATGGTGCTTTTTAAAGAATTTCTCTATCTGATCAGAATAAGTTGCAAAATTAACTTTTCGTCCTTTCTTGCCAAAATAAAGGTCCTTCCCATCTTGCACAACATTATCCATTTTGCTGAGCTTCAGGCTGAAGGTCTATGATAGTTTCACATGATGATATCAGCTATAATCTAAGTAAAATCAAGCAAACCTTTCTCATGATGATATCAGCTATAATCTAAGTAAAATCAAGCAAACCTTTCTCACTGATATCAGGAAAAAGGGTGTTCAGGTCAATATGAGCATTTACATTTTCAAAGAGCATGTCAGCTCTGGAAGTTAAAACTTAATTTTTGAACTCCTAATTTCAAATCCTTCAGAAAGACATTGAGAATGAAAACAGGTAGCAGGGCAGTATTTAGAAGCTTCACTGGTGTATTTCATAATACATATATGGTAAGTGGCTGTTTAACTTAAAAAAAATAGCTATCATATCCTAGGCATACCCTAGTGAGTTTAATTCCTACTAAAACCTGACAATCCATTTAATGTTTATAAACTATTTCTCAGCAGCTTCCTTCTGAAAAATGATGTAGCTTTTGCAGTCCTAAGAGACATGTGGAAGCACTGAGGCACAATTAAGTAAGTCAAGGTTAAGGCTGTTTTCTTTACTGAATCTCATTACGTTGAGAGTTCAAAGTATTTTGTTGCATCTTACAAAGAATGCGATTTTAGTTCTCACTGACCATTTACATTTTCCTTATTCCAAAATTTGTTGACAGAACATCTGATTTTTTCTATCACATTACAATCATGGTCCCTAAGGGAGGTTTGCTACAGTTATGTGTAGCCTTTAAGAACTTTTAAAGAAGATCTAATTAGTAAGTATGCTTTAACATGCAGGCCCATTATTTATTAGCAAATTGTATCATACAACTCATGCTGTCCTTACCTATACCGTGGTGCAACTACAGACATAAGGATTTAGGCTGTCACACCCTGCTGGTACTCTGCTTCCTCTTCAGATCACCAGAAAATTACTTCTGCCATAACCATAATCTAGCTTTATAAATGTAGTCACCACCATAATAATTCTCTCAAACAAAAGCTAACATACATTAACACTAATAAGCCATTGAATGAGACTCCAGAAAACTCACATTTCTCTTTCATTTGTTGACTTAAAATATAATTCAGTACATAAATGAAATAAAGGCAAACTGATAAAAGCTATTCAAGGGGTTAAAAGTATTTTACGGTATGTGTGCAAAAAGAGAAGAGGGACAAAAATAAACCTCACTTTGTAAGAATCTCTCTCTCCAAGTGGAGGCTTAAAAACTGGCACTTAGCAAGAATTGTCTGAAATTGTGTCTCTGTAGGGCATTAAAAAAAATCCATTAATAACATGTCTTCTGTTGTCAAAGTGTCTATTATGAAGCTCAGGCTGTGCAAAAGCCTGTCTCTCCACAAGAGAGTCATGACAGGCTTGTCGGGAGGGAAAGGAGATGGCTGAAGATGGATATGTGCTGCCCTGTTGACAAGTTGTGGGGACAGGCAAGGAGATGGATCAGTAAAAATTTCCATTAAATCAAGAAAAACACAACTTGCCCCTAAGACCACCTCTGATATTTTCTTAGACCAGCTGCTTTCCTGACACCCTACTGAGGAACAAATTGCTTTCATAGCAGGACATTTGGACACTCCTGCATTAATAGATATGGATCCCAGCATGCCAAGCCAAGCAAGAAGGCAATTTAATATGAGCAACACTGTCATCTCAATTTAGGACAACAGTTAGGATGCCCTACAGGGCATTGGAACAGCTTCTAGAAGTATACAGTGTAAGACATTCTTTCTGACTTAAGGCTATAGAAAGCTGGTATTTCTAGTAAATAGCCAAGCCAAGGAGAATGGAAAATGTAAACACATAGATAACAACAGCATTGCACTGTCTAGGAGCATCAGTTTCAATTCAAAGAGCTTTCATTTCTCTAGAGAAGTACAGCAAAATTTGCAAGTAAAGAAGAGAGAGTAAACTTTGAGGAGACAGGAATAACAATAGGCAGGCATTTAATTTTCAGGTGGAAGCAAATTTCAGAACAAAAATGTATCCAGTTCAGACATCTGTCTAGCATAACAGGATAACAGTGTTAATAAACAGTGAGAGCATAGAAACTTTTAGTATGTACTTTCTGATTGTGAATGCTTTTAAAATCTCTAAATCATGCTTTTTTAAATTTTTTTTTCATAATTCAGTCTTCATTGCAATCTGTAGCAAATTTTTAGGAGAGAATGATGTGAACTTGTAATACTTTGAAAACAGTGTGTGCTATAGTGGGGCAAGGTCTCCACAACTGTCTGGAAACAAGGATTGGGAATCCCCTGGGTTACCAGCATCTGCTTTTCTGCAAGTCTTAATTAGTTTTGTGAAGCAATGATTGTTTGAATGTATTTGGGAAGAGAAGGATGAATAGTGGAATCATCTGATGAAGAGGAAAACAAGAGTTTTTCTTAATCTGACTATTTCTTTAGGAAGAAAACATCCTGTTTTCTTCCTAAAGAAGAAAACTGTTTCAGGATTAAGTGGCATTACAGTCAGACTGCCTTGAAAGGCAGTTTCAGAAGGAAGTGAAAAACTTAGGGCTGTTGGAAGGGACTTAGGGTTGTTTATAAGAGAAAGGGAGTTAACAAATGTGTGTCCTAAATGGAAAACAGAAGTGTTTCCTTTATCCTATGATAAAGGAAAATTATCTAGATATCTTGATCTAGGATGCTTTAGAAGAAGTATTCCCCGATCAACTATCTATCACAAGTACACTGATATTCAAAACATTTCCATCAGCAGTGCAGGCCCAATGTTCTGAAAATGTGCCCCTGTGCACAGCAGTGCATGCTCCTTGGTGCAGGTGTGGAGTCCAGACATGTAACCAGGATCAGGGAGATATAACAGGGAGTTTTGCTCCCTGAGAAAGACTTGACCAACACTAGATATGCCATTTCAGATTTTCTTAGTCGGCATGGGGTTTAACAGAAGTGCTGAGGGTAAGTTTTGTCCTCTGTCTTCAGAGGACTTGCTCCAGGGTTCCTCCTCTGACTGGTGCCTCTGTGCTCCATAGGCAGGCAATACAAACAGAAACAGCACCATTATTTGATTAGCAATTTGCCAGTTCCAGGACCAACTCTAGAATGTCTTGATAACTCCTACTCTGACAAAACCACCAGCTGCAAGGGAAGGCCAAACAATTTTGTCAGGAGTATAATTGGAGAGGGGACCCTTTTGACTACAATTCTCTATTGTTCTTACAATTTTCTTATTCAAAACAACAAGAAAATAGCAGATTGGATGTTCTGGTGGCTCTATACATTGCAAGCCCATTGCACAGCCAACATATATGTAAGAGACCTGTGCTGTCTCTTGAGAAGAAAGAGGATGTAGATAATTGTTGACTACAATGCTAAAAATGTGATTCCCTGGCTCTACTGGTAGCTTGGTTGCAGGAAGTTGTTTCTGGTCTCCCACGTGTCACATGTGTTAGTCAGATGGTGTCATTCAGGGCTCTATAACTTTGAACTGATGTTGGGTAGAGTGAGAATACAGGTTTGTGGAAGCAGTGACTGGAAGAAACGCCCCTTTCCCCAAGCCCCAAAGCATTATGAAGAATATGAGAGCAATAATAATTAAAAAAAAATCCAAATATTAGAAGCTACACAGTTAACCACCTGTGAAATTATGTCATAAAACCTAATGACTTCCTTCTTGGTAGGGAAATGTTTAGACATTTGCTTTCTATTCTCTGAGCTCTGCTCAGTTCTTCTTCAAATTGTCTTTTTGTATAACAAAAACAATCAGTTGCTTGTTAAAACATTCCAGGATAAGAAGCAACTACCATTTTCTCAAATCTTGACTAATCTTCACATTCAAAATGACACTATATGTGACAGACAACAACACACAGCTGATACTGCCAGGTTTTTTTCACCCTTGCTTCAAAGCATATGGAATGAAACAGCTCTCTAAGTAAACAAATCAAAGTAGTACTCACTTAATCAAAATGTGCGGTAGAGTAAGTCATGACATCAGTAAAAAATCTTCCACTTTCCTTTGCTGACAGGCCCACATTGAAAAATGAAATAATTCAGAAAATTTTAAAGAAACATTGACAGAATTTCTCTAATAATGTAAATAAGGATTTTTAAATTTAATGAATAGTATTTTAGTGGAATGATCTCGTGCCATTCTTACCTCTGTAGCTGTTTACAGAACTCACTTGTATGACTAACACCAGAATGTTAACTTGAGAAATTATTCCAGTCCTTTCCTTTAATATTATTGACTGCACACTTAACTGGTCACTGATTTCAATTCCTTGATCCACAATCAAATGCTAAGCAGCTTAGTACAAGCTCTAAAGACATGACAGCTGCAGGTAAACTGTGCTACATGCTGGTGTATCTGAACTAGATAAGTGAGCATGAACTTAGTGATCATGAACTTAGAAAGTTTCTTTACTGTATTCTCCTGAGCTGTCACCACCCCCCTGCACAACTCCCATTGGGTTTGACCTGTGGTGTGTTTCGGCTGGACACTGTCTCTATTGGTTTAACCTCTTGACCTACACTCCCTATAAAAACTGTGTCCAGACCTCCGTGCGCCGCCATTTGTCCCTGCAGAGTTTGAGAAATACATCTGTCTCTGGACTGCATACAAGTGGCCTCTCTTCTCTTTGTCCTGGGTTTAGTGGCATTCTCAGGGGGGTTCTGCCGTGTCTCAGTGAGCCAACTGCTGCCTGATAATCTCCATGGACACTCAGGGCAGCTGTGTTTGTTGCTCTCCTGCCGGCTCCTGTGGGCGACTGCTGCGCCTGGAGCCTGAGGTCACGGTGGGCGGGGGGCGCGTGGGAAAAGAGCACAGATAAGCTACTTGCTTCATCTGACTCTGCCTATCATGGTCAGAAAGGGTAGGCTTCGCTATTATAAAAAAAAATTAACTTGAAATAAAAATGCAAGCTTGAAAGTCGAATTGCTGACTTTTTAATGTGCATTTCCACCTTTCTTCACCATATGATATTTTCTGGTTTAAAAGAGTAAAAAGGGATGAAGTTTTCCAGAACTTGTCCTGAGATATCAGGTCTAAAGAAGGCCATATATGAACAGTTAATCAGTCCCTAGAAAAGATGCTGCTCAGTTGAGTGAAAAACTACATGCCAGGAGGTGCTGTCATTATTAAGAAATTGGGACTACCATGAACTGCTGAAAATATCAAACAAAGCAGACGTCCAGAAGAATGAAAGTAGCCAATGCTAAAAGTGATGTTAGGGGAAAAGATAACTCCCAGCTAAGATTCCCATTACCTTTGGCCATTTGCCTGATGATTCAGGGTTAAAATACCAATCACAACTACTGCATCAGAAATAATCATAACATGACATAATGCCATTAAATATTAATAACATTTATGTTCAGAAGCTGAGTATATATTATAGTTATATTGCGTGCAAGCCACACAACCATCCTTTTAATACCAAATTAAAATATTTTCAGATTTTTGAGAAAAATACATGCTTTGATATGCTTATCTAGACATAGTCAAATGTATGAGTCAATACAAAATCAAAGAATTTTACTCCATTCCTAACTACACTTCTAGCTTATAATGAGATTAGTTGTTCTGGTATCAGTAAGATAAAGGGGTTTTTCTGCTCTAAATATTTCCATGCAATTTCTATCAACTGTTTAGAGGTATCAAATATGCATATGTACAAAAACACCTTCTTAAATTATTGAAGAAACTTTGAAAAATTACATTTTGTATTCTGACTGCTGTCATTCAAGTATTTCTTAAACTTGTATTTATGATAACTTCCCTTTGGCTATGGCATAAACTCCTATACTTTTAATATAAAACCAGCTTAAATAAAAGGTGTGACTGAACTTGATAGTCAAATTTGTTTTATCTGGTTTCAGAGACTATATTGAATAAGCCTCACATGAGAAGGAGACTCAGATATGAACACTTCTAAAAGCCTAATACTTTTCCTTACTCGTCTTTTCCACATATTCAAATAGAAAGGTTTAGCTACAAAAGTATAAAAAGCAGCAATACATGAAAAAAAAAGAAAAAGAAAAAATGTCATTGCAACTGTTCATTGAATTCCAAAATAAAAGGAGGGTCTGTGAAAAGGATTATGTGATTCGCAAAATAAAAGTATCACTGGTAAAATACCATAGAGAATGCAGTTATACTACAGGAATTCCTTTAAATGAATAAGACTTCTCTGGTGCTTGCAGTTATTCCAAAATGCAAATTTTCCTGAATTGTGTGTATGCAGGTATTGTTCTCCGTGTAAATTCACAGGTAAATCTTAATGACGAGATACAATGGGGAAACTGTAAAAAAAAAGGTCTTCTAGAAATTAATGCAGCAGGAACAGAGTTATTTAAAAACAGAGTAAGAGACTTGAGGTAAGTGCTGCATTTGAGAGGATTGTACGAGGTGAGAAAAGGAACCATATGCAAAGCAAGATAAAAGAACACATACACACAAGAAATAAAAATGCTCATGAATAGCTGAAGAATCAATATAGTAAAAATAAAATACAGGAAATACTACAAATAAAATTAGGAATCTAACTGTTCCCAAAAGATTTAAGATAAATATGAAACTTCCTAAAAAAGTTGAGAGTATTTTTCTGTTTTACAACAGAATTAGTTGAAAATAGCTGAAAAAGACAAACAAATATTTGTTTGATAACAGCTCTGGAGGCTTTACCTCAAATGTGTTTTTGAACTTGGTAAGGAAGGAGGGAAGGGTGAAACCACAAGACATATGACAGAATTCAAGGCATGGTAAACCCACATTCACCTACACACACCAGAGCACAGCCATGCATCTTTAAATCTGAGAAAGACACCTACAAGTAACAAGTTAGTCCAAAGGACAGAGAAGAAAATAGCACTGAAGAACTATCATGCATAAAACGGTTTCTGGAGCTCAGTGACGATGACTTGCTTCCATACTTTAATATGCAGTCAAGGGGAAATACAATAAAATAATTGCAAGATTTATGTGGCACAAAATGTGAATGACCTTTGTTATGAGAAAAAAGAACGGGCAGATGGACAATTTCCTGCATTTTACAGTGCTATACCTTAAATTCCACAATTTCCATGAACATTTTCAACCAAATCAGATCCTGAATGGGACCAGTTACAGTGCAGACTTTCCTGTGTCATTTCCAGACTGTTCAAAGAACTGGGATATGGATCAAACATTTCAGAGGTCTGAAACTGCAGACTGTATGAACTAGATAGATTTCTTTTTTTTAAAGGTTAAGTTCAATGTTTCCTTCCTCATAAAATGTCTACAGTGATTTTATACACGGTGGCTAGTTTATTCTATGTTATCATGAAGCATCAGTAGTGCCATTTCATAAGCAGCTAGATATTTGAAGGAAAAAAGATTATCTAATCAAATCCTGGCAGTGGGAACTCACAAGAGAGGTGAAAGAACTAATGTGATTCTGAGCTAGGACTGGCTTTCTGTAAATCAGTATTTAGAAAGACTCTGTGGGTATGAACTCTCCTTAGGTTTATGTGTGTTAGTCACTGACAGCATATAGGCATTCTGCAATATTGCACTGATTAGATTTTATCTGTTTCAGCTGGCTTTTCTTTGGGACTCGGTATTTCTAGAGAAAAGTCTGCTACAGATTGGAATGAGCAGAGTCAAGCAGCTATGGAGAAGTTGTTGATGGCACATCTCAGCAATTTATCTTCCAAACCAAGTGGAATGGGAAGAGGCCAGGAAAAAAAGCCCTTTTTTGGATAAGAAGAATGTTAAAATGGACATCTTCCTTCCTCAACTGTACTATAACATCAGAAAAACAATAAGGCCTGTTGTTTTTGTTCCCTTACTGTGTTATTTTGGATTAGGAGAAATAATTGCTGTGATTTATATATTTCAGTCCAGCATTTTTCTTTTCCACACTGCTGATTTAAGATCAGGTTGTACACCCAGAACATCTTTGCCCTGTTGCTGTCCCTCTATGCATTTTTTTTTCTCTTAACATAGAGTTGTTTGTACCTTTCTACATAAGAAACTTTACATTTATTCTTACTGAACTGCTATTGAATTCCAAACTGTTTTCTGTCCCCCTGCTACATACCCTATGCAAATTTAATAACCATACTCTATAATCACTCTTCAAGGCATCAGAGAAAATATTAAAATCTATCAACCTCAGGACAGATTTGAAGCAACTCTCTGCTTTAATTGTGAAATGCTGATAAATCATCTATACACAGCTTTTCAAATAATTATATATACACCTAATGAAATTATTTAGTCTTGTATTCCTAGTTCACCTTTCTGAATTTTATATGAAACAATGTAAGAACCTTTGACGGATTCAATACAAAAAACTATCTGTTTTGTTTATCATCTATTTCTCTCCTACCCAGAAGTCCTGTTACTCTGGCAAAGTACATTAGATTGTTGTGATAAACTCTTGCTAAGCCCACACTTTCTGAGGCTTTATCTTCCTGTCCTCTTTCTTATTACAAGTAGTTAAATTATTTGCTACATTTTCTCTCCAGGAATTAAAGTTAAAACTGCTTGTCTGTAAATCTCAGATTATGGTGGTTTTTTCTCTTTTTCGACTTTTGCCTTTTGCAAAATCTTTCTTACCCTATTCTTAGAAACGATGACTAATATTCTGGATTTTCTTCAGCTATTCCTATAAGAAAAAATTTCATCAAGTGAAGTGCATTTGAAAACGTGTCTTTATGCTGTCCTTTCTCCACTATAGTGGGTATTTTGAATTCCGTTTTACTGGTTTTAGGTCTTCTAACCATCTAAGCAGGGATGACCTTTTAAATTTAGATTTAAACATAAAAGTAAACACTTTTGACTTCTTGAAGCATTTTAATGATCCAGATTCCTCACAGTGAGAAGCCAACTAAAAGCTTCTTTATCTTTCATGTTACTGTTTCTCTTCTTCATTGAAAACCTTCTGAACACTATTTGGTAGATTTCCTATTAAAAATACTTTATTTTGTACCTTGCACTTTCTGACCGCCCCCGTGTTTCTTCTGTTTTTCTAGCTGTTCAAAATGATACAACCTGCTTACATTTTGCATTTATTTCTTTCTTGCTTTTCAGATCATAAAAAGATTAATTGTCCAAACAAGCTGGTCTCTTCTTAGCCTTCCTAATCCTCCTTTACATTGAGATAATTTACCATTATGACTTTATGATTTCTTGACTGACTTGTTAGCTCCTTTTTTTTCTGCTTAGAACTGATTTCTTATTAGTTAGAGAAGAATGCTTACTCCTAACTTTCAGGAGTCACTGTTTTCCTCTTGTCTATCTTTCAGAAGTATGTTTCGTTTGATTGATTTTTTTGTTTGCTTTTGTCTAGGGGACTTAGTCTAAAAAAAATCTAAAAGATTCAACCTTTTGTATTTCAGGAGTTGACCACTGGTCATTCATATGAAAGAATTTAAATACAGTTTTTTTCTGAAGCATAATGAAGGGGAATATGTTTGAATTGCACTGATAACATTTTTGGAATCACAAAACATTTGCAAATGTTATTAGGGCAATTTATTTCTGCCATGTGTTGCTTCTTCAGCAGGAATACTCTGCATGGGTTAAATGTTTTTTAATACAGTTTTGAATAGTTATATGTCACACTCTGAAAGTAAAGACTGAACTGTTCATTCTGTGTGGACTGAAATCATGCAAGAGATCTTTTGCTAATAATTAATGTCACACCCCACTGGGACAAACACTATTTGCATGGCTTATAATAAAAACAATTCAAAAACACTAATGTGTTTCCCTGAACACTGAAAGCTTGCGATGCATTTTATGAAAACTCCACTGGTGAGAACCACGGTAGCATATAAAAGCTATTATTGCATAGTACATTTATTGTAAAGTTTTTTTCCTCTTTGATTTATTTAACTCACCAATTACCAGTTGTTGTCACTCCTCTCATAGCAGGATATGGTGGGTTTCTAGCCCAGAGCAATGCTATTGTTTGGAAGCCACATTTTTTCCATCTCCAAATCCAAAATATTTTTCCAAATAAATTTAGGTAAACACTTCAGGCCCAGAAAAAGCTTTCTGTTGGTATAAATGGATTTAAAAATATGATACCTGTAGATACTTGCAAACACAAAATTTGGTATCCAATCAATATACATCCATAAAAAAATTCTGCAATACCCAGGAACTCATGTAAAATATCATGGTCAAGTGGCTAGGGCACTCCTTATACAATTGATGCTCATACATCTTTGTGAAGCCTTCACTCACTTAACAGACCCCTCACTCTGTACACACCTGCAGTCGTTCCCTGCTCCTTTCACACCCATGCACCGCAACTTCCACACACAGCTCATGAGATCAGAGAATGGGGAGCCTTGGAGGGGGATATTAAAGATCACCTAGTTGCAATCCCCCTGCCATGGGCAGGGATGTCACCCACTAGCTCAGGTTATTGAAACCATCCCAATTCCCTGTTCATTCCTACAGAGGTTTGGCAGGCTGTTTCCACATAATTCTGAATACATGCAGCCAAGGCACACATACTCCCATCTATACTTTTATTCCTTTATGCCAGAGCCACCCAGCAAAAGATGTAACAAATTCTATGTTTTCCTTATAGAATACACACTTTTAGACCCTGCTTGGGATCTCTGGAGAACACATCCTCCTTAATATCTGGTATTTTCCATCTCAGCCTGCTTACTAGGGATCAAACTACCAGCCACAGGTGTGGTACCACCTCACATAAAGTCACAGCTCTCAGCAGAAGAGGCAAGTTAATGCTGCTGTTTCCTTCCAGGCTGTTCCCATAAAATGGAGGAGCAACCTCTCACGCTTCGAGTCAAGTAAAAAGAGTGAATACATTGGTGCATCAGTGAGAGTTGTGAGTGAAGTTCCCACCTTGTCAGTAAGTTCCCACCTTGTCTTCTCAGACCTCACCTAAAGGCTGACCTCACTTGCCTGTTTACTCCTCCTCCAGTGTGTTTCAGTTTTGATTGCCTAGTGGTTTTTAAATTTTCAGCTTTCTGATTTAGGTCGAATCTCATTGAAAGTCTATGCCAACAACTGGTATATCCACCTATTTATCTATTTTGGTTTTTCTAAGAATGATGTTGCTCGATTACATTTTAACAAAAGTGTCCTTACCTTAAAACTAAGGAATTTCAAAAAGTGTGTTTAAGAGACCTACAAGAAGCTCCCTAAATAAAACAGAGGAATAAAATATACATTAATTTTAAATTGAAGAGACAAGTAAGTAGAAAACAAAGCTTTCTTTATATATGAGAATATTGTAGAACATGCCTCATACCTGTTTTTGGTTTGCAAACTATATTGACTATATTTAATTACAAACACTGGCTTTACACTGGTGGTCTGAACTTCAATATTTTTGAATACAATTGCAGGTGTGCGTAAGAGACTTATCAATGTCATTATTTGATTTTACATACATGAGCATTTTCACTGGTATAAAAATAACAGAGCTTTATACAAAATTTGTTAGTGCTATTTAATATTTCTTAAGGGAAACAAGTTCTAGTTTTAACACCCTATTTTACTGCTCATTTAATTTAGTCTCAAAAAATGAGCCACCAGTACCTTTAAGCCTTTCTATTTGTCCCTTCACTTATTCCTTATAAGTGTCAGTAGAATAGATTTGATATCATGGTAGTGATTGTCAGCCAATATAATGTGAGAGCTTTTGGAAAAAAAAATCAGTGGCATGAATTATTTAATTTTTGTGGAAATATAAGGATAAAATGGAATTAACTGAGTATTGGTTATCCACCCATGATTTTCTGCCCTTAGTCAAGGCCTCCATTCAAAGACATATTTTATTACCCTTATCAGAATTTTTACTTCTCTCTCTCATGAGGATTTTATGGGCACATACTGCATTCTCGTTTTCTATTATTTTTCACTGAATTACAGTTGGTCACTGTTCTCCAAATCTATGTCCTTGCTTTTCATTCAGAATATTATTACTGTGGAAGGGATATCTTTTATTTAATTTGGTCATTATATTTTCATTTTATTTTATTTTCATACTTTGCCCTTGACTTTGCAACATTTTCTTTACTCTCTTTTTTATAGCTTAGTGACCTTAATACAATTGTTAAAGTTGAGATGCAACTTCTATTCTAAACTCACTTTCAGAAACTTATAACTTTACCCAGATATTCTCTTTTAGCCAGAGTGTTTTTTATGCTTTGTTATAAGGGGGTTTTTGTTTGAAGCTTCACAAGCATTATCTATTTGTTTTGAGTAATCCAACTTAAAAAGACAGCAGTTTTGCAGCAATCAGGACAGTTTTCAGATGCTTTTTTTGGACTCTGATAATTGAAAATCAGCTTTGTTTCAGCACTTCAAAATCAGCTTTGATTGTGCAATGGTGGCTTTGCTATCTCTTTGAAATGGTTTTGAAATAATTAAGTTTTGCACATGACATCATTATTTAATAACTTACTGAAACAATACTGGTAAGGGAGTTGATCTCAGAATAACTCTGTTCTACTTAATTTTATTTTAAAAAGGTATTCATTTTTTGTATGAGAACTACATTTAGCTATACTTTAAATATTTAGCTATACTTTAAATATTTAGCTATACTTTAAATATTTTTAATGCCAGTTTCATCACTCTTCATGGAGCATAGTCCAAAGAGATGCATTACGGTGTCCAGTCAATCTGGATTCTCTATAGTACATAGAAGCAATGCAACATGTGCAATGGAAAAGAAACATTTCTCTTGTACTGGTGAAATGACAAGGAGTAGCTTTGCATCATTCCACCAACATAGTATTGTAACTGTAATGTGTTTGAAAAAGCTTTTCCTTAAAGATCCAGTGCGAAACCCTATACAACTGTAAACCCAAAAGTAGCACTGGGAAGCTTTGCACAGTATCTTGTTTGTCATCACAAAATAAATATTCTTCAGGATAATGTCAGTGCACAATACCATCCCTATGGTATGCTTGTACTCTGTATTTTATCAGAAAGACTTTCATAGTCTTACTAAGCTACCATTTTATGCCCTCCACATAAAAAATAGTGCTGCAGTCTTGCAAAAATGAACCAAGAGCATTTTTCGTCACCTGTGAAAGAGAACAGCATTTTACAGTAGATGCAATGCAAAAATGTGCATAATTTAATATCCACGGCTTACCCTAAACTGATCAACAGAGATTTTATGTATTTGCAGAGTCAAAATAAAGTAGAGAAAGACATTCTTTGGGCATTTCTTTGATCAGCTAATAAGGAAATACAAAAACTTGCAAACAATTTTAATTGGGGGTAGTCCTTTTAGTAAAAATACGTGTCATTATTTGTAAGCTCCAAACAGACACAAAATACTGGTTTTCATGTTTGTACTTACACCAAATAGACTTAACCCCCAAATCTCTATTATACTTTTTACTCTGACATCCAGCAACATGAAGACTACAAGTTCCACAAAAGCAGTAGAAAGACATGGTTTTTCAGCATCGGTGTGAGCTGCTTACTTTAAGAATTTTGTGATTTACTTCTGAGTTGGGCTACAGGCTAGAATTATACCAGACATATAATGAGGACAATTCTTCTTTAGCATTCAGAACTTTGAATTTTTACCCTGGCTAAGCTAAAAATGCCAGTCAATAGATTCATTTTAATCTAAAGTCCTATTGTTCTGGTCCTAGCTCTTTACTCCATCATTTTGCATTGATTAAGCACCTCCTGCTTTTTTACAATAATGTAATAATACAATCCTAAGTGCCTCAGGAGGCCTTCATATGAAACTTCATATAAAAGGCAATAAATAGGCTTATTTGATTCATATTTATTTTTCTTTTCATTTATAAGTGATTTCCTGCATTCAGTCCATGTTTCTCTTTCCTGTTCAAATACAGAAATTTTTTAGAAGATTGCTGAAATAAGCCTCTTGCACAATTAGAATCCTGCCCTTGGTGTCTGCCATTCTCAAGCAGCATATCCTATCCTGATTGCATTATTGTTTCCTCTCCAGTGATTCAGTGATAGATCTCTTTATTCATATCAAATCTTCCACTAACACTTAGTTTTGATAATTTATATATTAATTTATACTTCTCTTACTGATTATGAAACTGTAGTCAGTATATATAAGCAAGAGAGCTCAGGCACCTCTTGTGGTCTTGGACAGGCTGCTATAATCAGGACTTTTTCATCTACTAGCTGAAGGAAATACAGGTTGATTTAAAATGGCTACACTTTTCTGTCATGTGCTAAGTGCTTCTTTCTATCAAATGAAGGAGAATAATCTTATCCTGTATGTCAGTGAAATATGAAGACAGAATATAGAGCTCTGATTTTTATACATGCAGAATTAACTAGCAAATCCCATTAACAATTTATTTTTCCTTATTGATTTTGCATTCTGTGTCTTTTCTGATGTGACTCATGATAATACCCTGACTGTCACACATATTTCTAGGCACTTTGCTGAAGAGGAGAGGAGTAGTAAGAAAAAAGTATTTGCAAGTTCTCTCCAGTCATAAACTTCCATTGTACTTAAGACTAGATAGAATTATGAGTTCATCTAATATAATCTCCTGAGCATCATAAGCCATTAAACATCACCCAGATACTGCTACATGGAGCCCAATTACTTTAATTAGACAAGAGCACTTCAGTCATCAAGAGACTAAACTGTGCTGTGCCACAGGCATAGTCCAAAATCGACAAAGATGTCATCAAAGCCTGTGGCTCCTCAAATAGCAAGGAATTTCTAGGTGAGAAATGCCCCCTAAATTCCTGGAGATTGTATTTAGCTCGTTCACCAACTCTGGCACAGAATATCAAGTCTCTGACAATAAACCCTAAGAGAAAGTTTTGACTTTCCTTTAAATTCAGTGATCAATTTATCCTGACCTGAGCATGACAGCATGATACACTCAATGAGCACCTAAAAGCAGGAATCTCTCCAGAGAAGGTACATTTTTTTTGGAAGTCTTTTTCCACATCTATGTGCTAAAATCAATTTAGGGTAAGCTGTGGATATTAAATTATGCACATTTTTGCGTTGCATCTACTGTAAAATGCTGTTCTCTTTCACAGGTGAAGAAAATGGAAGTCCAGGCATCTTTGGCTCTGGAATCTAAATACTGAAAAAGTGACAAAGTTGAGTATCCCTAAGTTGTATCCCATATCTCAGTTTGGTATCCCTAGTATGAAAATCCCTTGCACCCTTTCAGGGGATTCTCTGATCTAACAGTTTACAAGGACTAAGAGTTAGCTGATAAATCCTAAAATCAACTACCAATGTGATTTTTAAACCCACCTGCTATTTTATCTTACAACTCAATTTAAAATGGGTCTCAAATGCTTGCAACTGTAGCTCATACCTATTTCAGACAAATTGGTTAAACTGGGAGCATTTATCTTCTGCAAAACAATTGTTACAAATCCCAGTCTGAGCTGGTTTACATTCACAGACACCAGTTTTACCCTCTCTAGTTCCTAGGTCTGTGTGTCCAGTTTAGACTTATCTTTACATGCAAGAACTTAATTTTATCCTAGTTTTCTCTAATACCATTTTCCTGACTCAAATACAATGTTATTCTTATATCTGTGATATCTCTAGATTACAGAGAACATCATCTTGCATTCTCTTTTGGGTAACTACCTGTTTTCTCTGCTTCCTTAATACTGTCTTAGAACACATATGACAGATTTTAAATGATTTTAAATTTTACCAAGTAGGCCACAGAATAATAAGTCAAGCAAAAACTTGACACTGCACTTTCAATTTGCAATGTGTAAGTACAAAGCCAACTTCCAGATGTCTGCATGATGCAGAAGTCAGGTAAAAGCTATACCCTATATAAGTCAAGGGATATAGAATTTTATCAAATTATATAAGTCATCCCATAATATTTGGACATCTAGCAGATGAAACTAATGAAATTTCAGTTTCAGCTCACATAGAATGGAAGAGACTTGCATATTTTCTAAATGTATTTTTCTAGCTAATATTTCATTATTTGGGATGTAAAGGAAAAAGCAGTTATTCTACTATTAAACCAAGTGCAAACAATTGATTTGTTTTCTGTACAAAAAGTATTTATTTTCTTTTGCTAGTCCTGTGAACTAATGTGATCCGTATTATTAAAAATGGAAACATTCTCTAGATTGCTTTATCCACTCACTGCTTACAGCTGAGTTTCATATCAGATTTATAAATTGCTCTGTGCTGCAAGACATGGGGAATGGAAATAATGCACCTTGGCATCAATACATAGCTGGTTAATTGCAGTGTGCAATTCTGCAGTAAGCACTTTATTAAAACATTAACATTCTGCATCATAAAAAGCCTCATGCTTTTATAGTTAATTTTAACCTATGTAAAACAGTACCAAAAAAATCTCCCCACAAATCCAAAAAGAATTCTGGTCACCCTCTCATATTTTAGCAATTGAACAACTTGCTCAGTGACTGAAGCATAATGTGTCAACAAGATGGAATTCCACTTTCTAAAGGCTAGAGTGCCCACTCAATAGAAGAAAGCAATACATGATTACTGCTTAGAGCTTGTGGTGCAGTGCTAGAACTCAACATTTAGCAATAATAGAAAATGTCTGTCTCATTTTCATTCCCATTGAAAACACTCCCTATACAATATTATGAAACACTCCTGCTGTGAGTTGGTTTCTCAATTGCAGCAGTATCTTCAGCTATTACCTTTTCCATGGTCACACCTTTCTGGTGAATTATCTTAAAAGCAAAAATTTAATGACATATGGAACAAGGACAGATACCTGAAATGTAATAACAAGGAGTAACCCTTCAATTTTGCAACAGCTACTAGATAGCAGCAATCTCCTATTTCCATTTTAGTGTTTTGCAAATGATATAAAGGTCTCAAGGTCTTTTCTTTTCTGAATTATTCCTCTGTTTTTCAAAACTGTGGAGCCTCTATTTTCTGCTTTGGCTTCAACTTCCATTTCCACCTTAAAACTAAGGGAAAAATCCAGACCATTGTGCAAACAGCCATTTTTCACCCATGACCTTTTATTAATATGATTATAAAATTGAAAAGATTTTTTTCAGTGCAAGTACCTTCAAAGGTTGTCTCGAACTACCACTGCTCATCTTGACTACCTTTATATCTCAAATTGTTTTAGAAGGTGCCTATTTTCTCTTTATATACATTGAACATTCTGCTGGTACTACTAACAAAGAAACAAAGTACATGTCCTGAGCCACACATTTAGACCTATATATTTGTTTGAAAATAAAGTCTTTGAGGTTAGTCAGACTTTTAAACATTTTGATCACATACTACATATGTAATACCGTGATAAAAACAGACTCAAGAGAGAGCAGAATTAGAGAAAGTCCATATTGATCATGACAATGCATTGCATTAAAACTGGATTGCACTGAACTTTGCAATAAAAGATTTATAACTTCCAGGTATGGAAACTGTTTTTTACTTCAAAATCCCTTATGCAGTTTCACATATATGAAACAGTATTTGTAAGCTGGTTCAGATTCCAGAGGAAGTATAGGTGCAGTTGCATAGCACTTCAACTGGCATATAAAAGCCTAAATGAAACAACTCCAGAAGTTTAGAAAAACATACACAACTAACAAAATCATCATTTGAACTATCAGAATTAAGCGGATAAGAACTCATTGCTTGGAATTTTTATAATTCACATTTGTCTCCTCAAAACAAAAGATTTTCCGCAATCGTTTGGGGAAAACGCAAATCACTTGGTTTAACAATTACTGAAGATGAAACATGTCTGCTAGGACATGCATGAATGCACGATGATGAATTACAAAAAACCCCAACTTTGCAAACAACAGGAATATGTATTGCATTTCTCATGTAACTACTTTAGTGTCCTCTATTCTATTAAGCTTACTGAAAAGGCAGACAATTATTAATCCTACAAATATGGTGCAATTGCTTTTGACATGTGCTTCCTTAGCCATAGAAGGAGAACGCAAGAAGAAATTAATGCGAAAAAATTGCTGGGTAGACTGAAATTGCCTTAGGGATTTTGTTTTATGTAATACAACAGCCTAGGAATTCTATTTATAAGGAAGACATGGTATTTATATCTACTGATTTTTTTTTTCAGGGACCTCTTGTAGTCTGCAGCCATCAAATTTCACCTGTCCTAGAAGGGAACACATCTCTTGATGTTCTTCAATGCACTAAATACGATGTAAAAGAGATTAAATAACCCCAAATTCTGTGCTCCCTTTGCAAAGCTATAAATTTACTTTCTCATTACACATTTAATACACTTACATTCGAGTACCCACTTGCAGACTGGAGTTTCACATTAAGGGATCTCAAAGAAGAATCATAACAACATCAATTAAGACAGCTTATTCCAAAGATCTTTATAATTGTCACCCAGACCTTAGTATAGTTTAGAGTGGTCTCAGGACCTCAATGAAACTTCAGAAGTCCAGTTTCCTAGTCCGGGATTATCAAACAACAGCGAGTCTGTGGAAATAGATTCTTCTTTCTGCTTATATATGCTATGCCAGGAATGAATAAACTCAAGGGGAAAAGACCAGCAGAGGCTCTGTCTCCACAGTCCTGTATCTCCCTTCTTACCCCATGTCAAGGGATATTATCAACTGATATTGCATGCTGCAAAACATTTAGCATTGTTGCTGCACAATGTACCATTGTGGAGCAAAATCTGGGATGTAGTTCCATATCAGTCAGTTATCATTCCACTGACAGATACTGACAATAATGTTTTGCAAGGCAACTGAGCTGTATATGTAGAAACTAAGGCACACTTCTTAACAAACAAGTTGTATTTTTCCTTTTGAAGATTCTAACCTGTTTTTAGCTCCAAGCTTCTTTAATGTGTAGTAAATAATATGCCAGTATAATATAAAACAAGGCAAAAATGTTTTATTCATAAAAGCTTTTGTATGTCCTGTTTACCACAGCTTTTCCTGTACCTAGGCCAGCTGGTACAGTATGTACTATCTACTATGTTTTGTTGCTGTTTTCCAGTATTAAATATGTCAGGATTTTATATCTGAGCAACAGAAGTTAGTAGCATAAGTCTGATGCATAGTAATGAAGGTAGAATAGTGTATAATGGTAATATTTTAGTAAATTAATTAATAAGTTTATGGTGAATAATAAAAAATATGAAAGATTAGACATCAGTAGAGTTAGTCAGTGGTAGCACAATATGGCTTTAGTTGAGGACTACCCATAATCATTAAAAGGATATCTGCATGCTTCTATTCAGTCAAAATAAACCTTTTGTCTTTTTTTTTTTTTTTTTTTTCTGAAAGCCTGAATGAATATCAGTGCCTTTCTGCAGAGCTGCAGAGGGTACATATGGGGATGCTTACATTTAAACCTCTTTCCTCGTCTTCTTGGTACAGTTCTGTGTAGGCATTTACCAGACTGTTTCTAGGCCGTGCATGTTGTTGTTTCCAAATTTCCTGAGACAAAGCAAAATCCATCTTTTAACTATACCAAATGCCCTTTTACCAAATTATATGCATTCTCCTGGAGATTCACATTTACCTTTGATACTAATGGCAGTTCCTCTGCAAAAGAGATTCCAGTTTCTCATTCCACATAACAGAGTAAGAGACCAAGGAATCCAAAATGTCTGCATCCTAGCCTGGCTGTTACCTGTTCATTTTTCATTATTCCTTCAGTTTTGGTCATAGTCCTTATATGCTTGTGACTGCCTCACACAGTTATCCCTCTGAATATCAGAATATTTATTTTGCTTCATTACCTAGTGGCTAACTTATTCTCTTATTCTGAATATCAGAATATTTATATTGCTTCATTACCTAGTGGCTAGCTTATTCTCTTTTTGGTTCCTTTACTTATCTAAAATGGCTGATGAAACCCCTTCTCATTCACTGTCTTAACTTTCTCTTGACCACATGTCCTTCCTTGCTCCCCTGAGTAATTTCAACTGCAAATCAAAATCCTCAGCTACTTGATAGTTGTTACCTACTCTAACATGCCAATTCAGACCTGAACAACCAATTTCTTTTCAATAGGCAACTGTTCAATAGGCAACTATTTATCTGCAAGGGCTTTTGTGTGAATAACAGACCACTAATGCTGGATATAACTTCTGCTGTTATCAATATGAAATTCAACCAAAGATGGAGGTTCAAACACCCCAAAAGAGACACTACATTAAGAATGATGTAGATATTCAAAAAGAGTCTCCAGATTCATACTATTTTCCTTATTTCTTTGCTTACCAGCTTCAGTAAGGAATATATTTCTAATCTAATCTGTACAGGTTAAGTATTGCAAGACATCTTTTGCAGTCCTTTTCAGATGGATAATAGGGACATTCTTCATCTTGGGCCTTTCTTTGAGCTTGTAAATCATGCACACAGTCATACAGGAATACTGAGCTCTAAAATGGATCTTTCTGGATTCCATAAAAATTAGTGGAAGGCCTTCACACTGAAAAAGGTCAGGTTTTGACTGGGAAAAACACATCACAGTTTAAGAATAGGAAGCACTGAACATGACTTCATAAAACAGAGTAAAAATAAATAGCTTTTCTGTCTTGTTGTCCTTGCAGGTAGATTTTTACCTTTAGCCAAATTTATCATCAGCATTTGACTTCAGTGCTAGGACCTTCACGACAGGAAGTCTGTGACAAATCCTCCTTGAGGTTACCGCTTTTTAGGGTGCAAAGAAAGATTCAAAGGAATATATTTTTATTCTGTTCCATTATGGATTCTGAGGAAGGACCTGTTACCAAAATTTGGCTTCTAGACCAGCCTCCTCCTTCTCATTTCAGACTAAGTGAATTGTACTCTGTAATGCTCAAGACGTCACATAATTCAAAAAAAAGGGTGAGCTTACACTCAAGGCTTCAGATTTGATCACTACCAAGCCCTGTGCAGAGTCCTTAGAAAGAAACAGAGCAGTTTGTTAAACCAGGCAATAGATCAATCCTTTACGCTATGTACACTTTATTTACACAGCATTTGCAGATTCAGAATGATGATGAATGAAGCTGCAAAATACAGTGTGATTTTCATCACTTCCAGGCAGAGACCTGAATAAAAATTACTTGTGATTTTATCTTTTTTAATCAATCTCTAATAGTTAATCCAGAGGCATTCCCTTTCGTTTATGTAGTCATGTTTCTTATTACTTTCCTAGACACTGTTTTATTTTATAGCCCCATGTCTGCTCAGTGAATTTGGGCAGTACTCTGTTTTACATGCACCACTGCATGGACAGACAGAAAGTCTTACCAAGGTCGACAGATGCTAACCTACTCAAAGAAGACAAGTTACTGTGATTTCCTAGTTCACCAACTATTATTCTTCTATGGTATCAGTTTGGGCAATATCAAAACTGCACTAAAAAGTGCATTTTCCACAAGAAAGACAACAGAAAGGGCACCCGAGTATTTTATAAATAACTATATTTTATCTTCTCTCATAGTTTTCATGGAATTCTGTCATAATGCCAACTATGGAGTCACATAGTGCGAACACCAGTTTGCACTGACTGAACTGGTTCAGTCAGACTGAACACTGACTTTTAATAGGTTCTGTTACATATAGATTTATCTCTATGTACATCTGTTTCCCCCAAAGCTTGATTCTTGTCAAGTACTTGCTTTTTTCTACTGCCAAAAATGTTGATGGTCCATATGATGTGATTTCTTAGCAAAAGTATTTTCAAGTTTCATCTGATTTTGATTTCTATAAATCCACCATTAATTGTTCATTCTTCTTGCTTAAAATAATTTTTTTATGAGTAAACAAATATATTTCTATATTTATCTTCATCATGTATTTTAACATGCACAAGCAATATCACTACAGTGTCACAAACAGGCTATTCTAGCTCTCCCTTTTCTGTAAAAAATACTAATATGATAATGAATGGTTTGCTTAAGATCCTGTTCATTTTTGCTGAGTTCTAGGAGAAGAAAATCAGAGTGCATTTGGATTTTCATTTGCACAGTTAAATTTCTTACTAACTATTCAGCAACTTCTTAAACCAAATAAAGCAAATAATTATAGAATGGACACATTATACATGATGAAATCATCATTCCTAAGCCATTGCCCTATATTTAAATTGTTTATTGAGCTGCATTAATCCACTCTGGTGGGAAAGGGAATTCAGAGTCACTGACAGAAAAGATAAAAAAGCCAACCACATTCTCCCCCTCTGTCTTAGCATTCGTTGTACGATATAAATTATTTCCCACACCACTAGAAGGAAAATATAGGTTCTTACTCCACAACCTATTCCATTGCCTGGTTCACACACAATTCTCCTCAGCCCTGGCTCAGGAAGCAGACCTGCCCCACAGCCGGGGGTTGGACACAGCACTCCTCCCATCTGCAGCACACATTCCTCGGCCCCATAGCGCTGGTAGCGGTTGTACTGCAACACAACAGAACACATTGGCATTAATCTCTGGGTAGCATGCAAAGAAAACACCCAAATATTTCAGTTTCTCTCTATCTCACATCAACTCTATCCCAGTCAATTGTCCTAATGTCTCACATGCTAAGTTCAGGTTATTTGTCAAAAGTCTAAAACTCTGCAGTGCTATTAAATGGGGCATCACTCTGCTCCAACTCACATCATGTGCATAATTTTCTGGCTTACAGCCATTTGCATCACCAGAAGAGATACTAAAATCAAGAAAACAGCAGACTGTTTCTGTAAGTATCATCAAATACACTTATATTACTACAAAAATATTGTAAGGATAATAAAAATAGTCCAACAGAGAAATGATAAATTCTGTATACAGATTGATGAGAACACACAGAAAAACCCCTTCAGGGATCTATAACTAGAAGCAGTGTAATGTTTTAGACCTTAAGGGCTGTAAAAATTTGCCTAGGCAACTTTAGTTTAAAAGCAAGCTGATGATTAAACTGATCAGCAGAATAACTCTCTTACATGCATTTATTTCAATGCTAGATGTATTTTTTTTCCTGTGTCTCCCATGAAATTTTCTTTAGTTTTTTCACTTTTCATTTAATTCCATCCTGATAGCCTAAAAGGCCACAGAAATGCCTCAATTTTAATGATGAGGACACTGACACACAGCAATATTAAGTAACATGCTCAGTGTATGCTCATTGACAAAAATGCCTGCTCTAAAATGACTGATGTCACTGCAATAACTTTCCCATGTCTAATTTACCCTGCTTTCAGCCAGAGATAAGCTGAGCTAGTACAAATCATGCTGTGTACGTGTAAATCACATCCACTCTAGGGTTCTGCGTTGGTGCACTTCCACACCAGTGGCTGTATAACCACTGTAAACCAGGCTTCAGTTTCACCTATAAATCTGCTCTACTATGGAAAGAAATAAATGAAAGCATTTGGTCCTAACAGCCCACAAGAAAACAGGCAAATCCAAAAGGCCAAAGAAGGGAGCAGGTATGAATTTTCTCCACAAGTAGACTTTATGGTGTGCTAAAAAAACAAAATAGGACTTTATGTTACAGCACTCACAACAATATTTAGTTCTTCGTAAGATTTTATCCTATAATGGCTCATGAAAATCCTGTTCCCTTTTTTGGGACGATAGCAAACAAAAAATTCTTTCTCCAATCCACACCCCTCTCCAAAGAAATCTTTCGAGGAAAATGGAAGTTTTAGGACCAACACCTCATACACACAGCATAGAAAAAAGAATTGTAAATTACAAAGAAGGCTCTATGTCTTTTGGGTACATTTCAGATGATTCTTCTGCAAATGCTGTCATAACATGTCTGGTAAAACTGTCTTCTTAAAATAATATCAGCGTTCTTAAAAGACTATAACATATAGTTACAAAAGTTTGCATCACAGAAAAAAAATCAACCCAAACTTAAAGTATCCAACTTTGTAAATTAACAAAAAATCCAAACACCCTCTGAAAAGGAAAGCAAAATCTATAAGGACAACAAGATTTCAAAATATCTTTCAGTGTATAAGTGAAATTCTCACTTAAGAATGTTGTATTTGGAAAATAATAGTATTTTGAGAACTGTGCAAGACATGTCTGCAGCCTCCTTGAATGTGGGGGCTCAAGAAGTTATTATGCTTGATCCCAGAGTAATGCCATAAGTATTTAATGTTGGATGGTCTCAATTTTCAGAAAGGTTTGTGATCCTTCCACTATATACGTGTTGAGTGCTCTGATTCGTTTGGCTGGCCTTTATAGAAATAGAGGTAACCATAGTTCTGAAACTCTCTAGCAGCCTTCTTTCTTCAGGGCAGACTGGACCTGAAAGGTGAGGATGGTGATTGTCTTACCCTATTAAGAGGGAACTTTATGCTGCATATGGAATTGTTAACAGCTTCTCATTAAGAAGGCAAACATCAGTGACACTGTAGCTGAGGTTCTGTCAGCATTTACATTAAAAATTCTCAGCAGAAAAAAAAAAAAAAGAATATGCTTTCCAGCCATTAACTTCACCTAAAAGGGCATGAAGAGATTCCTCTCATTTCCTTTCTTTTTTTTTTTTTTTTAATTTATCTAGTTAGGGAGAGATACAGAATGTAAATGTCCAGTTTACCTACTGGTAAGGTGGACAGCAACATTGTTTTCTGTCCAACAAATTTAACATTTTATACTGGTACAGCACAGGACTCATTCCAAAACAGTATGGCACCCTCCCCAGTGATCTTCATACGATAACAGCCAGAAAAATGATCCAGAAAATATCCTGATAAATTAATTTGCATATCTTGATATGTAGTTACCAGCCAGTTTTCTACCTTCAAAGTCCAGATACATTTATATAATTTTCCAATTTCTCTTTCCTTGTGTCCTGCTCAGTTAAAGCCCAGCAACCAAATGAAACACAAAATAGCAGAACATATACATGTTTGCTGCCATAGCAAAATCTACACAATGTATGTAGATTTATATTCTTTATTCAGTGACGTGAAACAAAATAACTCACTTTATATTAAGGGTGCATTTATAAAAAATTGTACAGGACCAAAACTATTGTCCTGAATTATTTATTAACTATTTGCATATAGTGATAGACATATTAAAGACATTTTTTCCTATACACCATAGCCATACATATCATACTGGACTCATGTAACCAACATCCATTAATCAAGTCTATTTTCAGGAGCCCTTAAATGTCTTTGGAGCCCATTATGTGTTTTGATCATATGTCTGAATGAGATACTTAAGGATATTACAGCACACAACACCCACTGGTTTACTTCATCTCTTAACTGGAGACCTAATGTAGAATTCATTTAATTTAGTTTTAATTTCCACAGTGATGATGCCTATAGTTGCACAGGCTGTGAAGACTTCTTTTATAATCAACAGGAGAGATGGGATGCAATTCATCTTTACTCCTTAGATTTGTACATCTGCATAAGAACTGAGAGCTCAAGTGCCCTGTCTTTTCAAAGATAATGAGAGATTAGACAACTTCCTAGATAATGTTACCCGAAATTAGGTGACTCTTACAATAGCTAGTTTAGTTCCAATGATTCTGATTCTAACTCACCTGCCCTAAGCTATTTTTAAAACCAAGGTTTAGGTATCTAAATAGCTTAGACTGTGAACCACCTCACAGAAATTTTAACTCATCTAAAATTAAACATCTAGCCTAAAAAAGGCTCCAAGTGAATGAGCAGAAATAAGATCTCAAGAAGGGCATTTATCCTGACTTACACATGATGTCTAAGATAGGTAAGATCAATCACCCCATGGAAGTGCTGTGGTTGAAGCTGAGAAAACTAACTTAGGCTAGATATCTAACACATAAAGAGCTGTCACTGAAAGGTGAATCTAACTGTTCTGTCCATTCAAAGTATTTCACAGTATCCATTACTCAATTTTTATCAGTGTGCCTCCTATTTGAAGATGCACTCATCATGTGTATAGTTGTTCTGCATGCTACAAGGAGGGAAGTGTTTCCAATTATTTTTAGGGAAAACCTCTCACAAAGCACAGTCTATGGGAAACTTGATGGAACTGGCATTCATGGCACCTGATTTCATTCCTGGCAGCAGTACAGCCATCCTGTGGCTTTCATGTAAGTAATTTAATCTATGCTTCTCATCAGTTCCCCATTTGTAAAGAGGAAGAATGATACTTGCTGATTTCAGTGTACTGTTAAGAGGCAAAACCATTAATAGTCATGAGGACGTCAAATGCTATGGTAATGAGTGGCATAAAATTACACAGAAATCACCAGCCATCAGATGCTAGAAAGCAGCTTCCAGACAAAGCATGTCAGGCATTTATGTGCTACTGTAATAAAGTCCTCAGAAATACAGGTAGGTAAATAGTTGCTGGATTCCTCCAGAACTATATATTTCAATGCCTATTTGGAAAAAAACCCAAAGCTTCATAAATACAATGAACTCTAAAACATTGGTGCTAAGATAGCTAAAGGTATGTGAACAAAGTAGCTGAAAAACATTCTGTTTGTTCTCTGAAAACTACATCCCTTTGTGAACCTTCCCCTCAAACTGTCAATTGTCCCAGTCAGCCCAAATCTATACCTTTCAAGGAATAAAATTTGGAGTGGAAAAAGCTTTACTTATAAACTCTACTTATGGTATTTCGACCATAGAATGAAATTATTTAGTGTAATCTTTGTTAGTAAAGACTTGTCAGGGCCTTTAGATTATAAATTATAGTATGACATAGACACAGAGGCTGGATAATTGTAACCATTTATTCCTTGCTCTCTGCTTTCAGGTTGAGATGGTTTCCCTACTGGGAACCCAACTGGGTTTTTAAGCAGTGGAAATTCAATCATTTGATGTTGTAAATCAAGGGTAATATAAATGAAATTTCTGGGTTGACACAGGAATAGCAGGTTAATTACAGATTGCAGCCTTTTCAGTTACACTGAGATTCAGATACTAAAACAAAACTGAAATGCACCTGAACGGACGAAACTCCTGAAAACATACTTCATGAACACAGTGATTCCTGGCTGTGTCAATTAATTTACAAATTATGATTTAATATCATAGAATTATAGAATGGTTTGTGTTGGAAGGAATCTTAAAGGTCATTTATTCCAGTCCCAATTGCGCCATATCACGTATTCCTTGAGCAGTTTTAATTTTGCTTTTACACTTTGGGTATTGTTTTCTTTATTTTCCTTTCCCCCTGCCCCCACCCCCAACATCTAAAAGCAGCTGCTCAGTAGCAGCCTTGCAGACAACTTTGGACAAAAGTAAAACAGTAGATGTAAAGCCCAAATCTCTGAAATGTAATTCAATTACTTGTTTCTTTAACTGCATGTAAGAGTCTCACAGGAAAGCAAATCTACTTTCTGGAGTCAGATTGTTTTTACTGCTCCTATAAATCAAATAACCATCTGTGTGTTTCAAAATTAGATTGTGGAGGCTATTAGTCCATAGTGTAGACTAAGCACTTTATTTATATGCATTATGCACATACAAAAACTTCAAGAATTAGTTCCATAATGTAATTAGGCAACTTACAGTACAAAATCAGTAGTACTCCTTCGACTAGTAAAAATACTTACAAATGTGTCATCTAAAATACAGATTAAAAAGTGATGGACTGACATGGTTGTCCATGGAGCACCCCTAATTTATTTTTCCTGAGTTTTTAGGCTTCTCTGCTGGCCCCTGATCAAACTGAAAGAGCAAGTTCAGAGGATCAGCTCCTTGTTACCAAAGGAGCACCCAAGGAGACAAGAAAGACAGCTACCTCTAGAAGGCTGGAATTTGCCTGACTGGAGAGTCATGGAAAAGTGGGTACAAACAGTTGTTTGAAGGAAACAACTTAGAGGTAAGAACAAGTTAGAGGTAAGAAACCTCTAACTGTATCAGTGCACCACAATTCACAGATGAAACAAGACGAGTAGGGATGGGGAGAAAAAAAGAAAGATTGCAGTTAGCGGAATGATATGAAAGCAAGCACAAGGTGATGAACATGAAAATAGAGAATACAGAACAGAGGATTCTGGAGCAGGTTGTATTGGAAACCAAACTGAATATACGAGGGGCAATATGATACAATGAAGAAAGGGGAACGAGCACAGTGTACGGGTTAGCACTGTATTTACAAACTACTGGAAGTTTGTGGTCTTCCAGCAGGTATTTGGGGAATCAGCCTGAATAGACTGAATAACAGAGATAAACATTTGGTTTCTTCTGAGTCCAATGGAGCTCAAATGCACACTTCCTGCTATAAGTAACAGCCATCAAAGTTGTAACTAATGCAAGGAATTCTGTTTAGCTGATGCTGCTGCAAACTGTGGAACTGCATTTCAGTGCAGTAGATACTGGCTCCCAATTCTCAGGTAAGAAGAGTGAGCACATACATATTTTCTGAAAGCATATCAAAGCTATCCAAGGGATGGAAGAAGTCCTAACTTCCACATCTACCTGAGATCATGAACACTGGGGTTCAAATATTCACTCTGAAATAAATAAAAGCTAGGTGGAAGAGAAATTTGAATTCTACATAAAATGACACTTTTTTTTTTTGGTTTTGACAGAAAAAAGAATCCTTTAAATTGGTTTTGACTAAGTATCTTCTACTTTCTTTCCCTTCATTCTTTATTTCAGCTGTTGAACAAAAAATAAATTACTTTCACTTGCCTACTATACAGTAAGTTCAAAAAGTGTAAGAATGTAGAGATATCCTGCTTATGACAAGAACTTAAAGGGTAAAGTTATCATAATCCAGAAGAGACAAAACTTAGGAATTTTCATGAATCCAAATTATCTCCAAGTTAGGGAAGAAAGTGGTTAGGAGGCATTCTAGGCAGGTATAGCATAGGAATGAAAGAGAGGCATATCACTAGTGATATGAAGTTGCAAGGCTATAAAGTTTGTTGTGAAGTTCCAGCTATTAAAAAAAACAGGGTGGTGTAAAGAGGTTCAAGAGTTAAATGCAGCAGCTCAGTCTTAGAGAGCAAGTGATGAGACTGTGGTGATAAATCCAAAAGGTGAGCCAAATGAGATGGAGATAAAAGAGATATTAGATGGGCAAAAACTGAGAGATGTGTGTAGATATCACTTATACTGAACAGTAGCTGAAGCCAGGGGACTGGGTGGGAAGCAGCAGAGGTGTAAGAATGACACTTGCAAAGATAAAAGTTCTGGAAAACTAACAGAATAGTTTTGGTTTAGTAATTATGAACGGGAGAAATCATGCAGTGAAAATTTGTTTTTTTCTTTAACTGATTAGAATTACTGAGATGTAGCTTATAGTTCTTCCAAGTGTAGTTATCAAAAAATCTTAAACCAGAAATACTTCAGAAGCACTTTGTTGATCATATTTGACAGTTTCCTGTACTAAACTCAGCTGATTAATTAGAATTGTCATATGGCATTACTTTTGCCTGAATGCGTAAATATATATCAATTACTTTAAGACTGACTTTACATGAATATTCAGTAGCATGCATTTGAAAAAAAAATCCTCTGGCAAGTATTGCAATTAAAAAACAATCAACCTTGTCATACCCACACATTGTATATAAAATCCTTCCAGACCTCAACGAATGTTAAATGATCTCTAACCATGATGTGTTCATTTCATACTTGATTTCTGTATCTCCTCAAGTTACAGCTCATTGTGAAAACTAGCATAAGCCCACATCTCCTTTGAGGAGCATGGACACATGTATCTGCAGATTTTGAAAACAGGGTATTTTAGAGTATTCCTTTGCGTAAGTTTTCCCCAACTGACAAGGAAATGTGGGGAAAAAAACCCCTACACCCCCAAAACCAAACCAAAATCCCACAAAAAAATCCCAACCAAACACCCCCCCTCCCCCACCCCTCCACAAATGGTCCCAGTTCAGGCTTGCTCAGATTCCAGGGATATAAACGTTCACAACAGTTCTAAAAAAAAGTGAGCAGTGATATGAATTTCAGTAGCAGCTGATAGGAGAGATCTGTTAAAATTGATCGTTCCCCTGTCAAAATATCAAGGAACTGGCCAATACATTCTGCAAAGTTGTCAGAGCAGATGATGTAACAGAGAAGTGCAGCTATACATTACTTAGCAGCTTCCTTTGCTGCCACTAGGAAGTCATCTGCTTCATCTGTGCTGTGACCTGTTGGGGGCACTCAGGTATAGCAGCAGATTACTTGCTCTTGTGTTATTTGTTTTCCCTTCCAGACTTCAGATGTAGCTGCTATTTTATTAATGAATGACAATATTCCATTTAAAGAATTAAACAATATTTTTTTTTATCACTTTGGGGACAGGAGAGAAGTTTCTCATAGAGTCATTAGGGAGACTCCATAACAGTTCACTGGAAGTCATCTTGCTATGCCGGTACCCAGGAATAGCAGGATGTGGTGTTTATGCTTGGAGTGTTTTCTTTGCTGTCTCTGGCACTGGCTTGTAGAATTACCTGCCTTCCACTGTATTTGAACAGAGCCCATATTAGGTGCATTTTTAGCATATATTTGTAAGCAGCTTGTACTATCACCACTTGTAGAAACACTTACTTGCAGAGACAGGCAGCCTGACAGGGCAAATGGCTACTGCAGGAGACTTTCTTACATTGTGCTATTTTTTAACAGCTCCTCATTTACTGAATCTTTCAATCTGATCCTGGCTGTATCTCAGCTATTTAAGAAATGGAAGAGTTAGCCATGAGATTGGGCTGCACCCATTAAGCTAGAGGAAATAGATGGATTATGAAAAGTGAGAGCAAATTGCAAGAGAAAGCTCAGCAGACCTTTGGGCATTTAGAAAGCTTCAGGCTTCACCCTTCACCTGGGACCCCATGTGCAGGAGACTTTTTTTTGTCTTGTTCAAACCTCTGTGGACAAGTGTGTGACAAGGGGGTTCAAAAGAAACCAGACAAAGTTGCTTCTGGAAACTCTTCCTGGGTCAGACTCTCTGGCACCATCTCAGAGTCAAGTATCCAGTGGGGCAGCAATCTGTGGCTGTATATGTGTTGCATTTTCAGCCAATAACTCTGGAAGCTGGTTTTATGTGGTAGGTTAGGTACCCACAATGCATATCATGTACCTGGGAAGCTTGTACGCTTCTATTTCAGCATGCAGACTATGATTCTGTCTTTCCATAAATTGATTCCCTCTTTAAAAACTACCTTATTGCCATCAGCTAAACCTTAAAAGATAGACTTTCCACCTAGAATAAATTTCCCATAATGTATGTTCCTAACAGAACAGAAGACATGGAAATTTTACATGTACAGGAGACTACCAAGAAGTCTGATTATTATTATACAACTCCTTTAAGAAAATATTATTCATCAACTCTTCACACTCCTATTTCTCAGCATTAGTTTTTCATTAATGCTTACATTTATATAAAGATATTTCAGATGTTAGGCAGACGTGTTTTCAAGAGGTTTGATCCTGAAAGCCACTCAAAACCTTTCTTTCCTAATGACATCAACAAATGTTACTTACGGTAAGTTTTTACATTTATATGAGCATTTATAGGGCCAGTTTATTTATATTTTTATTTACAGGAAACAAATGCTCAGTGAAGAAAACAGTGACACCAGGTTTTTTTTGCTTGAACTCTGAGGAATGGGAGCTATGAAACATAGGAATCATCCTGGTGCTGGTGGAGTGGTGGAATGGAAAGAGGCTTGGAATATTTTGTCTTTCACTACTGAGAAGTATAATAGGATTTAAAGTCTGCAAGTGATTTGTAAACAAATAATAGATGCTTTTCTAGGCAATATATTGCAGTTTAAACAATACTTAATCCAAAAAAGTCATGTAATGTGTATTTTAAAGTAGATCAGAACAGATTATCACAATAGTCCATTCTGATTTTATAATCTAGCCTTAAATACATAAGCACTTTAAAAATAAATCAAGATTGGATATGAAGCAGGAACATGTCCCTGTTTCTCTTTGGCTATTGCTTGGAATGGAAGAAAATATAAGATGGTTTAGAATACTAGAATTGTAAGAAGTCTGAATTAAACAGTCCTATAATTTAATGTCAATTTTTTCTATGTAGTAGGCATAACAGAAAAAGAAACACTTTAGATATTTTTAAAAAGCAAATATCTCACTAAATAAATATAAGAAATAAATAGATAGTTATATGAATAAGGACTTTGCCTGTAATTCTTTTAGTTATTCATTTACATGTATATTTTTCTCTCTTGGTTTTGCACAAATTTATTTCCTGACTATCAAAGTGTGTGCTAACTTCAAACAAGAGTTACTGTGGTCTTCAATAGACTCAGGATAACAATGCTTTTGTAGGGATAGAATATATTTGCCACAATCCTTATAAATGTATGGGCTAATGGAATAATTAAAGCCTCATGACAATGATCGCTATTTGCAAACAAAATCCATCAGTTAAATATTGCTCTGTCAGTGATCATTAGTCAGGCTAAGGTCCACAGCTCCATTCTAGGGTTTTTCCAGGGGAGCTGTCCGGTCTCTGATTCACTCCTCTCTCTCATACTTGCAGCTTTTTGGTTTAGTTGTTCCTTATTTTTCCTCCAAATTTATCCCTTTGTCCAACTATTCCTAGACTGCTTAGCTTTACCTCTTCATACAGCTTAAGTGCAGATCTTAGTTTATTTACCAGTCTCTTCAGCAAGCTTCTCTATTGGGTCTTTCCCTTCCAGCCCTTGGTCCAGGCTCCTTGTCAGACCCTGGTTTCTACTCCCAACCCCTTCCATGAATCACCCCCATCTCTTCATTCTACCCAAGCTTCATCTCACTCTGCCCTCTTTTTGTCAGGTAGCTCTAATCAGTCTCTTGACCTCATCAATCCTGGTCATAATTTAATTTATTTTGTCTTCCTAAATCCTCAATCTCATCATATTCCTGCTTCCAGTATCTCTTGAAAAGGCAAAGCTGAGTCCCTGAGAAACATGACTTGTGACTCTCTATAACAGCTGAAGTGGGGGCTCGTGGAGGAAAACTGGAAGTCTAGAAATTGTAACAGCAGCCACAATTCTAATAAAAAAAAAGGGAGAGTGACAGGGAAAGGAGAAGTAACAGGTTGTTCTTGACAATACAATCTAATTTAAAAATTATGAAACAAGTCTTTGAATTAACATCTCAGGAGTTGCTCCTACCTCTGTCACAGTCCTCATACAACTTTGTGCAAGTCCCTTGGTGCAAGATTCATTAAAAGATGTGGATAGTGTCATGTACAACACACTAATGCTGGGCTTGCAGCCCCTTGGTCCGTAGCATCTGCAGCTCTGTGTCATGCAGTCAGGCTTTGTAACCACTACCTTAGGAAGGATACTTCAGAGGAAAAGACAACTTGAATTTCAGAAGACTAGAGTGTATAAAAATTCAACTTGTCTCTCAAAATTTAAGGCCATTTCTCAATACCTCTGTATGTTAATTTCATTGTTGACAAAATAATAACTGACCTTCTTGTAAGTGTTGTATAGCACATTTCATTTATGCTTTCCTAAGGTCCCTCTATGGAAATAATTTTCTGAGTGCAAAGCACAGCTATAATTATGAGAAACACTTTTAAAAGAGAAAAAAAGGACACACAAAGGGAGGGATAATATCATGAGTAGCTGTAAGTACCAATCCCGTAGTCAGATTGTTTGTCTGTCTGCTGCCTTAGTGAGTCTGTTTACTGCTGTAGTCAAAAGCTGAAAAACTGTGGCAGGTAGCAGATGTACCAATTAATAACCTGTCAAGGCTGATGGATAGAATGAAAAAAAAACACCCCAGCTCTCATATATAACTCCTGTGTAGTTTTTTTCCCCACATTTCAGGTCTTTGGGGGTCATGAAATACACTGTTTCCCTGGAGAGAGATGAAACTGTCTCATTAGCGTCTCTCTTTCATGACATTAAGACGCTGCCTTTGAGATGCGAACTCACCTGTTCTTCTCCCAGAATCCTGAAGTGATGAAGTTCTTTAATCAAGGAGTCTGGACAGCCAGCTGTTGGAAAGAAACAAAAATGGGCATTTTAGATCTTCCTGTCAGTGCAGTTTCAGCATAAGACACATAGATGCAGAGATGATAGAATATACAGATTACCTTAGATAAGGAAGATTAGAAAGATTAGCCATGGCTCTGCAGGCACCAGAATACTGAAAACCATCTATTAAATAATCCTTCCACATTTCTGAGCATGCTACCAAGAGCACTTAGAAAGGTTATATTCCAAATATTTTAGCCCTTTCCCCAAAGGACTACAAACAAAAGCAAGATGAAAAGGGCAGCACTGTCTGCCAGATACCGCCAAGCCTTCATATAAGCCAAAAAGCCTGTTAAAAGAGGATCTCACATCAAAACATTGGAGCTGCCTAAAGCTGAATTCCGATTCACACAACAGGTTTGGACTCATTTCTAAGAATAATACAAGCTTTCCCTGATTCTCCTAAGGATTTAATAGGACCCACAGATTGCTTTAATTTTAGCTGTCACAAGTATAACCCATTTCACATATATATGGTTGTTACCCCCTGGTGTTAAAACACAAACCAGGAACAGAGGCAGAGGAGTGATTTACCAGAATTCTGCAGTAAGATTAATTTTCAATCACTACAAACTTTCACATCTGTACCACCCAGTAAGAAGGAATATGTCTTGCTAGCTGCCATGCACTCTAGTGACCTGTTCAGACTGTGGTTACCTTCCTGGCAATGGAGTCCAAGGCTGCTGTATACTACTTTTGTACACTACCAGACTAATGTGGGAGGGGGGTTGGGAGAAGGGCCCCCTGCCCTCCCATGGGAATCAACAGATGTATAATTTCCCGCCTTCCCCTAACTGCCACCCTTCATTTCTATAACAACCAAGTTCTGTCAATCAGTTTGTTCCCCAGCCCTAAGTTCTAGTATGTTCTAAGTTATATGTATTGGTATTGGCTCTCTCCCCCGAAACCGCTCCCTCTCCCCTTCTTTATTGGTTCAAACAATGTCACCCCACTTTTCCCCCCTCCTCTGCTCATACCTGGTTGGACCCTCAGACCCTAGCCACGCCTGTCCCTCGTCCCTTTTTATACCTTACCCCGCCCCGTGGTCGGAGCTCTCGGAGACTGCTCCCCTCCTGTGTGGTTGGACCCCTCTGCCCCTCGCTGTACCTTTCCTTTCTGGAACCCATGAGAAATAAAGCGCTCCGTGAGACATCCCGCCTGGCGAAAGCATCATCTGTCTCCAGCTATCTGGCAACTGGGATACCTCTCTTGCCGCTGAACCCTCCGCGGGGTCTCCGGCGGGACACTGGTCCCGGGGAAGACCCGCCGCAGACTAATTCCTGACAAAGGATGAAAGAGCAGACTGCAAGAGCTATCTGGGCTTTACTCTTTTTACCGTAAATTGAAGCATCTCTTTGCGAACAGAGAAAATTTCTTAAAAGGAATTAAGAGCATAGCTCCTCTCAGAAAATGGGAGGAACCATGGTCTTTATCAACCTGATTGTCTGCTGACACTACTACCAATAGTTACCTTTCACTCTTAATAACTGCCATTAAAAGAATACAAATGAATTTGGATGTAACTATCAGGAAGTCTCCACCCGCACCATGGTTTCACTTAAGGCCAGTGAGACATGGCCTATACTCACACTTTCTGTTGGCATAGCTGTCTTAGGGATGCAGAAGGAAAAGACTACACTTGAAAGCAACATAACTAAAAAGGCAAAAAATGAACAATAGACATACAGTACAATTACACTAGCACAAGTCTTGTATTCACATATTTTTCCCACTTAGGGAACTGATTTAAATGTTACTGAAGTCAGCATTTTACTGATGAATGTTTTATCTTCATTCTGAGGAGGAACAGGTGAAGAATGCACCATCTACACAACTTCATCAGCAAACCCTTACAAAGGTAAGAAAAGGTTTGAAGTTGGACCAGGTTTAAGTATGTAGTAACAATTGCCTATTAATGAATTTTCTCTTAATAGATATTAGTATTTCTTCCCATTTAATGAAACCTATGATATTCTTACAGGCTTCTTTTCACCTATGTCTTCCTCAAGCACAAGGGTAGTCACATATTTGAATGTGTGCTTTAGGTCTAAGTGATAATTGCATAATCAGATTTTATTCTCCACAACTTCTAGAACCACAACCTGTGTATCACTTTTAAATTTCTTTTCTCATTTTCTCCATGCTGTTTATTCTTTCTCTTTCTCAATGCACTTAATTGTCCTTGCTACTCCTACCACAAAATCACTTCTACACAGCACTTTCTTGTGTTCTCACTGAGGTTTACATCTCCATCTAACTCTATCTCTATCTTCCTGACCTGAGCCCTGAGTTGTAGTTCAGAACTGTTGTCTTCTCTGTGCTCCAAATCAAAACTGATTGTATAAAACATGGTTCCTGTTTCTTAGCATCAAGTTCTTACATAAGTAGCAATACATTTTCTTGCATGTGATTTTCCTCAGAAGTATCTGCATTGATTGCATACTGCCATAGAAATTTCTAAGTGCAGAGGATAATTATGATTTCATGTAATGCTGCCTGTTAATCTTTGACAGATGTTAGCTTTAGAACACCAACAAAACTTCATTCTGCCTTTTGGAGTCCTTACAGCTTCTACTTCAATCAAGTATTTCTTTCTTCCCTCTTATCCTTTCCAATTTATTATTCACTAAACTCCTTAAAACTGGAAGGTTGCCTTCTTCTTCCCTACCAAGAACTTTCTCACTCCATTCTCCTTGAAATATTTCCTGAGTACTTTTTTTTCCCCCAGAAATTCATCCTATTCTGCCCTCACACATAAATTATATAACCTCCCCTTTACGAACTCCTTACATGCGTCCTCTCTTTCTTCCATCCAAGCTGGGGATGAATGGATTAAGAGCAGCCAGGCCAAGAAGAACTTGGGGATGCTGGGGGTGAGAGGCTGAACATGAGCTAGCAAGGAGAACTTGCAGCCCAGAAACCAAAAGTGTCCTGGGCTGCATACAAAGCAGAGTGGGCAGCAGGGCCAGGGGGAGGATTGTGCCCCTCTGCTCTGCTCTGGTGAGATCCCACCTGCAGTGCTGCAACCAATTCTAGGGTCCCCAAAACATCAGAAGGATGTGGTTGTATTGGAGTAGGTCCAGAGCAAGGTCACCAAGATCAGAGGGCTGGAGCACCTGCCCTATATTAGGAAAGGTGAGAGAACTGGGATTGTTCAGTCTGGAAAACAGAAGGCTTAGGGGAGATATAGCAGGCTTTCAGAACTTTGTGGGGGCTTATAAGAAAGATGGGGACAAACTATTTAGTAGAGTCTATGGTGAAGGAATGAAGGGCAATGGTTTTAAACTGCGGGAGGGTTGATTTAGATTAGATGTGAGAAACAAGTGATTTTATGGTGAGGGTGGTGAAACACTGGAATGGATTGCCCCATTCAAGGTAAGGCTGGACAGGGCTCTCAAAAACCTAACCTAGTTGAAGGTGTTGCTGCTTATTGTAGGGGAGCTGAACTAGATAACTTTTAAATGTCCCTTCCAACTCAAACTATTCTATGATTATATGAAAAACACGCATGTTTAAGTGTTACTAGTTATCCACTGCTGCCTGCTCTTTCAAATGCAGTATTTTGTATAGTCTGTTTTTCAGAGACTTGCCCAACCTAGTTTTCAATCTTTTCATAATTCAGATTTTCACTGGATCTTGCTTAGCTGATTATACAACAGATCCTGATGTTACTAGCAAAGAGAGCTTAAAACCTATGTCACTGTTGGCATGATTTTTTCCAGCAATGAGTTCAGAAATGTCAAATGCATACAATATTGAATTATACTGACACATCTTAACAGTCTGCTGTCTGTAAAAAGTCATCTCAGATTGTCACATTTCAGAAGCAATAATTTCAGGAAAAAAAAAGAAATATTTTCTTTTTTCTTTTTAAATATTTCTGGGCATATTTCTAATGTTCCTATTTCTATTTATTCTTTTATTTATAAAGAAATTATATTCTTTATAAAAGAAATGTATTCTTTTCTGTAAGTGTTTTTAAAACATGTTCTAACATTATAACCTATTTTTACCAAATATCTGTGAGTTTTGAAAAAGTCCTGGGTTGTGTTAAATTCCTGCACTGTGACATAACAAACGTTATGGCAAATAACCATCCCATAAATAAAACATGGAGACTTAAAAAACCTCCTCCCTGCTCAAAAATGATTAAGAACTATTCTTTATCTCACCCACAAATTCCTCCATATATCCACCAACATATTCGTGTATATGAAAACACACATGGAACCTTGATAATTATTAATAGCTAAGCACAGCACCTGATGGGTTCACTGGCACACTGTGCACACCAAACATTTATAGAAAAGTGTATTTTCTATGCCAAATGACATAAATAAACTGTGCTTTACAGATTTCTGCTCTTTTCTATAGAATGAGTTGAGGATTAGTTTTTATGGCCTCTGTCCTACAGAACTTGTTAATGGTCTCATCAATAACCAAACATTTTCACTTCCCTCTTCCCAATTATTACTTGAAAAGTACAAGTCTTCATGAAATTTCCACAGACATAAACCAAACGATAATAATATTAAAAAATAGTCAATAATAATTGCACCTAAGAGTGCTGAAAGGAAACTGCAAAAGCATGGACAACCGGCTTCCATCAGAAGCCAAAACTCAGGATTGAGGATACCTGCAGACTGATAAAATGGCAGCTAAATTGCTTATTTGTTGCCTCTTTCAGTTCACATTCAAACCTATGTGATTCATATGTTCTCAGCTGCAGTGACTGTTACAGGTTCTTGCTAACTATGATGGCAGAACAAAATATAAGAAATATAAAACTGACGCAAATATTTAATACTCTTATACCACTTTTAACTCTGTCCTAGTTCCACTGACGTTAGAGCAATCAGATACTTAAAATTAATTTGATGTTTTAGGAATGAGCCTAAGTCTAAGCAAGAAAACAATGAAGGGAAGATGCCCAGTTCAAAGGACCAGCAGCTTTATAAAGCCACAAGTAATTTCTTTGCATCTATTTAACGCTTTATTACTTAAGTTAAATGTAAGCATTTTATTTGCTTCAACACATTCTATCATACACTGTTGTACCGCGGTCAGCTCCTCTTGCCGCGACACCCCGAGCGGTGGTGTGCTGGGCGGTGAGGGAAGAGAACGGGCGGCTGCTCCCCCTGTGAGCTCTGCAGTCCCAGTTGTTGGTGTGGGGACAGATGGAGGCGACACGGGACTTGGGGGTGAACAGGATGGTTTTATTCAGCGAGTCCCAAGACCCTCCGGGGAGGGAGAACAAAGGTTTTATACCACAACTCAAGAGGAGGGGTATAGGAACAGCAACCAATGAGGGTAGGGCTGGGGAGGAGTTTAGGGTGGGACTAACATAGCACAAACCTGTCAGGGGAAGCAGGGGAGGGGAATAACACAAAGTAACCAATAGAGTGTTGAGCCTCACTAAATGGACAGGGAATGCTCTGGAAGCAGGGGAGGGGACTAGGAGGAATGACAGGGAATGTTCTGGGGAAAGGGGCAGGGAAAGGGAGGATTGACAACTTGGAGAGGAAGGGAGTTAGGGAAGAGCTTGGGAAGATTGACAGCTGGGGAGAGGAGGAGATTAGGGAGATGGGGTGATGAGCAGGCATTTGAACAAATATCAAATTAAGGAAGAAACACACCACTTCAATACACCAGTTTACTTGTTTTAATAATTTTGTTGTTACATGATTCCCATATTGCTTTATAATTTAACTCCAAATTCTGTACTTATGAATGAAAGGTGCATTTAAAGCTATAGAAATGTGTAACTGTAAACTTGCAATTTACATTGTGGTATTCTCTTCACAAACATATTTTTAATCTGTTCATATAAGTACATGTATCTCCAAGAGAAGAATGAAGCAAGATTCAGGAAGGATGGTTTGATGTCTCCTAACATCATAAATATCCTGATTTCAATTGGTCTGAACACACATTTTCAACTACACTTGTAATTAAACTATGATTATAACTACTATGGATTTAATTACTCAAATCTTCACATATTTTTTCTCAGACAGAATTAGCTTCTGCTTTTTATTTTTTTCTTTAAATTGTCCCTCTGTATAACTTATGTTCTTCAGAGAGAAGGCAAAGGAAAAATTAAACAATGCCTTTAACGTTGCATAAAATAGCAAAATGGAAGCAATATATAACAGCTGCTACAAATAGAGCCAACTGAGAAGTAACACAAGTGCTGGTGCCCTGATGGCATCTCCAGCCCTGCCTGTCCCGGCCAGGACCCCATGTCAGCCCCTGCCTCACCCACCTGCAGCCAGGCTGACGTCCAGCTGATGTCCCCACAGCCCTGCCCCGCCCAGCCATGGGAATCCTGCAGCTCAGAGGTGCTCAGGCCCATCCCCAGGGAGGTGCCCAGTGCCTGCAGCAGGGGCTGCCCCAGTGTTCCTGTCTGCCAGCCCCTGGATGGAGGTGCCCTGGCTGAACCACTCAGAGCTCAAAGTAAATCACAAAATGCCCTCACTGATCACAATTACAAGCAAATGTATCTCCACTGCAGGGTTGTGAGCTACATCTTCTAACATATGTTTGCAGTATTATTTACTGCTTTGCATCTAAGATTTCATCTTTTCCCAAACAGTATAGTTGTGCGAGATTCATTTCAATACATTTAAACATCAAAATGTTGGCTATATGAGTCTGATATATTCCTTGCATGCTTCCTTTATATTTGATAGAAGGAATACATGATTTCACAGGGTAATTCCCACCATCCAAGACAAGCACAAAAAAAAAAAAAATATCCCCTTATTTCCATTAAGTGAGGAGTTCAAGGCGACTTGGCAAGATTTACACAAGTAACTTTTAGACTTTTTAAGTTAGAATATTTAAATGTCACTCAACAGCTGCAATTCCAATAATTTCTACACATGCTTAACATTGGAGCATGTAAATTGTAAATTTCTCCCTCACGTTTAGCTCAATGCAAGCTAAACATTTACATTATGAGCACAGTGCAATTTCCATTTCTCTCACTTATAATTTATGTCTGCATCAACACTTGTTAATTCTGAAAAGTACATCCCTTTCGTGGGCTCTGAACATAACCATGCATGAATATCTATCAATGTCCTTCAAAGGATATCTTTTCACAGTGCTAATTGCTAAACCGAGCTTGCCAGTGGAAAACGTTTTAAATACTTGAGAATAACCACTTCATGCTTAGAAAATTAATGGATATGCTAGCTTCTTTTTTTCCTGACTTTAGCAGAGGTAGTAAAAATGTTCTGTATTCAAAAACATAATCCTAAAAATCTGGCAGTCTTGCAATACAGCAACACTCATATGTACACAGGGAAGGGCAAGCTGGCCTGCCATGCATACACAGGAAGGAAAGGTGGCTAGGAAATCCTGCAGCTCAGAGGTGCTTGTTAGAGCAGTGTCCATCCAGAGCACAGTCAACCTCAGCTACCGTGGGGCAGTGACTGGGACTCCTGGTGTGAGTACAAGTTACTCAGCACAGCACGGACATCACTGTTGAGCGAGGAGCAATGGCAGGAAGAGCACAGCCCTGCACTGAGTATAACAGCAACGGGACTGTAAACAGAGCAGTAAGAAAGCTGCGCTCAGATGAGACTTTCACATAAAACTTAACAGGTTTGGAGTCCCATAACTAGTGCGCATTAATTCATTACATCACTTTCCCAGCTTCCTCCAAATTGTTCAACTAATCAGAATATTGCTGTAAACCCCACACCTTTCTGCTCTCTGCATCTCCTCCAGGGATAAGCAACCCTGTGCTGGTGACAGTGTGGCCATTCCTGTGGGAATTGACCATGATTTCAAAGTATGGAGTGACTTCACTGTGCTTGTGTTAATTAAATGTTTAGATGTTACAGGTGACCTTTTCTCATTTTTGGTGTTATGTGAATATGAACAAAGACAAAACTAAGGAGAGTGTCTGGAATGCATAAATATTTTACTGAAAAGAGAAAAAGATATGAAGAATATCAAGTAGGTAATTTATAAAATATAAGCATATAAAGCTATATTTGGAATGCTCCTTGTGCATTGTGAAAAGATGTTGAACTATTTGCTCACAGATCCTACAGAAGGGATATACTTACTGTATCTTTCTGTAGCCATTTTCACTATTTTTCTTACAACAATCATGAGCAGTACTTTGGTAAATAGTAAATTACTGAGATTTTTTTCCTTGCTGCCCATACAATGTAGACAAACTAAGAAATTAATTCAATTGTATATGTACACTTATATTTACATACCTCTTCCTTTGCATAAAGAGATTTAATTTTTAAAAAAAAGAAAGGTCATAAAACAGTCCTGTGAATAACTTGTCATCTCAAGTCCCATGCCTTACATCTGCAAGTCTGAAAATGCAGAGGATTCACAGGGGCACACAGTTTCATCTGGAGCATCAGTTATTACTAACCACCATCAATCATAAAATCACGTCAGACTGAAAACCTTCTCCTGACATCCATGAGCTGTATGTTTGAAAACTGGGGGACAACCCTTTAGTATCCAAATTTCTTGTATTTGCCACCTTATAAGTGGTGTATAAAACTACCTATCCAGCAAAATCAAATAAAGTAAGCTAAAAAATTAGACGGGATTCTTTACTTGTACTCATGACATTTTAATAATCATCAGTTTGTAGATTATATTTTCTGTACAATGATCTAGATGAGTAGATGTAAAAATATATGCCCAAAACAAGACACATCAGAGTGCTTCAATATTATGGATTGGTTTTGGGAAAAAAGTTTTAAAAAGCTTATTTCAAAAGCAAGAAGTATTGAATTCTATCTTTTCAAAGTCAGCAGTCATGAATTTAGACTGCAAAGCTCAGCTCTGCACTTGGGCAATGCTGAACCAAAGAAGATGACAAGCAATGCTCGTGTATGGTTTCTGTACCTAGAGGTTTCTGACCCTGGTAAGGTTATGGTGAAAATCTTCACATGGCTAAGATCTTTCTTCGAAGTCTTTAAAAACCTCTCTAAAACTACAAATGGGGGAGCAGTTCTTCAGCTCAAGCAAACTATCACAAACAGTCCAAAGACACAGAGTATACTTTTTATTCTCATGAAGTGTTTGTCAAAGAATTGTGCAAATGGACTGCATCAGAGTTGGGAAAGGATTACATAAAGTGATTGTTGCCAATTCTGCTGGTCTGGCTTTCTCACATTGCACACAACTCTGACTTTCCCTGTGCTGTTACTCACTGCTATTTTAATGATGCTTTAAAGCCAAATGACTAGAAGTAATGAACCACATTAGCCATTTTCTGCTAAGGTCTTTCTTTTAATCTTTGCTACAAAAATAACCAGCAGGAATATTGACCTGCCATTTCAGTTTAGAACCCGCTTCCTTACTTCCTTTTCACACATTTAAAGCAACATTTAAACCACACTTGAATAAGTAATGTTTAGTTGCATCAGCATTCAAACCCTGAATTGCATTGAGTTCTGCAATGCTAGCAAGCCACTGCTTGTTATTTTTGGGAGTTTTTTTGTATATTCTGCACTGCTATGTGACAAACGGCAGAAAGAGTCTTTCATAAGGGGGAAATTTTCTAAGAAGTAATAATATTCAGCCTTGCGCAAGAGACTGACACTTCAGAGCAACCATGCAATAGTGCAAACACATTTGATGAGGAGTCTGTACCATCTGCTTGTTCAATATTCCAGTTTAAATTATAGGTGTAAATTCACCCACACAATTCTCAGTAAACTCAGTGAATACCAAACTCATGTAACACAACAAATTCCATGCTGTCTATATGTAATAAGAAATTGAGCTATGACTTTTACTGCTCACATACACAAGCTCCAGAAGCAAAAAATAAAAAAGGAAACTCCCTTCTTCCCATGCAAGTGGGAAGATTTGATTATTGTCAAATGAAATTTTACAGAAAACCCATTTTCTTAATGCTTCCTAATTAACAGAAGTAATTTCTACAGTTTCTTTACATCAAAGAGGACAAGTCTAGGCTCCTGCCATAACCAGGTGATTTTAATTTTTTTTAAGTTGAGATATAAGGGCGCTATTTTAAACTTCTTTTGGAAGACTCACACCTTCTACTATAAAAACCGTGGAAGTGAAAATCTCATTTCAGGGATCTGGCCTGAAAGGAGCTCTTCACTCTCAGTTTGCTAGGTTTTTAGCTCTATCAGCTCAATTCATGAAAGGTTTTCTCATATTTTATTCAAAAAGTAGTTGAAATCTCTAAAGAATACTCTTTTCTCTCAAATTCCCGCCTTCATGCTGGCATTGGCCTTTGATGATGATCAGTACCTTTGAGAAGGGAAGTGAGAGGTCAGGAGCTTTCAGCATGTGGTGGAGGCTTTAGGAGAGAGGAGATTGTCTTAGGAAAAATCCAACTATCCAGGAATAAAAGTCAACACAAGGCAAAAACAGCTACAGAAGAATTTCATTTGCTAGTTACTGAAGGGCAAATCCTTAAAAGATTCCAATTTCTGAATACAGAATGAAGCAAGTATAATTCAGAACTGCGTAAAGGTTTCCAAGCTGAAATTAAGCTTAAATTCACTCCGATGTTTTCCAACTGATGGCTCAGTAACATAAATATATTTGTCATGGTCAACAATATTGTAAAGCACAAACCCTAAGAATCATATTTTGAAAGTAAATATTTTTTTTTCCTTTTAAAAGTTGAATTAAGGAAAATGTTCTCCTATAATCTTGGGAGTTATAGACAAAATCCCAGTTTCCTATTGCAATAAATTTCCACCTAATTTGATTTACCATAAGGTTATTATGCTGACTATGTAAAATAAAATAAGCCACTACACCATCAAGAAAGATGTGGCCAGGTGCCAGAGAAAAAAACATAGCTTTCCACCTTTTTAATTTCAAAACTACTGTTTAAGGATATTAAAATACAATTTATAAATGTTATCTTCTGTCCACAGTACAGGAAAATCAATATGCCAAGCTAAAAAAACCAGCAGAAAAACCAAGATGCACACATGCAGGTCTCACTCTTACTCACACACGCATAAGCATGCACAAAATTACTGCTGGAGAAAGTAAAATGGCAAACAATATCCAGTGACCCAGAAACAGCAACGCTTTTCTTTCGAATTTTGTATTTCTTTTTTTTCCATGAGATATGACATCATTCTGTATAAACAGTATATAAAAAATGCTATTTCTTTAATCTATGAAGCATTTATAAATCTTCAACATGAGCCTTTTGCTGAGAGCTTAGACAAATATTTAAATTGCTACATAAATGCTCAGACTACAAGGCAAGCCCAGGCTACTCTAAAAATAAATGTTCATGGACAATAAGCCCATCCAACCAAAAGAGAATTTTAAAAAGCCACAGAATATATAATGTCTCTCAGAATGGTACAGACATATCTGGATGAATGGCTATGATTTTCTCTTTTTCATGGAGATTTTAAGACAGAAAATAATTTCCAGAACTCTAAAGAATGAAGCAATTGTCTAAAAGCGACCTGAACTCTGGTAAAGGAGTTCAAATCTTAATTGATACCTTACTGTAATATTTTTCTTTCTCCTTTGCAGCAGCAATACATGTGTGCATATCTTGCTGTTCTCTATGAGGGAACATGGAAAAGTTCCATTTATGAAATGAGGACAATTTTGCATTTCACTGTAATCAGATCAAATTAGGGCAGGTGGCAACTCTGCAGGCAACATAATTATGAAAAATGCCTGCGTTCAATACAAACTGTCCTTCCAGTCTTGAGGTCTAATAGGACATCAGAGTGCAATCTTTTAACATTTTACTGGCAGCTCAGAATACAGAAGACCACCGAGGGAAGACTACATACTGCTCTCATTTTCTGTCTGTGCAAATCTAGACAAATAATACATATGTTCTTCAATATTTGCTCTAACATAAGAAGCAGAGTGTTCCTGGGAGTGCAAAAGCTGGTGTAGGGTGAAAACTAAAGTTAAATACAGCAAAAAAAGTAATTAAGTCACTAGGCAGGTCTAATTCTAATAACATTGTGTGAGACAGGCTAATCCTGCATTGCAAACAGTGATTCGTGTTTCTACTGTAAAAAACCTGACAGGCAGGCATAAATACAAGAGATCATACTGTCTGTTCATCTAACAGAAAAGAATTGAAACGACCTGAGAGATTCCCTAAAGAGAAAGTGTTAAGGATTTTTCTGATTTTATACTGATATACTGGCCCTATACTTGAACAGATCGCTCATGATGAATAGCTAGCAAAACACATTTGAAACAAGCTGAAAATTTAATGCAAAATTCTACTTTACATGAAAGGGATGATACAGCCAGGTTAATTTAGAATATTACTCCTCTGAAGACACCCTAAGCACTACAGTAACAAATGTTATATCAAAGAGGCATTCAGCAACAAATGCAATATGAGTTTCTGTGAGGCAATTTTTCAGTATGTCAGAATTATAATATCACTCCAAGGAAACAAATTAAGCAGCACAAACTTGGCTGTTGGGATCACTTTATTGGCAATACAGTGTTTTCTCATAAAGAATGCTTTTCTTTGGATCTGTCAATGAAATGCTCTGTTTTATTGGTGCACAACTTCATACTTAACTATGAAACATAAGAAACATTCTTTCTGCCACATTAAAGAAAAAATGAGGAAAGAAAAAAAAAATCCTGATCATTTTTACTCTACAGCTGATGTGCAGCCCAGTGTGGCTTTTCTTACTCAGCAGGGATAAACACTTTAATCACAAGGGATAAAACTAGCACACTAGTACCAGTAAGGAAATAACGAATGATTTCTACCTGGTGGAGGAATATCTATTTTTAAAAACCCTTAGGTTTCTAAAAATATTGACAAAATACTGAAAAAAATTTTGCTCTGGTTAGTCATCATATTGATGTAAGAATTGATTACATTTTTTCCCTTGTGCATAAAAAACAGCCCTTGCCAGGTGGACAAGCCACAGATCCTTTCAATGAGTGGGAGGAAGCTGTGCTTGCACTGTAGTGATAGAATTCCAAGGATGTCACAATTTACCTAAAGCTCAGTGGCTGCAGTGGCCCAGGAGCACAGTGGGAGATGGATAAGCTTTACTATGTGCAGGGAAGGAGAGAACCCCCACAGCTCAGCATTATGCCATCAGACTCATCGCTACGCTGAAGTGAATTAGTGCAAGCAATTTCATGAGATTACGACCGCAATTTGGTACAGAACAGCTGCCACACCACACTACAGGTTTCTCCCTCTGGTTTTACTTACATGACCAAGAATAATTTCTGAGTTAACCCAGAGCAACAGAATCTATCCTTAATTCTTACCACCTTACACAGAGATATGCTATGCCTTATAATTAATTGGTCTTTACACTTTTTTAAAACTAAAAATGATTCCATTATCACAAGTCCAATATCTCTTCATTAAATCAGCCAGTCTATACAATGCTATTTCTTCTGATATTTGAATTACTTTCCCTGTCTAGACCACGCCCATGATTTCCCTCATCTACACTTTATTTTCTGTATTCTTTTAAGAGTGTAGGGTTTCTAAGTTGTGAGCCTGAAGACAGAATAGACAGATAAGTGCAGGACCAAATCTCCAACCTTAGTTACTGCATATATGAAACCCCACAGGGTACACAGTCCAAGTGCAGATGGTTGTGAGGGTGTGCATATGGTTTTTTTTCCCCCTTCCATTTGGTAATAGTTATTATTGCATCAGTCATTTCCAGTCACCAAAGAAAAAAAAATAAGAAAATTTATACTAATGGGATTTTAAACTGACAGAGTTTGTCACTATGAATGCTGATGCAGACACTAGAAATCAAGATTGCAATGTCTCTGAACTTGTTGTTAACATTTAATCAGGTTGATAAGCCAAGTAAGTATGGACTGGTGTCCCCCTAGGAACACCCTCTGCCTCCCACATGAAGAACTCCTCTTCCCAGCAACAGAGGAACAGAGCTCAGACATGAGTGTCTTCTGTTTCTTCTTTTCTTTTACAAAATGGAAAGTCAAATTATTGAAACTACTGATAAAGTTAAGTTTTTTTTTTCCTTTTTCCTCATGCTATTAAAATGCTCCCTTAACTTTGCTTTATTTCATGAGATCACTGAGCTGCAGCTGTAAAAAATAACACTAGGTCTCATTGCTTGTACATTTACCTTTTGACATCACATTAACTAATTTTTCTGTTAAGTACTTCTAAGCAGTCATTTATATATTAAGTATTGAATTATGTATCCCTTCTGCCTCTCAGTATTACACTGCCTGCTACGTATTTTCCACTTGTGCCTGTTACGTCATGGATCAGAATTCATTCCTTGTACTTCTGTCTGGCTCCAGAATACCATCATGCATGACATTTCAGAGATGCTTTCTTCCTGACTGAGAATTATTGGATATACAGCTATAAAAGCACACATAAAAGCTAAAAGCCCTTAGAAATACTTGGAGGGGAAACAAAACATCCTTTAAGCATCAAATCGGTTGGAAATTTTTCATGCTGCTCTTCTATACCAATTCCTGCAGGATTTGCTTTCTATTGCAGCTTAGGTCCTGTCTGCTTCAGGAAAAAGATTGTCAGTTATGATAAATGATTCTGTATGGCAGGATTTAGACTCACACTACAGAAAAATATATCTAATGAGATTATCTGATTCTTTCTTAAGGATCAATAATTTATTTATAGGCAGGGGCCTCAAAGGTTAATTTTTAGTGCTTTACTCACCAAGCTATGCAGCGCTCAAATGACTTGTAAGAGATGTACAATCATAATTGGCTAATCCACATCAGCTTGTTTAAAAAAATTGTCAGATTAACAAATCAATGATACTTACACACTATGAAATTGGTTTCCACTTAAAAGCTGACTGGATTTACACAGTTTACATGCAGCACAAATCCTGTTTTCATGTAATTTAGCAAAGATTCTGGGCAAAGTGATTGTCCCCTCTCTTGTCAATTTCCAAGACACAAACTAGCCAGCAGAAATCCTATTGCAGTTTGATGGATGTGTATTGAAGAATAAAGAGGAGAGGAAAAAAGAGAAATGTAGGAATTTTGATGTTTGACTATAGGTTGCTGTCACTGATCAATTTCCTATCTCTGCTTCCACAGATATCTGTGACTTTCCATGTTGAGAATTTTCCCCTGTTTTGCTGGTTTTACCAAGAAGTATGCCATGCCTAACCTGTGACACATTGATGCTACATCCATTCAACAGCCCATTGCAGGGGTTGCATGAATGTAATAGCAATGAGTGTTACATTCATGTTTTTTCACCCATTTCAGCATTTTAATTCTGCTCACACCTCTTGCACTCATTATAAGAGAGTCAAACACATGGCTGCCATCAAACATTCTCTGGCCTTGAATGCAAAGTAAACTTTGCGTCAACATATTCTTTGCACATGTTTTTTTCTCTCTCTGTCTTCTTCCCTTTCTAGCTATGTATTTATAGTTATCCTTTGAAGGTTGTGGAGCATTATCTAGTTTCATTTTTATTTTTTGTTACTTTAGGATTTTGATCAAAAGTGGGTTTTGGTAGCACAACACACTTCAGATCATTAGGACTATATTTACCTTCGCTGGGACGATAACAAATCAAGGTGGCAAATATCTGAAAACTACAATGATATTTTTTGTGCAATGGTCACTGAATAAGAGCAGTTGTGATATAAAACTGATTCAGACTACAGGTGCTTAATCAACTGAAACTCCAGCAACTTTAGCAATAGTTTCCTAACTTCTTTTTATACCTGGAAAATATCATCGAAGACAAATGTAAATATTTGCAATGAAAAAATATACCAGTGTCAGTTTCCATTTTTTTCAGTTGTGTATCTACAGATCCTACTGAACTGAAGGTTAATGCTAACATTCAAAGACAGACTGTGCATAATCTAAGAGGACATGTGACATTTTTATGTTTCAGCCTAATGTTTTGTGGTTTTGGTCTTAAGGATAGTCTCATGTAGGAAAGTAAGCTAATGTCATTGACTATCTCAATATTAAATAGATAAATAAATAAATAGAGACAAAGCAAAACACAACCAAAGTAGCTGAAATAAGTGGCATGTACACAGTACAGTAAACAATTTTGCTGAGCAGCCTACTAATTTGTCCCAATCTACCACAACCAATTACTCCTGCCTCAGAGACTCCTTATCTCAGATTTTCCAAGCCAGCTACCCACTATTTCTTGATAAAAGACATAGCAGTATTTCAGAAAATTGCAGATTAGATAAAGAAGAAACCCAGTGTTAGAAGTAATTTACTGCATTTTTCCCCCCAGCCATCCAATCCTCCATCCAAATAGTTGAAAAGCTACCTTCCAAGTTAGGTCTTGGTAATCCAACTCTATGGGCTACAAAATAATACGCTTGACAATATTATAGAATCGTTGTGCTTAGCATTACTGCCTGCTAGCAGAGGATGGGAAAATAATCTTTGAAAGGTCAGCAACAGCAAAAAAGGACTGTTTTGAATTGGACCCCTACAATACTGGCTGGACATAACACACACACTCATGACAGAGATGCACAGCTAAGCTCTACAATGCACAAAAGTAGAAATCATTCAACCCTGCTTCTTCCTCCACCCTCTTCCTTCTCATCCCTCTTCTGGGAAAGAAAAGGTATCTTGGTTTGGGAGAAGCACAAGCTGGCTGCAAGTACTATAGATAAATAAATATACTGAACCTAACACAAAATCCATCTCTCAGTACCTCATCTCTGGCACAGGTCAGTTACAGATGCCATGAGAAAAGCATAACAAGAAAAGGGTTAAATATGTCTGTATTTCATCCTTATCTGCACACTGCCATTTAGGGACATTCTATGATAGAGGATGCAATCAGATTCCTCCCTCTTAGGAATTCTCCATTAATGTATCTAGTCACTTTGAGAACCCTGGATACTTTTGGTCTCGACAATATCCTTAAGCATTATTTTCCATAATTTTAATTTACAGCATGTGAGGTTCCTCTTTTTACCTTATATGTGCTACGTTATAGCATGGCTATCTCCAGGTTTCTCATAATAAGAATGGGTAAATTCCTACTACTTTTTTCCATTCCCCTTATTATTTCAGAAAACTTAATCACATCTTTATCCAGATGAGTCTTGTCAGAACAGAAAAAAATAAGCATTTCATCACACACAAACTATTCCTTACCTCCAGCCATCCTTGCTGCTCAAAGTTTAAATGATTGCTAGCACTTTCTTTTGCAGAGACAATAACCAAAACTACTCTGGGAATGTGCAGAGCAGGCTGCACTCTTGATTTTCCATGGGGAAATAACATTTGTCATTCCTAAAGTTCCTAAGATCTGAATTGCCCTTTTGAAATCTGATCTGCCCTTTTGATTTTCATTTAGTGCTCAGATGATGTTTTCTGTGAGCCACCCAAACAAGAGGCCAAACAAATGAGGATGGAGATGAGAGACCAGTGCCACTCTGTCTGCTTTTGCGCGTGGACACTCCAAATGTTGCCACCTCTGCTTCCTAAGATGGCTTACTGGAAAGCCTGTTCAAAACCACCAGCAGTGTTGTGCTGACAGCCAGCTCTTCAGACTGAATTGCTTTGTTACTCCATCCTCACACTTGGGCAGTGCAGCAGTACCCTTGCAGCTCAGGATCTGGCCATGTACTCCATCACCCTAAATCACCTTCATGGCTTCACCTCAGCTTCCCCCAGCACTGGGATTTCCCCAGTGATCACAGGGCTGTGGTTAGCCCCTGGCACACCCCATTGCCACGGCACGGCACAGCCAGCCTCCCTGATGCCCCAGAACCACTGCACTGCAACATCTCCTGCCAGCAAGTAGTATCTAGATAAGGCTGCAGAATGCCTTACCTAGTCTATAAGGAGTTAAGAACTTGGGAGCTAAGCTGTAGTGTGAGGTATGAGAGCTGGAAACAAAATGGACATAAGTCTGATAATCCAAAACTAACATATGAAAATGAACTAAATGCTTTAATCTGAAAGTTGAAACCAAGGGACAAAAGAGCAGGATAGCAAGCAAATAGAAAGAACAAAGAAAATAATCACCAGCCTCCTTCTTTTCATCTTGCAAAGGCACTGTATTCTGTATGCTGTGTGGGTTATGTCAGCTTCTTGTCTTTCCATCAACGCAAAGAGAAATGGAGACAGAAAGCACTTTTGCATAAGTGCCTTATAGACTTGAATTTCTAAACTATGAAGAATGATCTCTCTATACCCCAGATGTGAAACCCTGTAGCTTCATAAAGAGACAAAGTTCTCTATTTGTAGCTGAGTCTTTCATCTGCAGATCCCTCTGCAGGTTTTGTTTGTGTTTTTTTTTTAATCTGTTGTCTTCTGAGGACAAGCTCTTTTTTGATTACAAATCCTGGTTATGTAAAGCATGCTGCATCTAGCTGTGCAAAGGTGATATATTAGTTTTTATTTATATCACAGCTGATCTGAAAGCCTTCCTTCTGTTGATAACCCCACTGTGTCAAATAGTGGATGAACATGGCACATTAAACAGATGATACAGTCATTTGTGCATCTACAAGAGGATGCCACTTGTGACAGAATGTGTGATACAGAATGCATGGCAGATTCCCCAAGGGAGGGGCCCGAAGCACAACAAGAAAGCTGCCCATTCTTTTGTGCTGTGGATATAATGACCAGGACAAAACTGGGATTTTAACTTTGTCTCTCAGCATTTTAAGCTGTGAGTTTGGCCTCACTTGGTGGTCTTACATAAAAAATATCACCATGCCGAAAATAATTCTCCAACTACTCTGTAGAGAACACCAAAAATCCCATATCTTGAACTTACAGAATACAAAAACCAACAATCTTTAGCTGACTCAAAGCTGTGCTTGACAATGATAAGTCAGTTCTGCCATGGAACCTTAGGAACGTCAATTGAAGGCAATGACAATTGAAAGTTAAAACATCTGGCTCTGAATCCTCACTTTATGACTTTGCGGAGAAAGAACAGCCACAGCTGCATGGCAAAACATCAGTTCCATGTTTTCTGAGTTTTCTTTTGAAGGCTTTGAAGTATTTAAATATGGATCACTCAACATTAATGTATTTATTTTGTAAGATGAAAAAATACAAGATCTGCCTCCCACAAAGTTTTTTATGGAATAGATTAATGTACATGCTATTCAAGAGACTGAAGTTTTATCTTCAAGAAGTTTAAATTAGCAGTTTAAGTAAACAGTTTAAACAGTTTAAATTAGCAATTTTTGTGCACTAGGTACAGTCTGTTTCTTTTCCCTTTTCTTTAACCTAAATAAGCCAGGCTTGTTTACCTGGCTTGCTGGAAAAGGAGTTATTATAGTCCACCCATTACTAGCCCTGAAGGTTGCATAAAAAGCCAGAGGATGCCATTTAAGTACCAGCCTTCACATAATTATTCTGCTTTAGCAATACAACTAGTTTTAAAGCAAACTTTAGGACCTGGAGCTCTATTTTAGACATAATTTCATTAATAAATTGCTTCCTTGTTAGCATGAAATCTGCAATTTATTTGGTCTGTAATATTCTGTCATCATTATGATAAACCTGAGTTCAGTGGTCAGAAATTAATTCTCTCAACTTTGAAGGAAATAGGGCTTCATTGGACAGGAGGGCAGATCATAACCCCAGCAGCCAAAATAATAATTTGTAGCTAGTAAACAGAGAAGACCAAACGGGGATGGTTTGAGTAGGAAATTTGATGGTAGCTTCACAGGATGAGGAGACAGGGATTGAAGCTTATAGAAAAAATAGAGCAGACTGAAGACACACACTAGCAGCAGAGCTATTTTTCATGTCAGGTCTTCTTTAACCTGCAGACTCTCAGGCCAGAACTATTAGCACACTGACCATGATGCCTTGACCCAGGCACTGGACTACATTTGTGGGACTAAGGCCAATATTTTCCTGAGAAACAAGGCCAGAAAATGGGTGAGTTGCACTGAGGCAGCTGCAGTTACCAGCATCCCACTCACACAAGGAATGATGCAGAAAAAGGGGGATGTGCTGAGACATAGCTGTAATCAGAGAGACCTCACTGAGAGTAACATTCATACAGGATGTGGGGAGGAATCCAAAGACAAAAGAGATGAGTGCACATCTCCCAGGTGTAAATGGCCCCTCTGCAGGGAAAAAAAAAGGTCACTTTGCTGGAATAGTTCTATACTCCCTAGTAGGAACAGATACGTGGAAAGAACTTGTAACAGACAAAAAATTAACCAAGAATTAGTGGCAAGCATGAAAGTGACAAAAGCAGCCCCTTGCCACATAGCTCATGTGTTACTTCTCAGAAGTATGAGATCACTGAAAAATTGCTAGAGCACATACAAATGAGCTCTGTCCTCGCTCATGTTGGCTTGCAAGGACATAAGCTGTCCAATATGTGTAATGATCTTGGGAATATCAAAAGGGTTGGAGGGTCTGTAAGCACACATGAAGAGATAGCAGTTCTGGGGCTATTCCCATTAATCCTTTTGGAGAAGTGTCAAAGATCAGATAAAGATAGATATGATCCACAGGTGGTTTTAACAGGAATATTAGTTCTCTCGGCTATGGAATGGTGTTCCATGAGCATGGCTTCCCAAACACAATCTCAGGATAGTTAAAGAAGTGAATGAAGCAAACTCACAACTTGCTGCAATGTCCTTTGAGAACCCAGGGAAAACAGGTTTGCCTAAGTAAAACCAGTGGAAAATATCTTCAAGTCCTTGGCTTATGAAAAATAATAACAAACTTAAATAGCTGGACTGACAGTACACTAAATGTTGACAAGATCCTTGCCCCTAAGAAGAATTTTGGCTGACCTATCATTCAAGATCCTCTGTGGAATCTAACTGACAGTGATAGCTGCAGGGTCTGTGTGTGGTGTTTTTCATTTCTCCATATTTCACATGCAATTTTTCTAACAGTGACATATATTAACATTTGTGCATCAAACAGTGTACAATTCCACTCAGGAGGACTGGGAATGAAGAGAGGTATTAAGAGGTACAGTCCTTTCCCCATCCACCCCTAACCTCTACAGCCAAACAGTGGCTAATTTATCTTACAGTGTGATTCACAGCAGCCTATTTTTATTTTCTGCCAAGTGCAGTGTTTTAAATACATTTTGGCATTAAGAGACTGCTCAGCGTGCCTTTAACAGACACCCCTTTTCTACTTGGCACTCCGTAGAGTCTCTGATGGCAGTTCCACAGCTCTGTGCCACCAGCCAGGAAGGGAAATCTTGGCTGACTACATGATGCCACCTCAATCTCTCACTCTGAAGAGGGGCCTGGATGTGCTCCATGACAGCATGTCAACATTTAAAAAGATAAAGAAACTGCTGTTGTAGAAGAAGGTAAATGGAGATCACCAAATACAAATGTGAGCCGCATAGTATTTCTGAATCTCTTATCTATACAAACCATACAGGTTTACCTATCACAGAGGAAAGCACTTCTTCAGTCTCTGCAGAAAAGAATGTGCAAACATTTCTTTTTTTGTCTAAATTCCCTTTCATGTGCATCATATATGATTTTTTTAATGAAATCACATTTGTATCACCACAAGGTAATACACTAATAAATATTTAAAAGGAAATAAAAGAGCATATCACTTACCTAAAGTCAATCAGTAATGATAAACTCATAATAGATTTCAAATAAATGTGTGGAATGAAATCACAGCAAAAAGAAAATTAAAAATTTATCCCCCAAAAAAGAAATTAAAAACCCCTATCAATATACAGCAAGGTGAGTACCCCAAGACTTTAACCAAATAAATCCTAGCCCTTACATCCAGAATTATGATTCTAATCAATAATCAACAGCATTTATGTGTAAAGAAGTCCAGGGGGCTGTGATTGCCTCACAAGAGCTCTGGACAGAAATAAATGAGGACTTTGCCTTATGTGAACTGGGATTTGATGTGACCTTCATGCTGCAGACCTGTCAAGCTGTAGCAATGATGAATGCAATCAGACAGCTATTAGACACTGTTCTAATTTAGACATAGCAAAACCTATTGAGTAATGTCAAATGAAACAAAAAGCAAGACTGGAGTGTGAAAATGCTTTAGTTCCCTTTAGGTAAAATTCAAAGGACTTTGTAACATCAAGGCCTTGCTGAGCTGGGCATGAAGGCCTTGGAAGTGATGAAGCAAACTATTGACTGAATATGGCATAATCCTGTCACAATCCTCAGAGGAAGCTTGTAATTTCTACAGGGATGCTGTTTTTGCACAGTTTTGAGTTAGACAGTTAAAATAATTTTGAAAGTTTGCCTTTCTTTTGTTCCCTTGTCAACAATACCTAAAAGATTCCTTAAGCAAGAAACATGTGCAGCAAAGCAAAATTTATTTCAATAGTGCTTAATCATCTCAGTCAAGACCATTCCTATGAAGAATACTAAAATAATTTTATGTGCATCAATATCTAGATAAGCAAAAAGAAATGGGACTGAAACCTTCTCCTTGAATCTAAACTATTATCAATATTTAACACATGGTTGAATATGGTCTTCAAGACCCTTCAAACTCTTATGTGGAAAGTTCAGGATATAGTCAAGTGTGAAAGATTTGAAACATTTTAAGAGACTATGAAGCTGTTAGTATAACTGTATTTTCACTTACACACTGGCTCAGTGTAGTAGAAATTCAATTCCACTCCTTCAGAATTTTTAGGAAAATAGAGGATGTTTTAGGCTTGGAAACAAATTTCTGCTGATCAGATATGATCAGTTTTTCAGCCTGTTCCAGATTGGAGAAAGTCAATAGTAGAGTTCAGGTCTAACAGAGGGATTAAATGGAGGTTGGAAATAATTTTAAGGACAAATTCTGGCTGGGACTTAGAAATGACCTCATGGTTTTAAAAGCAAATGCCTGCTGGACTCACCGTGAAACTTAAATTGTCCCTGTCCTAAGTCCTAATAGCCTAGCTATTAGGATGGAATAAATAACATGATGCCAAATGCACAGAATAAGATCCAAAAACTATGAGAACCCAAAAGATCAGAAGTGGAGGAAAGAGGACTTGTATTCCTGTGAGGATTACCTCCTGCTGGTTGTGACAATTTTTTGGAGCGTAGAGCAGGTCTGCACACAGCTGATCCAGCTGGAAGGTGCAACACCTGAAAAACAGTGGGACTCATTCAGCCCTTCAAAGACATCAGATAGTCTAAACCCGTTGAGTTAGTCTCTGTAGAAAAGAGACAGCATTGTGAGCAGTTTGGGTTTATGATTGCCTGAATGGTCTTTGCAATGTTTGCTAAATGCTGTCAAATTAGTCAGAACCTCAGCTTTACTAAAGGAAAATACAAATCTGGACACAAATATTTCCTTGCTTTTTTTTTCAGAAATTATGTCTCAGCAAAGGACTAATCTACCTGAGGAGAATTCTACAGAAGGGAGCTTCAGCAGGTCTAACAATATGTTGATGCTAGATCAATATTATCAGGACTACCAATACAGACAATTTTGCTGGGCCAAAAAAAGTCAGACAAAACCTCTGGAAATTTAGGACAAATTCTAAGAGATCAAGAAATAGAAACTGCTTTTCATCTGTGAAACAGGTTCAGGTCCTCCTATAGAAAGCTAGGTGAAACAGTGGCTACTTTTTCACCCTTAAAAATATGATGGTAATTTATATAAATTATCAGAATGGGTCCTGGTGTATTTCTGACTCTAGGACTGTACTAAAATTGTACATGAGAATAGTTTCAGAGCAAGAACATGTAAGGAACCATTTCCCAAGGGCTTTCTGCATGCAGATGCCTGGATTGGAGGTTTGAAATCACCCCAGCATAGTCATAGGCAGCCTTCATGTGCCTAGCTCCCCACCTTTTCACTTTTATTTCACTGCTCTAGATACCAAGGCCAAATCTGTGGAAAAAACTTGCTACTTCTGTCCAACACCACACATGAAAAGTTCCCTTAGTTCAGGAAAAAGTTTCTAGTTAGGAACCAAAAGTTCCTGAATGTTCCCTTACAGATTTCTAGTGTTATAACACAAGAATGGACCCAGACTAGAAGGTGATCAATTACTCCCTCAGTTGGAGTTGGTCTTAACTCACTATTTAACTCAGTGAAAGCAAAGTTTAAGCTCTCTTGTCCTGAAACAGAAGCAGAGTTAGGTATTTTTAAAAGACCATACAGATGTGGTACTTATGGCACAAGGTAAATTATTTTCAAAGAAAATTTCAGTCCAAGCAGAGTGGAAACATAATTTGCTATCTGCCAAGACCTATTAGTGAAATTCTGTACAACGTTACTTTCTGGGGTGAAAATTTCAGAAATCTAGTTTTGATTTATGTTATATCCTGAGGATTAAAACACTAAAGATCTACAATAATTGTGAGAGCTGGAGGAAAGTAGAATAATTTGATACACTAAAACTTCTTGTGTATGAACTGCTGTATTATCTTACCATTCAATTGCTTTAATGACTAAACTCAAAGGCTTTTATCAAAGAAATTACCAGTCTTAATAACAGTATGAATTACTAGCAGTTTGCAAATTATTCATTTCAGTGGCCATAAGTTCCCTTTCCTCTGAGACCTTATGAACTTCAACTGCAGTAGATTTATGGCTCTACTTTGGAAATCAGTACTTAAATTTAGTTAGGACTTATTATCTTCCCTTGCAAATTGTTAACATTAAGTTGTCTATAGTGAAAGGTTTTGTTATAGAGAAAAAGTTTTTAAGTTTAGATTTATTAAGGGCTTCATTTCCCCTGGACAGCAGATATTCAGCAGTATCAAGTCTTAGAAGCAGTTTAAATGACTGCTAATTTCCTAAAAGAGACAAAAGTTAAACTTACATTTTTTATTTTAGAGCTTTCTATTCTGTTCCAGAATGTTTAAATGTATAAACTACACATAATTACCAATATAAAAGCAGGGTAAATTTTTATACTTCATTGAGTATTTCAGTACTTGTGGAGGGCTATGGCAGCTCCAACACAGAGCTCCTTAACTCTGCCCTGAGGGCACGGAAGATTATCATTAGACACACTCAAGGGGTTCAGCTCTCACTCCCTTTCTAAAAAGAAGAAAATATTCAAAAGGATAAATGATAACACAAGAAGTTACATTGAAGGAAATGCACACAGCACACACAGCTGGAAAGCACTGATGTACTTCTAGCCAAGGGTACTGCAGAAATGTTTAATGTTCAGTAATCGTGTGAATGCTCGTGCCAATGTATTTGCAAGTAAAACAAACAGCAGATCTGGCCACTTTCCAAACAGAATAAGCAACATCATATTAGAAACATTTATTTTCCCAGCAGGTGAACTCAGATACCTTTTCTGAAAAGCAGGAAGTCAAGGGGCAGCACATGAACCTGTTTAAAATTGTATATTTAAAAATAATGTTAACTTCTGTTCTACATGCATGCTTTCACAATGACACAACCTTTACATGACCTATACTGCCTACAGAAACCTGCTCTCTCACTCAAGCCTGTTGGTTTGTTTTTGGATTTTTTTTGTAGGGAAGGGAGCTGGGCAAAGTAATTATTTATGACACTGCCAGAGCTGTATATTTTCCAGGATTATTTAAAAATTTTAAATGGAATGGCCACTGCACTGTGAAACCAAGTGACTGCTTAAAGGTTGCTTCTAGATGCTTTAGCTGTATTTCTCATGTTTTGGTTTAAACATAAATTTACTGCTGAATTTTTCTAGTTTGCAATTCTTGATTTTGGAAGAAAAATATCATCTCCATAATTCAGGAGAGTGTACTTACTAGTAAAGAACCTTGCAAAATAAAACCTTTTAAAATAAATATTTTAGAGATACAAGGCAAAAAAAATTGTTAGTGTAAGCAATTGCATTCAAAGTTCCATTGCAAAATTATTGTCATACAACTGGACAAAAATATATATCGTGTAAACCATCAAAATTCTTCAAACTTAGAATAAAAAATACTTCCACAATACTGCATATAAAGCCTACGAAGAATCAAGCTGGTAAAAGGAGCTGTCCAAAAATTCAGAAAACAAAGGGTCTTAGCAGGTTTTAAACAATTCACAATCATGGAAAGGGAAAAATTTAAAAAAGAAAATAAAATTATATATATATCCAAAGATTGAGCTTGGCTTGCAGCAGAAAAGCAACAGATTTGACTCTGTCTGAAGAGTGGGTTTCCTAAATTCATACCTTAACTAGTTCTATTATAACTATATCGTTATGATAGCTTAGAAATGTCATTAGGTGTATAACTGTGTAATTAGCATTGAATATTAAATACATTACCATTATTACAACACTAAAATTTTAAAAATCTGAAAACTGAGTATATTCAAAATAGGAGCATTATCCTTAGAATTTAACAGAGAAAGCTATGCTAACTAATTAGCAAAAAAAAATCTGCATTACCTTACTTTTTTATTTCAATATTAATCACAATGCCCACATGTGAAAAACCCCTTCACTTCAGTAAAACTAGCTACATATTCAGCTGATGCTTTTATAGAACATTCATTTGTCATTCCAAAGCTCCCTAATCAAATGTTGGAGTGCTACCAAAATAGTTCCAAATGTCAGTGTATTTTCCAAATTCTGATTATTATTTCAAAATGGTACTTGACTGATCTTTAACCTATTTTAAGAACAAAATTTCTCATGATGTATCGCAACCTTGAATTCCTTTTCAGCTACCCACGGAAAAACAGTAATTCTCTGCTTTAACTCCCACAGGTCAGACCATGAAACAGATGTTGCAGATGTTGCCTCTTTCCTCAGTAGTTCTCTCCCTTTTCCCCTACTCCACCCTGTAGACAGGTTATGAAATCATGATATTCTATACATAAAATTTCCTTTTTGTACAAAGCTGGATAATGTAGTAATCTAGCACAGAAATTTCACAAAGACCTCAGATTGTCAAGTTAAAGCAGTTTTGCTAATATTTCCCAAATATAATTACCTGTTCTGAAAGTGAATACAGTGTACAGCTGGAGACAGCATGCTTGCCATAGCACACTACACCTGCATTGTTTTCACTCCCAAAGACGCTATCAACACAAAATGGTAAGTATTCCAATGGCCATTTCAAATAATCCATGTTTCTTTTATAATTTTAAATGTTAATAGCACTTCAAAACATGTATTCCTCAAACTGGCCACTGGAAAACTTCAGTTTAATGGAGATAATCATTAATAATGAATTTATAATGCAGTTTGGGTTTGGAGGGCCTAATTAAAATTGGGTGCCATTAAGTTCATAATTATCTTGTCAAAATTCACAATAAAATGAAATTAAATTCCTTTCCTTCTGGCCATTTTTCTAAAAGACAGGTTTTTAAAGATCATCCAAAATTTGAAGGACAGTTGAGTTTCATCGTATCCTTAATGGTCTAAAAAGATAGGAGAAAAATTTTCCCTCTCTTCGTCCCCTTTATGTTATCCTCACAATAAAGTTAATAGATTGTGGAAATATGCACTTTTTGAGAGGTGTGCAAGAAAAAATTTGTTCATGTCTGAAAGAGGCACTGACATAGTACTGGTCTCCCACCCAAACAAAGCAGAGATGACTAAGCAAAGCAAAGGCAACTACAGCAGCAGGTGACAGTGGAGAAGCTTTCCTGTTTACTGTTCTCTGAAAGGTTGGGTGCAGAACAGACAACTGGGAAAAGTGAAAAACACCATCCCACACATCTTCTCCTTGCTGTGAGCAGACATTATGAATTACATAAGACAACTGTCCATATTAAAAAGAACATTGCAAATCTGTCATCACAACCCTGTTGGAGTCAACGCAGCTAATTCCTCTGATTTACATCTCAATGCAGCCCCAAACATGCTGTGTTGCTCCACTTCTAGAGGTGGCTAGGAGCTGGGACCTGTGATCCAGAGGCAAATATTTCAGGCATACCTGAATTTTTTTTCTGTCAAAAAATGGTGCATACAAGTGCAGTGTGAGAGAGGGGGGAGCAAGGTAAGTCTATGAAATACAGCTTTGAGAACAGGAAAATTCCTAGAATCGCAGCATTGAGTAATTGAATAATTGAGTAAAGGAATATTCTTAGAAAGGAATATTTTGTGATGAATGCTCCCCAAAAGGCACTGGGCACCATGAAAACAAAATAAGCCAAAACATGTCATCTTCTTCTGTCTCTGAATAAACAGGGATTTTTCCATAAATTGATGAACTCTCCCAAGACAGCAGCTCAAGCTTTAAGCATTCTCCTATCCAGAAAACTCACAGGAGCAGGCAAGGCAAGTGTTCTCCAACTGGCTTTTCAGTGAAGTGCTATCAAATATTCCTAATGATAATGCTGATTAAATATCCCTGTACAAATGTATCCCAGAAGAGAAATTCATTAAATACTTGGTCCTGATGGGGACCAATACAAGTGGTGTGTGTGATGTTGTAGACTAGACTTCTCTAAGGACTGACTGCATAAAGCAATAAGCAATGGTAGTAGCAAGGTTTCTCCAGTCCGTTATCCTCTCAGCCAAGACAATCCAATCACTTGTAAACCTGATTATGGTAACATTCAGATCACACATGCTTTCTTGCTTTGTTTAAGTAAAATAGTGATTTGCTTTCCTTCCTGAACTCAGAAAGAACTGTACCAACACAACTGAAGAAGTAGTAAAAAATGGTGCAAGAGTAAAAGGGGCTGAAGTGAAGGGAAAGGGTGCATATGAATGACTTGGGATGTTTTTACTAGAAAGCACAGCACTTCATCTAAACATACCCTTAAACTTTGGTGTCACAAGAAAACTAAAATAAAGCTCTTAGGTGAAGTGTTGCTGTAAAAGTCATCATGGATAAAGGAAGGCAGCAGAAGAGTAACAGAGGTCAGGTTTAATTTAAGCAATGCAATAAATCAAATCTAGAATGAGAATATGAGTCTCCCCTGCTGGGAGAATCAACTTATCTGCCCAAACCCATTCTTTTCAATCATGTATTTCAAAAGGAATTTTCATGTGCGTTTAAATTCTAATCTCAGAGTATTCTTCACTCCAGATTCAGTGTATTTGAAAATAAAAAAAAAAAACACCACTGAAAGAATGTTCGAGGAAAGTGTGATCAGCAAGAAGCAGTGAAAAGACCTACTGTCAAGAAATAAGGGGAATCAGAAGTAGAGGTGTGCAGTATGAAGACCCTAAGACCAGAACAATAACAACAGTAATTTAAAGGGTAGTATTTAAAAAGCATAAAAGGTGCAAGATTGGGAACGTTCAGGCAATTTCTGCCTGCATGTAATTTTTTGCCTTGTCATTAGAAACCTCCAATGATGTGGTAGGTCTCATGTCAAAAAGGCAGTTGGCAAAGAGAAGGCTCGTTGCAGTCATGAGGATAACTTTAAAAAATTAAATCATGACACTTAAGAGATAGATTAGCATTCTGACTCCACCACACTCCTGCATAGAATGAAAGATTTGTTTGAGAGACTGTGTTATAAATTCTTCAGCTGCTGTACAGATATCTACCTTCTTAGAGTGTATTTGTTTTACATAAAACTCATTAGAATGAAGAAAGAAACTGACTAATTGCTGATAAATCTGAATACTGTATAAAATATTGTGTCACACTTGATTCGGTCATTTTATTGCCATGTCAGCTTGCGAATGAATATTTCAAAATATTCACTGTGGCTAAAAGAGCCTTCCATTTTATACACTCAACTCATAAACACCTCAGCTTCATCTCTTTTCTCAAATATTGTAGTGTGTAAAGGCAAATGGTAGGGGAGAAACTCAAATTTAAGAGGTATCATTAAAGCAGTTACATCATTTGTCAATACTGACGTTGAGTTTCTTGAGTATGAAATACTGTACTGGGGAGGCACTGCCCAGTACAAATTTTACTCCCTCCACCAGCTTGATATTTTTTTTTATGCTTACTTCCCTTCCACTAAAGGAAAAGCTTCATTAGAGGCTTACACTCAGTTTTATAACTTAACCCTACCTACAAGCTATACATCAATACAGAACTAATTGTGCATAAAATTTAAATTCCATTGCACTGCTACATAAAAATACAAAATGCTCCAGTGGTATAATGGCTGGTGCTGAGTTCAATCCAATAAGGGTTGCCCAAGGCAAGTCATACAATGCAATTACCTCTCACATACTCAAACTACTTCCTTTCACAACATTACTTTTATTATGCAAATGTATAAATCTAACTTTAATCCACAAGACCATCTAGAATATTAAAGCAGCACTCATGTCTTACCTTCACTAAGTGTAATTAAAGATATTTAAAAATTAAGTTTGGAGGAATGATACTAGTGCAAGAAAGAGCTAGATATTGCCCTCAAGCTAGATTATAAAATAGATATTAGAGGAAAGGAAAAAAAAAAAAGGCTTTGATTCAGTATGCTCACTTGTTCTCTCTTTTTTTCTTCCCCTTTCCTTCTGGAGCAAGAGGTGGTTTTTGGGACTATGGACAAGGATATGTCCCTGTTGCACTATGGGAGGCAGAAGTGCTGAATATTCATTGCTCTGCACCCTGTGCATTCATTTGGATGACTGTAGTGTTGCTTTCTGCCTAGCAGCATTTATACTCACCCTGCACAGCTGTGACTGATGATGGAAAGTGCTGAAACAATGAGTGAGCCAGACTGGCTGTGTCAGCGAGAAACCAGAGCTGAGTAAAAATCTCTGCAGGAAAGTGCTGGGATAAAAGACAAAAAGTAAAGTGCCACTCACAATCAAGTGGAATGTGGAACTGAAGAGACTTCTGCTTTGATCTGGCACCCCTCTGTATGATACCATGATTTTTTATGACCTGCCTGGGGAGAGGGTTTATTCCAGTGCCAAATGGACCTCCTCCTTCAGCAGTAAAAAGGGATTTTGGAGCCTCTTCTATCAAGCATTGACTCTTGACTGGTGAAAAGACATAATGGATAAGAACTGCTATCTTAATAATCCCTACTGAATATTAACAGTTTTTAATGAACCCATACAAAATGCACTCTGATCTTCTGGCTGTATTTTGGGTTCTCTGGTGCATAACTGTTATATATGTGCAAGGCAATGACAGGTACAATTTAGGTTTCAGGAATGCAGAAAAATGAAATAACAGAAATTTCATTCCTGCTGTTTGAGCTGAAATACTGAGGAATCAATTTTTCAATAATAAATAGAAAAAAATCTTCATGAAAAGCTGTGATAATTCCAGGAAAAACCCCAAAATGTAAAGTGCTGTGGCCCTCATCCAAGAAATCACCTAGGGTTTTGGGGTTTTTTTGGGTTTTTTTTTGGTTTTTTTTTTTCTGCAAAGAATTTGCTCTGAGTATATTCTGAATTTTAAAGAGGTGTCCAAATGCTTCTGAATTGACATAGCTAGCTTTTGTCTGGATTAGGTTCGCAGACTTATAAAGTCTTCTCCCAGTTTTCTTTATTCTCCAACATTGTTTATTAAACTAATGCTAATACCCGAAAGTGTCTCTTTGTTAACTACTAAGTGATAACTTGATGCAAATAAACAGGGCTCTCCCCTCAAATCTCAGTACTTGTAAAAGATAGCTTAAAGTTTAAAAAGCTAAACATAAATATTTACACAAAATATACTGTCATTTACTAGTTGAAATGTGGATATATTTCAGATTAAATGTTTTTTGAACAAAACAACTACACAAAGATCAAATAATGAAATACATAGTTGACTAAAATATCTTTATGCTTTGTGACAATTTTTCTATTACCATTGTGAAAATAAGGATTACACAGAATTTTTAAATTCCATATTTTATCTATAGTTTCCACTGCAAATTAATAAAACTTTAATATATTTTCTGGTTTTCTTTTCTCCATGAGGTGCTTGTTTCAGTGAGGGTACTCAGTAAATCACCATAAACTCTGTGGGTCATCTAACAACAAAGATCTCAGAAGACTGTTTTTTCATCAAACTATGAAAGAGCATCTGGGTCCAAAGCCATATGTTATAGAAAAGGTAAACACAAGCTCTTAGCTGTAAAAAATGCACTGTTACAGGTATTTAAATTTGCAGAAATGAACGTAGTGATCCTGGCCAAATGCAGCTATTTCAGCTTTGTATACTACAGTTCCAACACTAAAAGTGAAAATCCACATCTGTGTAGTGTCCCTAGTCTTAAAGGCATGTTAAGCAACTGAACAGAGTGGAGAAAAGATCTACAAGAATTATTATGGCCTGAAGAAAATCTTACAGTGATGAAGAGCTTAATCTGTTACTCTTATTAAAAAAGAAGATTGAGAACTGACTTGATATCAAAGGATAAGCACTGCCATCAGAAAAAAAACCCAAACAAAGCAAGACAAAAACCGCTGGATGATGCATGACACTATAATCTAGTGGAGAAACACTTAATGAGAACTCTTGCTGGAAGCTGAGGCCAGTCAAATCCAAATAAGGATTAAGCCAACGAAGCAGCTGCAATGAATCTTTTCAAGAAGATGGCTGATTAACCTCCTAGAACAAACTAGAGAGAAAACTGGCAGCTCCTTTGTGACTTCCCAATACAAATCCAGTGTCTTTCTGATAGTTTTGATTTTGCCAAATAGTTATGCTTTGCCAGATTATGGGATTTCAGGAGTGATACACATACAAATGTGCAAAATACAATGGTCTATGACACATAGGATATCAGACTAAATAACTTAATTATGTGTCCTAAACTTAAAATCTACTAATTTACTAAATTGAAATACTGATTTGTGTGGCTACAGTCCAAACAATGTGATTCAGAAGCTGATGGGCAGAGAGGATCACTAGCAGAGGAACCACTGAGACCTAGCCATGTAAAAGGGCTAAAAGATACCAGAAGTCCTTGAAAGATGTCTCTGAGGAGCATTCCCCTGGCATTGACAAAAGTACTGCATGACCTATCATTACAGGCATGATACTAATTTCTTAAAGGTCCCATTCATCCTTAGGGTGACTCAGAGTTTCCAAGTTAACAAATAGTGAACACTTCCCTCCTTTGTCCATCTTCTATTCCTAAAATTTACTTGGATATTCATATGAAACAATTTGAACAGAAATTGAACAGACCAGGGGAGCAGAAAGGGAGCCTAAATAAAAATCATGTTTATAATGTGATGGACTTCTGAAATCAAAACAAAGCAAATAAAATATAAAATCATTTGTTCATATAGCTAACTAAAGAAATAAATTTATCAGAGTAAACCTGACAGTCTATCTTTAGTCTTAGAGATGAAAATGTACTTTACCACATGGAAGAACATAGTGCTATGAAATTAATAAAAAATGTAACATAAATGTTCAGTCTCCACCTTGTATGTTTCAATAATTTAAAAATCAGTCATTTCCAAACTTCCTGGATCATAGAGTAATCTATCTTCCAAATTAAAACTGTAACATTAATGTGTTAGTTGTGAGTAGGTAGTAAAGGTTCTGTGGACCACCTGAGGGCTGCTGTCCAGCTGGGTCACTGCTTGCCTGTTTACAGAATAAGAAACACCATCTAAGAACAAAGTTACCTCAAAACCTACAGCCTCAGAAAGGCAGATACTCCTTACACTAAAAATTGGGGTGTTTGAAACTATTGGTGCAACGAAGTAATTTTCACTTTTCATGACATGGAAGAATAAAGTAGAACAATTAGCCATCCTTCTCATTGTCAATACTTTAGCCTTCAGATTGGGTTTTACACACAGTTTTCTCCGAAAAACACTGATAAAATTATGCAGTTGATTATACAAAAGGTTCTTGTTTTACGGTAGTATTAGACAGAGGAAAATAGGACTTGCCATACTCTGCTGATTGGAAATCTAGTTGGTTGGTATGACATAAATATGCATGGTTTATGCTTCAAACAATACAAATAATTTTTTAATTAGCTAAAAGATGAGAAAACACACTGCCATGTTATGTGCTAATCTGTCAGACTGAAAAGTCTTAAAAGTGATGTGGAATTGTAGTGATGATATTCTAACAAGGTATTTGTAGGCTAGGATGTTGTTACATCAAAGATTTTGATAAGATATAAGTAGAGTCAATGTATCCACAGAGGATTTCAATAGAATATTGAATGAAATAGGTCTCTGTGTACTAAATGAAGCTAAACATGCAGAAAGAAAGAATATATAAACGTTCCTTTTAACTGATGAAATAAAGCACACAATGTATTTTGAAACATCTCTAATTTAGACACTACTGTATGTGATTAAAAATAGCTTTAAAAATAGTAATTTTAATAGTTATTGGTCACCATGTCGCACCAGGTCAAGAAAACTCTATGAAAGGGCTAAAAAATTAGTATCAAGATCTGACTTTATAGAAATGCTTCTTTGGCTTTATAAGTAGATAACGTTAATTCCTCACTTCTCCTTGAGTTTTGTGGTGGCTCTCCGCATTCATTTTAACATGCCTAACATGAGTTGAGTCTCACAAAATTAGCAAGTGTGAACTACATTTTACCAGTCTCAGGATAATCAGATGGTAAGCAATCTATTTTACTAACATCCAAACTGAACAAAAATCATCTTTATGCCAGTGATGTTCCTGACCCCTGACTCTGACAGACAATCTATATGGCATAGTTTGTCATTACTGCTAATAGGTCATCTGTAAAATATAACATACAAATAAAATACATGCACATACACAAGCATCTCTGAAGACTTGTTTACAGAAGAAATAATTGAAAAATAATGATATTTTTCACAAGTTAAAAATTAGAGTTTAGGTAACAAAATATGGTACAAAACTATTTACATAAGTTATTCTGATGCAGAGCAGAGGGACAATTTTAGACTATTAAGATGTGATTTTTTTTCCTTTAATTAATTCAATTCAAACTTTAAACTATACTTTTTTTCTCTTACCTGTTTTCAGTTAAGTTTATTATTTGCTCTATTTAATGTGTTTTCACAAAGAAAGTGGGCCCAATAACGAGCCACTGCCTCCAAACATACTTGCCATGCTATGGAAGGCCTGAAAGTAGATGAAAGGTAAAGGAAGACAAAATGCAAGAAAGTGATAAAATACCAAAAATGATAAGTGATAAATGATAAAATACCAAACAATTGTGTCTTATACATAAGTAGTTGGGTAAGTTTGCTTGAAGTATTCACAATAGCCTTCATGCATAATCAATATCACTCTTCACTATTCATGGTTATGTTTACTTTTTACCCTCCTCAAATCTGCAGCAATTTCTTCCTTGTTTGCATGTCACAGAAGCCTTCTGGATTCTCCTGTGTTGCAGTCTGTACTGCAGTGATATGTAAGAATACATTTCTAAAAGCATTTGGTAAAAATTAATGGGAAGCAATGCAATATACTGTAGACACTAAAACAATATAACCTCTATCAGGGATTTAGATTATAAACTCAATGTAGATGACGTTGGGTTAATTCTTCTCAGTGGTATTGCCCAGCATAATCAGAGCTAGAAAAATACACTCACTGGGAAAAAAAATAGGCATGGAATATATTGATTTGGTTGATTTGGTTGAAGAACACAGAATTTTAATCGAACATTTGCCATGTTTACTCTAATTTGTGCAATGCTCTTGTGTACAATCACATTTTTCACTGCTGCATGAGCTGGAAAGCCATTTTTTTTCTTCATCAATTACTGTAACACCTGCATATTCACTCAAAGCTGATGGAACAACCATTCATTATTTCCCTAATACTTCAGTAAGTCTATTTATGTGGAAAGCCAAAGAGCTTAATGAATGAAAAATATATGAGACAGCTTGTTAAACATGAAGGAATTGCATAATTTCCATAACCACATAGACAGTCCTAAACTTTTCTGGGCACAACCGAGACTATTTTAAAAATCTGCTACTAAACTTCTTGACTTGCTGGAATAGTAACATATGCTCCAAATGGGGCTCATTCCTGTTGTGTTTTATCCCAGTTCTGCTGCTTAGTATGGGTATTATAACAGCAAAGACAATTCCCACAGAGGGAAATTGTGTCAAATCTCAATCTGCTACAGTACATTAAATTTCATAGGTTTAATGCTGAGTCCTGTAGACACCAGCACAATTTTCTTTAGGTTGTTATTTAATAGGACATAAAAGTGTTAATATTTTGACTTGATGAACTTGCTTTTTCCTTTCAGGAACAGACAGTTATGAAAAGTTATGGTGGTACATTAGTTACAGTAATTTGGTTTTGGGACACAAGCAGAAACAAATAAAATTCATTAACAGAGCCAATAGCTATAGCCAAAGCTAATAAAAAGGGCTAAAGGCAATTTATAAAAAGAAGTCTTAAATGACTACAAAAGACAGAAAATTTAAAGTGATCTTAGGAGTAACTGAAACAATATTGTTTTTCCAATACCTTGGCTAATGATTTTGATTTTAAAACACTTAGCAATATATATAAGTAGGGTAATGCAGAAATTCCATTTGTTATCCTTGGTTCCATGCATTTATTTACTTAAAATGTTTATAAGACATTTGTTAACAGGCATCAGACATGACAAATGAACCAGTCCAGAAAAATTGACACTCCCACTATAATTATGGGTCTATATCCAGTTCTGAATTCTCTTTTCTTGTTAACGGTGGAATAGCCAGTGATGCATTACTTTAAAAAAGCAATTCTATGTTGTTATGCATGATTTTCTGTACCATTTTCTTTTTTTCTTTCAATCATCTCCAGATAGAGCTGAATCATGATTCTGACCTCAATAATATATTTAAATTTTTTCGAAATGAGTGACACTGATAGCTAATGTAACCCAAGGAACAATGCTGAGGACACAACAGTGAAAAAAGAAAAAGAGGGATCCTAGAAGAGGCATCGAGAACTAATAATAGTAGCAGTAATCAGTATTAATTTAAAGCAGAATGAGACAACCTTATTTATAAATCAGTATGTTACATGCCAGAGTCTTTTCTTAAATCCGGAAAGCAAAATACTATTCTGTTTTCATTATACCTCATGCAAAAATAGCATGACAGGTGACCTGGAAGTGGACTCAGGGACATCACTGGGTACATATCAGTGACAAGACATACAGCTTTATGTCCTTGCATTATCTGGAAAAGATTCAAGACACTATGGGTTACAGAAAGCATTCTAATGATATGATGTGTGTAGTCAGTGGAACCAAGACCATTAGGAAAACCACCCACCACACAAATTTATGTGCCACTTACATTACTGCTTTTTGGCTGTGGGTGGGATACTTTATTTCCTAAGGGAAATAAAGACTAACATTTTATTGCTCTAGGGACTGAAATCTGAAGCATAAAAATCAAAAATAGTTATAACTAAAAGCAGGCTCTAGCACAGGGACTCTTCTTCATTAAACAGCAGATAAATTTAACTCTCTCCTCTTAATTGTCAGAAGGTTAAAACTGCCTGTGCAGGCTTATCTAGACAAAGACGATAAATCCCAGTAAGCCACAGCATGAAGGGGCAGCAGATCTATAAACACTCATGTTTCATTTTGGACAGTGAGTATGTATTCCTTTTGGAAACTGTAGTAATATGCCTCATGCAGATGTAATTTTAGGGTATGGGACTACAAATTTCCAAAGGAAAAGCTGACAAGGAACATACAGATTGGTAGTGGTCAGGCAGGTAATTGCCTACTCTCTCTGCTCTTACATTAGGGTTAAGGTAGCTTAACTATACAACCATAGTCCATGAATATTCATAACATTTCATCACTACAACACCAGAATGTTTCTCATGCCATTCAGTAAAAGGAGCAGATCTTGTAATATCCAACAGGGTTCAGGAAACTGGCAGCACACATCTAGTGAGTACTGACAGCAATAACAAGCTTTTCAACTTTTAATGACCCAAGAAAAAAACTGGAGAAAAACAGAATGTCACAGTTCATACCCACTTTCACAGAACAAAACTGACTCTTTGAGGCAGTCTGTTGCTCTGAAAGGAGCAGAAATTTCTCTGAGAGCAGGAACTGAACATGACAGCAGCACTTAAGACAATAACAGTACTCCTTTACACATATTACAATGAATGAAAGCTGTCATCTTCAGACACTATCTTATAATTTAAAATTCTGCCCTTTATCAAGAGATGTTTGTCCTTTACCATAGCACGACACAAGCAAAAAACAAGGGGGAAACCACTCACTTCTAAAATAACATATTTAAATTTGACACTGCACTAAAAAAAGCCTTAGTCTGATGACCCAAGCAATTGTCTCAGAAAAATCTGCCATCGGAATTACCAAAATGTCTACAATTTTCATCCATTACTACATGAAGATACTGTATTTTTGATTCAGAGATCCAACACTTAAAGAATACCCTTATATCTATGCTCACACTCAGATTTTCAATTACTAGCTTCTAGACCAGCTAACACTTCTGGACTACCTTTCTTCAGAAAAGGTCAGAAGGCTACAAAAAAACAACTAAAGCAAAAACCCCAGCTTCCAAATTCAGTGCAATTCTGATTTCATTTTGCTGGACATAACATTGGCAGATGCAAAGTGAAGTGAAAGTAGATTCCCTGGTCAGGGTGTCCTAAGATGCAGATGGCTGGAGAACCATCTTCCAGCCACAGATGGGAAGCTGTAGAGGAGGAGGAAGCACTGCTATAGGCTTGCTCTCGCATCCTGATATGATTTTCTCATAGTCTTTCTCTTACTGTTCCTTGAGGGAAAAATGTACCCAGTTGCATAGGAGGACATCATAAGAGACAAGAACTTTGGTTTGACTCGGTATGTCATAAAAATAATAAAAGGGGAAAATAAAAAGAAAAGAGAGAGAGGGAGAGAAGGACCCCAGTAACTTGATAGTTCCCACTGTACAGTTTGGGAGAACACAAAACATTTCCCTTATGCTTTCTGTCACTAGAAAAAGAGTTATATGAAGTGAACCTAGAAATCATACATTGTTTTGTAGAATTGAACCTGAAAGGTACTGCAAAGAATTAGTGATTCTTCTCCAGTTAAGGAGATTTGCCAATTGTATAAAAGATGCTCTTCAAGTTGAAATTACTCTGAAAATCCTAACTCATACCATTACATTTTCTGCCTCTCAGGGTGTAAAAAATTTAGCTTTAAGATCCGGCTTATTTGAGTCAGAGAGATCTTCAGCTCAAGGATAACACAGATTTTGCTTTGGTACTATTCAGGAGGCTAGCGATAAATAAATAGAGGTAAAGTAAAAGATTTCACACTAAATAACAGGCACAGTTGGCAGTACTGTAGGGTCAAAAGAACTCAAAGAGAGGACAACATTGAGATGAATTGAGCAATTCACAGCTGCTGGAGTCTTGGCTAATCCAATCCACCTGTGTCTGGACTCTCGCAAGCAGGGTCACGAGTCAGTTAGATTAGAGATAGAGTAGGAGAAAATAGTATGTAGTTGTTAGTATCTTCCTTTTATATAGTATATTAATGTATTTTATCATAATTATAATAAAGAAATAATTCAGCCTTCTGAATTGAGTCAGACATCGTCACTTCTTCCCACTGGGTTTGCCTGCATCTACAACACTTCCCTTTACTCCATTAAAACCTTTTCCTCTTTATTCTGTTTGAAGATACTGGGACAGAGGGGCTTTGACTTACAATTGCCCCTTTAGTGAGAAAACAAAAAAGTCTTGCAAGTAATAATGAATTAACCTGTATAGCTCCTCCATTGTTCAATTCAAAAGAGCTCTTGGAGGAAATGGGGAAAAACTGGGCTCTGGTAAAGGTGAAGAAGCCAGACAATTAAAAATGAGAATGTGAACGTTAGAGGAAAGTGCAGCTGGTAAAATCTTCAGCCTTTTATAAGGAAATTAGTGTGTCCATGAATTCAGGTGTGAAGAGTTATAGACAAATATCTGCAATACATCATTTCAGATCTGTTTGTTCAGAGCAATGACAAAGGAAAATATTCATTTAGAAGAAACCAAATTCCAGCCTGTCAGCAGACTGTCAGAAAAAGAACAGAGAGAAAGGATCCCATCCCAACATTATTCTGTTGGTATTAAAAAAAAAAAAAAAAAAACAAACAAAGAAAGGCCTGGTCTCACTTACTAGCCTTTCACAAAACCAAAATAGATCTTAGATAATCAGGGAATCAGACAAATGGCTAACAAATTTGGAAGTAGACAGTATCATAAGGGCCGAATAAAAACAAGTAAAAGTACTGGAGCTAAAAATCAAGAAAAAGACTAGAGAAGAGCATGAAAGCTGTTTCTGCTTGTCTCACTCTTTTCCTACTACAGGGTTAAAAAAACCCTTTTTTTCTTTGTCTTCTGTATCTGATGTACCTCTGTTGCTGCAAAATTGCACTGCTTACTCATGTATTAAAGAAACTCTTGTGCTGTTACACAAAAGGTGAAGTTAAATTCATTTGTTTATATATTGTTACTGAGAAGTAATTGACAAAACAGCAACAAACCTAAGGAAAGGACAAGATTTACACACAATACTTGATGAAGTTACCAATGTATAGCTAATTTGGACTTCATATGCTTGACTTTTTAATCTTAATCATATTAACATAATATTATTTAATATATTAGGTAGCTTTATATGTTTTATGTACAAATATGTACTGTATATAACATTATCTATCTTTATGTCACTCCACTGAACCTCTTAAGAGAGCAAAAGCTCATTGTTGCTTAAATGGACTGAATTTTTTGAAAGAGAAGAGAATTGATGAGTAAACAGGCTGCAATATTCTAATACAAATAGGTGCTGAGGGAGCACCTGCAAGAAATCAAAGCAGTAACCTGGCATTCTTTTGCTAAACAAGATATCGGTACTAGGAAAAAAGGAAGAGCCAAGGAACTCCTGGGATCTCCAGTAGCATTTGGGTTATTGCAAATGGAAAAATGATCTATTTTTCTTCATTAAGAAGGGTTATCTTTATTTTCAATAAGTAAGCGTTTCAATGTGTGATGAATGTGACTTATTATGAACAAAAGGACCTTCCTGGTTCCCATGGGGACACTGCTGGATTGAGTACTGATATTGAAATGTTAATTAGCTAATTGCTCCTGGGAATCACCTACACCCTCCACCCACACTACCATTCTAGGACTGGGATGCAAAATAGAGGGACCACTAGACCACTGGAATCGTGGGAGGGGGTTTTGGGGATGAAAACACCCCTGAATGGAAGGCTGGGCACAGTGGAGGGGGCTGGATGGGTGCGCTGGCTGGGGAAAAGGGAACCACATCCCCAGTCTATGTCTGACCTGTCACCATAGCCTCCAGAGCAGACTGGACTGGGCTGTGGGAAGCAGGAGCAAAGGAGCAACTCTTCCTGGTGTTACCAGGAGGGAAGGAGAGGGAATAGCTGCTGCTGGACTCTGGCAACAGGCTCTGCACATCCCCTCACGGTTCGGCTACCAGAGTGCCAGCAGGAAAGGAGAGAGGACGGTCTGCTGATCGGGACTTCAGATACAGACTGCGCACCTCTTCACCTCCGGCTACCAGGGTGCCACGAGGACTTCAGGGAAAGACTCTGCACGCCTTCTCTCCCTTCGGCTACCGGGAAAGCTGCAACGGCGGGGGTGAGCTCCGTGTTGAGCCCCCTGCCCAATTAACCTTTTAATAAAGAGCTGAACATTAATAAAGGCATAAGCCTCTCTTCATTACATGACTAACATTTCCTTTCTTTATTTGGTGGAAAAGAAAATGTGTCTCCTAACAAGGGGACAGGAGAAAGTAATTTTAACAACTATCACTTGACTTTGCCCTTAGAATTAATTTGGCCACATAACCTTTACTCACCTCTCATAAGGGCCCATAAACAATAGTCATGTTGCCATCAGACTGTTGATAAATCCCATCTTGCGGAGGCGGGGTTTTCCTCTTCTGTTTAATGCTTGCTTATTACCCTTCTACCCTTCTCCCCCCCCCCCCCCCCCCCCCCCCCCCATTTCCCTGGTCCCTTCCCCTGTACCTGGCTGCCGTGTTTCCCAGGCTTTTCCCTGCCCCACCCCCTTGCGGGTTCCCCCCCAGCCTGTTCCCTGCCTCCTCTGAGATTCGGTATAAAATCTGTGTTCGCCCATCCTGAGGGGTCTCCGGAGCCGTGCCAGAATAAAACCACCTTGTTCCCCTCCCAAGTCCCGTGTCGCTTCTGTCCCTCCACGTGCCCGAACTGAAGCTGCAGAGCCAAAGGGGGAATGGCTGAACTTCCCCTCCTCTCCTGCCGTTAAATCTCCCGCCGCTCCAGGCGAAGACGGGCGGGGCGCCCACTGCAACACCATCTGTGCACCAGCCCTGAAACACTATCTAGAATTCAGGACTGAAATTAGATATATTTTGTTCTTCAAGAGGTACACACACCATTTACTGTATCAGAACAAAAACTTTACACCCGTGTGCTCCAGATAATCTCCTTCCATCATTGAGAAACAAGAAGATACAGAGACAGAACTAGGATGACACAGTGAAGAAGGCATGTTTCCTGACACCATGTTTCCTGATTTTTTTATTTCAGTTTGCATCATTTAACTCTAATTATTTTTCTCTCTATGTGTTATAAACTATTCATTTTTGCTTTATAGAGTTTTGAGTACAGGTCCCACTTTTGGCAGAACTCAAGGTAGCAAGGGTGACCCCAACTTTGAGCAGTTTTTCTCAGCCAAACCCAGACCTACTCTCAGGTGAGATTCTGGCACTTTTAAGCAACAGACAATCTGGTAACTAACATATTTTCCTTCAGAAACAGAGAAAAACCCCACAAACACCACAGATTCAGTTTAACAATGCCTCTCTATCTTTACACAACACTGTCATTAATATAGATGAGGCCAAAAGTCTTGTAAGCAGAGGAAGTAAAACTTGATTTGCCTGGGCAATATGAGTTGGAAAACACAGCATAAAAAGAAATACAATCAGCTCATTAACTTTCAGATGCACACTATGTAGCCAAATTCTGTAAGGTTTTGTCATGTAGAATCTTTATGCTTCTAACTATTGGATCAATTTGTTAGCTGATTAGTCCAAAAGCTATTCTGGACTTAATTTTTTCTCTGGGGGCTGCAGAAGTATATCTGACAAGGAAACCCCTCTACAAATTTCTCCAAGGACATCCTGATTTTCTTCCTCAATCTCTTCTGTGGCCAAATGCTAGAACTAAATTGGCCAAACAGATTATTGTTTTAAAGGAGTAAGGCAATCCTCTTGCATAAGGCTAAAGCCAATAGTTTTAAAGTTAGAGACCTATAGACCAGCAACATTATCCATTAACAGGCCTGATGATCCTAATCCTTTATGAAGGGGTCTAAGGGCTTGACAAAGCAGTGAAAATAAAGTATTTTAAATGAAATTAATTCTACAAACAAGTATTTTGATGCAGGATATAATGTATATTTTTTTCTCTTTTATTAACTGCAATAGCTTTGTGAACAGTCACACAAAACCAGAATATGCTTTCAAAGGCCTCATATGCTCCTGCCTATTATTAAAGACTCGGAATTACAATACTGTTCTTATGGCATAATCTTGCCACAGCAGCCAATTACTTGTATCAATTGCATTTAGCGAAATGATAAGATGAACACTTAAAATTCAAACTCACGTAAGTAACATTATCATTTAAAACGGAGATACAAAACTACAGAAAGCATCTCTTTGTACAGTGAGAAGAATCAGCAAATACACAAACTCTTCGCCTGTGTCTGCCATGAAATGCCAGTACATTTAGAAGTGTATTGACTTTTTGTATTATAAATGACTACATAGACTGGGAGGAAAACTCTTTCGATCTCAACTCCAATATTCACTATTCAATTGCTGCACTGTAGCTTTTCAGCTTAATGGGAACAAAAAAAATTCTGCACTATTTTAATGTTTCAAACAGAAAAATGACAGAGGATTAAAAGAATAGAAAATAACTGGACAACATTTCTTTCACTCTTTTTTACTCCTTACATCATGAAAAGTAGCTTGTGCACATGCATTGTACCAGAATGTTCTTTCTAGTAGCACTGTATTTGATCACCCTAAGCAGTGTAGTGTAAATTACTTTCTCTTTCATTACTTTTACCATCCAAACCTCTCAAATCCTTATCTTTATTATAAAGAACAACAATCCTGTATGGGTACAAAATCTGTGTGGATTTAAACCCTACATCACAATCAGAAAGCATTGTGATCCTACTAAACATGAAATGTTGCTGAATTGATCTGCTGGTTTTGATACCATTCCCACAGTTTCCCTCTAGTATGTATCAACAATTATCCACATGGCAGCCCTTGAAATATTTTCCCTTGGAGCATTTTAAAGAGAGGTCCTCAGCCATTATCAGGGTGACATTTGCAGCAAGTGATTTAGGTGTCTCAGACTTTCCTTTGAAAGTGCTGAGAGACTTAAATAGCTCACACTACAAAACTAGTTAGACCCTCTAGATATTACTTAAAAACAAAGAATTATCATTTTAGCTAAATCCACAGTTCATAGCTCTCTATTAGAGTACCAATAGAATGAAGCCTTAAAACTGTTTAGCTGATTGTAACTAAAATTCAGCTTCTAAAAGACTATTGCAATTCCTGCACTACTCTCCTTAGTAGCATTTTCTATTTTAAACATCTGTTAAAAATCAGTAGCATCAACTTAATGGCATAATCTGGCTGGGCTTTTTCAAAATTAATCAAACAAATTAGCATTATGGACTTTTAACAGAGACTGAAAAGAGCTGATTAGAATGCCACACATTAAAGTAACAAGCACATCTGTACTAGGGCAAAGAATTCTCAGCAAAGAGGTTTCCATGGTGCAAAGTACATTTAGGATCTTATGGCTGATGTGTGTTCGTGAAGTGATAAAGGCAGATCCTGTGACATCAACTGAAATATACTTCAAATAAATAATAGGCAAAATAAAAGCATTGTCGTCCTTCCTGCACCTTCCCCTGTCAATGAGGAAGTCAGATAATTGCATAATGATAAATGACTGAGATACTCTGTTCCCAGACATTCATAATGGCTCATATAATACTGATATATGCTGCTATAAGATTCACCCAGTGGAAAAAAACCAGCAGGGCAATCTTAGTTCAGTCCAACTGTAGAGAATATCTACCTTGCACATTCATCCTTGATTTAAAATTAAAAAATATATATTGCAGTTATACTCAAAGACAGCTTAGTTATGCAAATTCTCAAACCACAAAGCTTCAGGGATGTGGTGTGCAATATTGATTAGACAAATAGCAACAAGAAATTTTAAAATGTCATCAGATTCAATATGCATCAGCAATCAAAATTCCAGTCTACCTGCAAATATATCCCAAAGGTGAAATGCAGAAACAAAATCTCTTCTGAAATTTCCAGTTCTTCCAGGTTAGTAATATGTGGGTATAGGGCTCTCTCTACATTACATGTGAAATTCCCTTACTTCTTAGACCTTCTTATAAGGAGAAAAAGTAAAGGAAATAAAAGATAAAAACTAGGGGGCAGTAGAGTTAATGAATTTATTTAAAAATTGTTTGTGATGTAAGTAAAATAGAAATTTAGAAATAAGAGCAAAAAAATGATTGAAAATTCCAATTTATGTATTCAATGCTCTTCTCTAGTTGTTTCTATTTGCATTGTTATTTCTCTTTCTCTTTTGAGGATGGCATTATGGAAGGAGATTCAATATGGCTTGTGTTATGTAGAGATAAGATGCTTATGATGATATATTTCTGATCCTAAAGTCTATTCCCCTATCAGAATACTAAGGTTTGCATTATTTCTCATGTAGTGGCAGGTATATGCTGCTTCATCCCTTGTCCCCTCAAAGGCTTTTGTAGCTGCTGGTCTTAAATTGTTCGAGTCCTCTTTTGCCATCATCCACTTTTCTTTCAGCCTTCTCACTTAACTTTGTCTCTCCTTTTTAATCTATCTGGATTCAAATCCAGTCTTCCATCCACTGTTTGTGCTCTTTATGTGTCCTCTGACTTCCTTTCTTGCCTCAAATTGGATCTGTTCAGATCAGAATGTTTGCTACTCTCCTCTGCAGGGGCTAGCATGGCAGGTTCCAGTTTTGACTGGCTATTGCACAGGACAGAAATAAACATGACTAATGACAGTATTGGAACAAAGTAGAGTTTTCTTTGCATTAAAAAATGTTAGAGGCCACAATGCACTATACAACTGAATGCTAATCCCTTCACTGAGTGTGCTGGAAAGCCATGGCTAAGCACTGCATGAGCAGTTGAGCCCAGATAAGGAAGTTGAAAAAGAGAAGAGGTTACATTGCTGAAGGACTGTTGAAGGAATTTCATAAAAGTTAGAGCCATCACTGCTTTTGGCAGGTGCTTTATGAATAGATTTTGTCCGAAGTGTCCCTAGTTACCTAGGAAGAAAGAATATAAAGCAGAAGAGATGAACGAATCAGATCAGAAGGACAAAGTTCAGAACGGAGCAGAACTGTGCAACTGTGCAAGTATTTATGCATTTGAATGTCAGACACCAACCCTGATGCTGGCATGTCAGTCTGTTAATAGTAATGCTACAACTCACAGCGGTACCTGACAGCTGGAGCAAATTCTGAAAACCTGGGATGCACTTCAGTACTTCTGACTGTGCAAATTTGTATCAGAAAAGTTCCAGTAAAGTTCAACATCCACAAGTAATGTTAAACAAAGTTGCAAAGCACAGGGATAATTAATCAGTTCACTGAACTCTTTAACCATTATTGCTTATTTATGATCTTTCTTCATTATTCTAGATAAGAATGCACACAGAATTTATAGCATTTACTGAATATGCTTTGTCATCTCACAGAAGCATCTTATCTGAAAGAAATAGCAACTGGTGGAGTATGAGAACTCTCATAGGTGTTAATAGAGCATAACCAAGAACAGGATGGGAAATGGGATTCTAGAATAAGTGAGGGTTATTGAATAATGGTATAAATGAATTTTACAAACTAGCAGCTTTGTGGCATGTTTTGTTGCTTGATCATTTCTATTTTGTAGGTATACTTCTGCAAGCTAGATCCATGACATTCTTTTTATCTTGCTAATATTACTTCCCCCAGCTGCCCACTTAAATTTACTACATATAAAAGCTGAAAGCACATTACCTCCAAGAGCTTTGGGAAGTTACATAATCTGAATCAATTTAATTACCATAAATAAATGTCAAATGGCTGAAATATATTAAACTGTCAAGGGCAAGAACATGCAGGAAGACTGTGCCATTGTTTTATTCCTCCCACAGTAAAAAAGGGAAAAAAGTGTGGAAAAAAATAGTATCTTATGAGTGATCTTTGCATAACAAAAAAATGAAGCAATACTTTCCAAAGACAAAGAAATGACCTAGTAATCCACTTCATTAGTAACTAATGAATTCTGATAATGGAAAAAGAAATCTGAATGCTTGAATCATACTGCTCTACCTTCAAGCCTTGTTTTAAGATTTTCTGCTCCCAGTTTATGAAGAAAACACACAGATATTTCCATTTTCTACTAAACTAAAATAAAACATAGAGGAGTCCAACATGCTTGCTCAAATAATTGACCCTCTAAAAGTGAATAAAATATTTTTGAGAACTGTTTCTTAATGTTTTATACTTTAAAGACCTCTAAAACATCTATTTTTCACCTTTAAGGGTAAGAAAATTTGAAATGACAGGTCCAGTTGTCAATGACTGCTTTTCTTGACTGAGGTCTCAACTGAAAGACAATCCTTCCTCTGGTAGCAGATTTACAGATTCACAGGTTTAGTAAAAACCAGCACCTTTTAAAAAACCTTGGATTCCAAAACAGTCGCTTTTATGGTACTAACCTTTACATATAGTAAATAAATAAAGAATTGTGGAATAGTGTGATTAAGTTGTAATGTTGATTTTGAAATTTGTTATAGAATTTCAAAGACATGATTTCTAGTAGCAATAGAGCTCTTGTGACTCAGATATTTATATCCTGTATATGTACCTCTTCCCAAAATGGTTATTCCTTCCTGCAGCTTTAGCTGCTACAAAATACATATACTATTGTGGTGAGCGGGGTTTGCTCACTCCGCCTTTCCCCGCCGAGCGGCGGCGAGATTTAGCAGCAGGACAGGAGGAGGAGAGTTCAGCCGTTCCCCCTTTTGCTGCTCTGCAGTCTCACTTCAGGCGCGGGGACAGACGGAGGCGACACGAGACTTGGGAGGGGAACAGGGTGGTTTTATTCTGGAAGCCCCAAGACCCCACGGGACGGGCGAACACAGATTTTCTACCCGAATCTAAGAGGGGGCAGGGAATGGGCAGAGGGAAACCCAGAAGGGGGAGGGGCAGGGAAAAACCCGGGAAACACGGCAGCTGGTGAGAGAAGGGACCAGGGAAGGGGGGGAAGGGTAACGAGCAGGCATTAAACAAACATTAATAAAGAGAAAAACCACGCCTCAACATACTCTTGAGCACTGTTCATTAGTGTCAAAAACAAGCATACTTTAAATATTCTTTTCATGCATTATGCATAGGAAAGGGCAGGCTGAAAGAATGTCAAAAATAAATGGATTGAAAATAACAGTTAAGCGTTATCTAAAGAAGATGCAATTCCTCAAACTGGAAGTATCCCTAATTTATATGATCTCTTAATCAAAATTGCCTAAGGAAAAGTACAGTTACATTAGCCAACAAATGTAGTTAATTTGGGTTATTTCCAACATACAATCTCTGAGCTAAAGCTTAATAAATTTGTTTTGAAAAAACCTTTCTGGAACAAACTCAACCTTGTTTGTTTTGGAAATAAAATAAGGAAAAGGTTGAAAATGTGCATTTTGGAAGACCAATGATCAGGAACTGACTACTGCCCCTTTGTATTACATTTCATTAACAAGGCAAGAATCAGCAACCACTTCTCAGAAGGGGCAGCACAGGATGGTGCAATGCCCCACTAGGGGTGTAAGACGTGGATCTTGAATAGCAGGAGTGGCAGCTCTCACTTGTGATCTCGACCCCAAGGCAGCCCTCTAAAGACCCAGAGGAAATTACCAAAGAAGAGCACTACAAAAAGCAGCTTCCACAGTTGTGCTACCTGTGACCAGGTCCTTCTCCTGTCCCAGCTACACAAATCCCTGACTTGTCTAACTTTCAAAAGGTTAGAACTAGCTGTGCACCATTCTTGCATAAACTTTGCTTGGGTTCAGTTTAAAGAATGTTAAATGTAAATAAATGTGGATTTTGTTTAGTTAGACTAATGCAGACACCAAACTACTTTTGAGCTAGTGTCAATTGATATAGCTATATTGATTTTACAGATTTGTCTTCTAGGCAATTTCCTTTGGGTTTGCAATCTTTGCTTCCTCTTTTATTATTCATCTTACACTGGGTCCCTGCTGTTTACTTGTTTCTCTGTTAACAACTGTGTATAATATAAAGCACAGTGAGTTTTTAACTACAGCATGAAAAATTGGCCCTGAGGAAACTGAGGAATTGTGCACTACCTGCGTCCAGCAGTGCTCCACAAACAACACAGCAAAAAGTACTGAAGAGCAAACAAAAATCTTCTCTGCATTAGGCCTGTCCTACAACACTGAATGGGAGAGGCAAGAGAAAGCTTCCCTTTGTACTTAGGACTGCTGCAATCTCTATAATCAATACAGCACAGTTGCCACACTTATTAAAATAAAGGAAAAGGAGTAGAACAAAATAGAAAAAGGCTTCCTTGAACTGATAGAGGCATTTGAAAAGGAGTATATGTGAGTAAAAAAATAAAAAAAAATTAAAAGGAAAAAAGTGTCTTCTCTCATTCAGACAGAACTTCATCTTGTTCATTTGCTCAGCATCTCTTAGCTGACCTCACTGGGTGAGAATTTGGCTGTTAGTTAGACACCTCACAGCCTGGTCAGGTGTGGTATCAAATCTGAACTTGTAAGACCTACTGGATATTCAGTGAGTTAGGGGAAAGAAATGTACTCCACTGCAGTCTGCATCTTATTCTGCCACACATCCAATAATTGAACACTGATTGTCTGGTGCCTCAGTCACCAGGAGGCCAACTGTGCAATGAAGGCAAAAAAGTCCCAGATCCCAGAAACCTACATGGAATCCCAGAAGCATATATTTTACTATCCTAGTAGTATATCCAGAAAAGAAAATAGTTTATGAATTTTTAAATGTTTTGATTTATGTTTTCAAGATTACTACAGAATGAAGTATAGTATTAGAAAGATTGTTGTGCTCATTTTACAAACATGTAACAAAGTGTTGAATTTTCTGTACCTCTAAGGAGTTTAATGAAGAAATAACTAGAAACTAAGCCTTTTCCAAAATCCTGATCAGAGAAATAAAAAGCTATCCTTCCCCTTAAGTAACCAACTAGTATTGTAGTCACTATTGTCATTGGCCATTGTTTACACCATATTTTGCTAAAAAAATTTCCATCAAGGCAAAATTCAGCCTAATCCTGGCATAAAAGGAAGAATTGTATCAGTGTTTAAAACTTAAAGTACATTAGAAAATTGAGTTGCAATTTTTAAGACAGAAAAATATATAGCACAAGTATGTGCTAACTCCAAGGGCTCAGATGAACTTTACATGCCACCACTAAGTGCTGAGAACACATTTGTCTCATGAAGATTAGTTTAAATATCCTCAGGGCAAGTTATTACACATTCTGTATTGGTGGAACTTATGACAAGTAAAAAATAAGTGGCAAGAATAGATGCTGCATAATAACATAACGTAACATCAGACTGCATCACTTCTTTGTTACTGTGAAGAAATTATCACAAAAGTCTGCCAGTACAACTGAAAATGGTGCAACCTATTTAGTTACTGAAAGCTAAGTTCATACTGCCATAGATATCTGCATAAGCTATACATCAGAGAATGGGGGGAAGAAATAAAAGTAGGTTAAAAAACTACAAGTGATTAAAAACCTCAATATATTCTCAAAATATTGGTAGGAAAATGAAAAAAAAAACCCTAGAAAATATGACTTAAGGATAGTTCTCTAGGCATGTTTTCTGCTTACAAAATCAGTGCACTGCTAATTCAGCTTCTTAAGTTTTTGGCAAGGGAAGGTTAACAAAGAAAGTAAGATAAGCCATTTTACTTAGAACAACTTGGATTTTAGCAGAATTAGCTCCTTTTCTGCTTCTCAAAAACATTCAACAAAAAACAACTTAAAAAATTTTATATAAAAGTCTGAAAAACTTTATGGGATATTCTAATTGCATATGATTATGAAGAATATATTTGAATGGCCACAGAGATGGATGCAGATGATGCAGAAAGTAATTTTGTATTCAGCAATGCTGAAAAACCAGATATGATTCTTAGTGCCAAATTGATAATATCAGTTCTAAAGGAGACATCAAGTGTTGGCCTGTCTAATGATATCACTTCTCAGTTGAATAAAAAATACAGATTCCAACATCTACATGGATTAATATTGAATGTGCACCATACTTTTAAGGATCTTAATTTTACATGTTTTAAAATCCCTTGAGCTTTTAGCAATAGAACAGATTTCTTGTGATTAAACAACTGTCACAATTATCCAGATTTCTCATCCCTGAATTCAAAAGGAGGAGACAAACGTTCAGTATTAGGTGACAATTTTACTTAGTGATTAATAATTCATATTTTTAGTAAAGCCCTCCTACTGGAATATGATATTTGTGTGTGTGTGGCGAAGTAAGCTTGCACAAGACCCATTTCTGAGCCTAAGGCAACAATTCCTTTTGTAACTACATAGCTACATATTTTTCTTATAATGTATATTTGTATTTTATGCAAAGAATAATATACCCTCTTATGCAAAATTATTATAGTCTGTTTAAATATCAAGAGTACTTTAGGAGCTCAAGAAAAATTTACTTATAAAAAAATTTCATCTACTAAGAGAGGCATACAGTCATGAATTTATTACAAACTATACCAGGCTCTGTTTTTGACAAAACTCTTCCAAACCATGAAGAACCGACACTCAGTTCAGCGTGAAACTCAGGCTAAAACATCTGAATGCTGAGCAACCTTCTATGTAGCTCAGGCACAGGCCATAGAGGTTGATTACCTGGCACAATGTAATGGAAGATCTTTCTATCTGGAGACATTTTGTGTGATGCTGTTGCCCAGTGCAAAAATGCTATCCTGTCATGCAGAACCTGAGAATTAGGCCCAATTAGGATGAAATGCCAGATGAGAAAAAACAAAATCCATGTTCAGTGCAATGTAGCATTTACATCATTGCTGCTGTAGGAATTGCTGCTGCTTTTTAATTGTGTGGCAAAACTCAGACTTAGTAGTGTTTTTGTACTAACTGAGATGGGAATGGCAAGGTTCAGTCCAGCAGCAAAGAGAAAGAAGCTGTGGATAGTCTGTGAATGTAAACACAATTATTGGACTTGAGGGAAAACCTGTATGCTGAAGTTAGTATGATTAGCCAAACCATATGTCTGCAAGAGATCTCACTGCTCACCCAACACCCTTAATGGGCTCCCCTGACAATGCTCCTTGTTAGTACTCTCTAGGATGCAGATAGACATGAGGAGAGGGGTCATGGAAACATGCACTGTATCAGACCAGAAGTTGAAGAGAAAGATATAACCTCAGAGATTTCAAGAAAGTCTTCATCTCCAAGGATAAATGGAAGAAATTAATAGCCATTTCTGTAGATAATTTTGTCAGACTTCAAGGTGCATTTTGTGTTACCTCTTTAGACAATCATTTATCTGCAAGTCTCTGTAGCAAAATAGGTAAGCCAACTGACACAAGAAAATTGACAGTTCACAATCAATAATATTTGACCACAGACACCTTTGTCAAAAGAACTTAATGGAAGATGAGGAACCCTCTAGTAGATAGAAAAAGATAAGACATGTCTAACAACTACAGTAAATAATACTGTCTCAGCAGACATATGGGGGATATATGCCCACTCTTAGGGAGACCTTCTGACAACAGTGTATTTGTGAAACAAGACTCTTCTACCCTAAAATGAGCATGTCATTATTAGATTAACTGGACTTTGAGTTCTAGAAATCAGTACAAGATCAAGACCTCATTGAATAACACAACTCCTGACAGGTAAAATAAATGTAATAAAAGACCTCAAAAACTACAGGTAGAAAAATTAATAAAATGGGTAAAAGATTAATTTCAGGATGCAGAAGACACACAGCACCTCAATGAAACTTGAGGAAACCAATAAAAGATAAAAATTTTTTAGCTCCAGTGAACAATCAAGAATTTCTAGAAAATAATTTCTAGGGATTTTGTGAATGGAACAAGGGCCACAAATTGTCTTGAAAATGTTACTTCACTGGCTTGTAGTTGGGGTTATCAAAAGTTTGGCTATTCAGTTCTGTATGCAGCAATTCAGGAAGGAAGGGAAGTGAAGGAAACATGCACATCACCTCTTCCAACAACAAAATCAAGAATCCATCCTGGACACCCAAGACGAAGTTGGATTTCGGAGCAGGATTTTGTGTGTCTTTATTGATTCTTGAATCAAAGAGACAGTAGTTTTATGGTAGACCCAGAAGAAAAACTCTCTTGTTCTTTAACCCATCTTTTTAACTTTTTACTCATGATCTAGCATCAGCAAATAACTGGAATTTGCTTTAGCAATTTTCATCCTTGAGTGGTGATGGACAAGGAGTTGAATCTGATGACCTGTGCACCAAGTCCAGAGACAAAATGCATAACAAAAGTGTAGTTGAAGATGCTAAGAGTAGCATCATCTGAGGCAGGAAAATGATAGTAATATTGCCTATTGCCTTACAGATTTTCTGTTCTGCAAAATTTAATATAAAGTCTTGACTACAGTATCTTCAGGCACACTGAACTTGCTCACAGCATAAAATCTTTGAGCTCTTGGTCCAGTCAAATGAGTTCTTAGGTATCAAAATTGTTATTGTTCTATGTGGCAAGCACATTTCTCTCCCTCTCAGGATGGTGCACAGAGAGAAATGAAAGAGAAAACAATTTATATTTCTCCTCCTTGTTTTTACCATGTGGAATGTGTTTGGAGGATTGTTTACCTGGGGTGATTGCTTGATTAGATTCTGGTGAGGATTGTTTGAGCCTGATGGCCAATCCAATCCACCTGTGACTGGACTCTTGAGAGAGGGTCACGAGTTGTGTTAGAGTTAAAAAAAGAAGTTTTAGTCTCTTCCTTTTTATATAGTATATTAATGTATTTTAGCCATAGTTATAATAAAGAAATAATTCAACCTTCTAAATTGAGTCGGACAGCATCATTTCTTCCCATTGAGTTCACCTACATTTACAATAGTTCTACATAAAGTAAGAAAACAAAATTATATTTTTCTGCAGATATGTTTTAGTATCTTTGAGTGGCATGTGGAACTGTGAATATTAATTACAGTAATTACTGTGGTTTGTATCAAGCAAATTATGGACTAATGGATCCAGTTTTTTCATTAAGAGATGTCTGACAAAAAGATAGGTGCTTACAAAAACCATATTGAAAATCTGGTATACATGAGCTACACCAGTACAATCATATGGCTCATCCAAGTGAAGCAAGACTAATGCTATCTAGAGTTAAAAGATTCAACCGAGACTGAAAACACAGAAAAAAGCTCTTTCTACTGACGAGCTACTAAAGAGAGGCTACAATCAAGTCCAGTTCTGCTACTGTAAATGTCAAGCAGCAACAATGAGCCAACTGGTAGTTCACACTTCAGCTCAACAAACTTGAGACATTTAGAATGAGCTTGGCAGATTTCATCATTTCACTAAAAAAACTATTCTGCATCAGTCAGATAGGATGATCCAGCTTTCTTTGAACAGAGACTAAATCTTTGTGAAGATACTGGCTGCTAAGATCTATAGGAAGACTCTAATTTGTTAACAATCCAATTCTCCTTCCAGTATTAGATGTAATCCAATGTAACAACTTGATAGCATCTTGCTGATCAAAAGGTGCAATCCCATCCCCCTTTTGGAGCAATAGAATATTACTCATTGAGGTAATCTTCAGTATGCTAATTTTCTAATAAAATGAGCTAAATTTTCAGTACCTGGGGATGATCTGCAATCTCTGCTCTTTTCTGCAAATGGAAATATTTGCTGTGGAGCCCTTTCTCCTGAGAAATGAACTCTTACCATTTTTTTTTTTTTATTTTGGAGGTACAAGCAGGACTGACACTTCTCAGTGTCCACCGGTGAAGGTAAGAAAGTTCAGACAGTGGCAATGCCAAAAAATCACTGAACTTTCCATCTGTTTCGCATGAAATGTGAACTAATTTGGTTAAAATAAATGTCAGCCTGCTTACCAGAGGTTACTAGCTTGAGATACACAGGGATTTTATAAAAGAAGGGAACAATACTCTGTGCCACTCTTAGGTGACTTCAGGTGTGTCTCATTACTCCTGAATCCATCCCTAGTGAGCAGCAACAATTGAAACATTTTTGTGAAGTTTTGCAGACTGTTGGTGCATCAACTGTAAGAAAAATGATACACCAGAATATTGGCATCTGACTCAAATGGAATATTTTTAGTTAAATCTCCTCTTTCTGTGTGGTTTTAAAGAGCTGAGGTCCCTGGATTGCTCAAAAATACCCATGTGAATGAAGTGTCTCAAGATGCAAGTAATGAGAAAGTCTTTGCTCTCCTAAAAACTGGGGTCAAGCATCATACCTTCTGGAATCCCTTGCACTTATTACTAGAAATGCCTTCTAAGAACCACTACTTACGGATTGTAGAAAACAGCTGCAATTACAACAGTTAAAAAAAAAAACAACAACAAAAAAAAACCCCAGAGTACTTTTTACAATTCTTGCACTAGAAAGCTTCCCAAAGACAGTAAGGGCAAGAACTTTATGGAATAACAGCTCACTAAATGCAGCTCAAAATTCAGCACAGCTACAGAAACCTGTCCATGCCATATGTCTCCCAAACTCCAAAGAACAAATATGTGAAGCCTTAGTTTCTTTGCTCTTCTCAGTGGAGGCAGAAGCTGCCAGTGAGGAAGGGCTACAAGTTTAGTACCTTATCCTGGAATGCAGGACCCTCTTCCTTCTCACCCAGACTTTTTCTCCTGCCCATCTTTCCCTGAGACTCTGTTGTGTCAAATTACACATACTGGAACTCTAGCCCTGCAGTAACAGCTGAATAAAAATAGAAACTGAATAAAAAAAATAGAAACTGAATAGTGCTGGAGGTTCAAGACCATGCATTATACAGAAGCTTATTCAAGGGAAATAGTCAAAGAGGAAGATAATCTATTTAAAAGCTACAGGAATTACTAATAGTATCATATGCCACAATATGAAAAACTACAGCTCCTACTGGTAATTAAAGTGGGCTTTCATGGAAAAAAAATAAATCTGAGGGCTTTGAGGCTAGTGACCTGATAGTCCAGAACTCCCTTTGTAGAGTTGCTATGCTGAGAGAAGGTGCAATGGAGCACGGGAACATAGTGTGATTTTTTCATCAAGATAAAAACTCAGAGCAAAATCTGAATAAAATGCGGTCATGATACATGGTAAAAAGGCAGAATTAGAGCTTCACCTGTAGTACTGCCAGAGACAGACCATTTTAATGGTTGTACTGGTCTATGAGGAGTAAAAATGCATCCCCAAGGAAGCAATAAGTAGATTTCAATAATAATGAAATACTGAGGGCACTCTGCTTTAAGCAAGCACAGAAGGATTGTTTCCACTCAGCAGAATATTGGAAGAAAGAGAGAGGAAACAGTATTCCCCACTCCTTTAAAAATTACAGAGGGACACACAAAGACAAGAGGCTTAGTACATGGCTCCAGTAACACTTGCAGATGCAGTGTAGGTATGCACACAGATAAACACTCAGAGAAACTGTTATATTTTCTTTCTCTGCCTTAAAGAAACTTTGCTTGATATGTTTCTAAAGCCAGTCAGTGAACTTAAATGCCTGAAGCAGCTTTTTTAAATGCATCATCTGAAAAGCACAGCATTTGTTGATATTTTCCTCACAGTACACAAGTAACCTGCCCCTGCCACACACATACTTCCCAAAGTAAAAGAAATGATGGGTTAAAAAAAAAATTATAAGAACTGTTAAATTTAACACCCAAGTCCCAGGATTATATTGACTTTTGGCAGACAGACCACAAAGCATAGCATAAAATATCATGAGACATATAGAACAAAGGAAGAACATCATAGTATATCTGGTGCAAAAAGAAAAATTCTTATTGAAAAAAAAGAAACAAACAAAGCCAAACAAGCCTTCCTGTATATTCTGGATTAAGTATTCAAATGAAAAATATCTTAATCATAAGCTAACTAACCATGCACGCCTTTCACATATGATGTAGAACATATGGATTCATACAAAAGCTGCAACATGATTCGAATTTTATCTTAAGAAGTCCAATAAATGAATAAATGAATAAGATCACACCTTTGAAATTAAGTTATCCACACATTTCAAAGTGGATTGGAGAGGTCATTAGTAATTTTTTTGTTACATTGTTAGAGTGTTTTTATTAGAAAAAGGAATTTACTCTGCGTTTTAATACTTTTAATGGGTGCTTGTGTTAAAACTTGAAAATCTTTTATAAGTGCTAAACCCTACAGAATTAATTTTTTTTTTTAATATCAATGTGAATACTGCAGGGTACCTAAGTTGAGACAACTAATAGCTGCTGCTGCTTTCTACTTGTTATTGCAAGTACTATTTTATCAATTAGTTTTGAACACCCGTCATCTGTTAGCAGCAAACAAAATTCAGTGAATGTTTGGCAAGAAAAAAAAGGTGAATACAGATGATAATGAGAGCCAAAAAGAAAATCCAGGAAACTAAATCTACCTCTCCCTTGAAAATTAATCACTTCAGTTTATAATGGGTGTGGGACTAGTAAGGGAGTAGGATGAAAAAATAAGTGCCAGCAGTAAATAGATTTTTCCTTAAATCAGTATAAAAATTGAAGGTTTTAAAATGTTTGAAATGCTGACGCAGGCATCTTTTTTTATAATTTCCAGGAATAGATATTAATCTTCTAGATGAGGGACTTGCTTAATGCTTTAAATGTCTCAACCACAGAAAAAAAAAAAAAAAAAACAAAAACCTGGTTTTATTTACTTACTCAAGTGTTAAGCATATTTTAAAGCAAAAACATATCTTGCAAATTTGTGTATTTTGAGCCTATTTTCAGTCTTGTGGTTTTAGCCTTTTGGTACTCTTTATTTTTAAAGCAGAGTTAGCATGAAAAAAAGAATAATTTAATTGAGCAATAAAGATCCTAATATTTTCATGCATCTAAGAAATGTAATATGCTCTGAAGTTCACTGAAATAAAATAAATTCAATAAGGTTTTGCTATTCCCCAATCATTGTCTCGTTATGCTTTCATTACCAGTGTGGTTCTCATAATGGTTGAAGAAGCACAGAAGCCTGAGTCCTCTACAAATGCAGCAGCTAGGAATAGTTCAAGTGGAAGCAAGGTGAAGTTATTCCACCTGAGCAGATCCACTTCATATCTGACTTAAAGTGCCATCTCTTCTAAAGAAAAATGGCCAGTCAGATTTCAAGTTCACCCATTTTTTTTATACACATGTGGACTTCCAACTGTGCCAAACTGTGTGTGATGTTTCTATAATGTTCTTTCCAACATACCAACAACCAACACCTCAGAAGGATTTAAATAAGAGCTTCTAAATCTGCATATCAGGTATTTTCCCCATGGAAAGCAGTAGATATGAAGAGATAATAAAGGCCTACACAAATAAACAAACACTTGTCTGACATTTAAATATATATATTTGGCAATGTATAATTTAAATTTCAGACTTTGATTCAGATGTCTACATTAGTTACAAGACATAGTCCTTTATATTTAATTTAAAATCCCTGCAATGGACTCTTTCAGCATATTTTGTAGTGCAACATTATGTCCTGAAGCAAAAATCAAAGCTACCATGCAATATATGGCTCTTGTGCAAGTTATGACCACTGCTAACAATTATTTAAGGTATCATTGCTATTGATATTATTACTATTACCATCAGCATAACATCTAGGTACAGATCATGTGATTCATGCTGAACAAACACTGAATAAAAATATAGTCTATGTACTGTGGGTCTTGCAATCTAATTCACAGAAGAAAACCCAACCAAAGAAAGGCCAAAACACAACAAAAGAGCAACAACAAGGGAATAAACAGCGGGAAAGACAAATTGACTAGCACAATAGCCAGTAATATTGCAGAGGAGTTGTATAAACTAGCTAAACAGTGCCACAAACTGTATTCACTTCAAGGACCTGTGCCAATGCCATCTTCAATGCCATCTTCTTTTAGCATTGAAGCTACAGCTGCTTCCTCCTCCTTTCCATTTCTGCCTGCTCAGAAAATTAAATTACCCACTTGCTATAACCTATTGCAACTTCTTAAGGATTCATGTCAAAAACGACTGAAATGAAAGCAAGAGTAATGTAAATCATATTTAATTTTTTATGCATGTAAAAGGAATATATATTAATGAGACATCTCTATCAGCCAATTTGAGAAATCTGATACAATTATTTGTTACAGATGAAAGTTCATAAAGGAAGTGCACTAACACTAATTGCCACAAACAGCTGAGCTCTAAAACCTACCAAACCCAGCTCAGTTAAGACATCCGGCCAGAATATTTACTAACTAGGAAATCAGCCCAGGGGCAAAAATTTAGCAAACATACAAAGAAAAAAGCTATAAGGATATAAACATCAATAAGAATAACCCACTCCCCCTTTCAAGTACCCAAAGTGAGACCCCTGTTTGTGGGTCTTGACTTTCCATGGAGTTTCTGAAACATGACGCTTTTGCTGGATGTGAGTCAAAGACTATGAGAGTCTTATTCTGTATGAAGTCCTCTACAGGTATCTATAGCAAAGCTCAATTATGAAATGGAAAGGAAACCCCTAAAAAAATGTGATGTATGATGAGCTCCTCCTATGCCAGAAATGGTGTTTTCATTGCACTCTGATTGTTGACTGCTCTTAGAAAGCCCTTGCAACTTCTGTTTAGTCACTAATGAATGGCATTGGAATTTTGATATTTAGGTGCACAGAAGAAAGATTATGCTTGTCATGTAACAGTCATGTAACACAAGCAAACCTACTACCCTACATAATCTCCTTGCAGATCATATTTTGATTCATCAGGTTACAAAAATAAACCAGAAGGCACTATTTAGATAAAATTTTCATTTTTAAAATATTTTCAAGTATTTTGTTTCTGTGAAATCAATTTACAAATACAGTGGGCAATATTTTGACTACTAAAATAAGAAAATGACACTGAAAAAAAGAATGGGGGAAAAATATTAAAAGGGAAAAAACCCATCATCCAGTTTTCCTAAAATATGCTTATGAAGAAAATGCTCACAACTCAAAATCAGAGAAATAACCAGTTAAAAATAGATTCTATCTACCAGCATCCATCATCCTTTCCCCTGTTTGTCAAGACTCTGTGGCCTTGAGTTGTGCTTTAATTCATAATGGTAAATTAAGTTCATCCTTATTTCATCTCAATTTAATAAATTACTGCTAAACTGTCCTTCTGGTAATTTATTAACATAAAATAATGGCTTTACAGGAGGTCACTCAAAGCCATTCTGAGCTGGAGAAGAGCTAGTCCACACCATTATAAGGTTTTCAATCAGTTAATATGGATCTACCTCACCATGAATTTTGGGGATTTGGTTAACATTTCTATATGATGATATTTTTCTAGGAATACAATTTTTGATGATTTCATGAGAAAATTAAAATTCAGTACTAGATACCTAGTTTCATTACAGTTCATGTTGATACTCTTATTCAACTGCTGTTCTCTAGAAACATAGTATTAGATAAGAGACCTAGAACTTCCCCTTTGGTCTCTTGGTGTCCTTAAAATGGTCAAAAAAAGCAGCATTAAACAGATCTGCTAAAGAATTCTAGACCTTACTAAAATACCAACCTATAGTTTAATATAAATTGGTCTCAAAAGGCAGGTTGGAAAACTGTATTTTAATGCTCTGGAAAAAGGCATTCTCTTAGTCCATTCAGCTGGTGTGAGATCAGAGCCATACAGGTTAATCATGTGCAATAATACCTAAAAATTCTTCTGGTTTATATTTTGATTTGGATGTAGTTGTGGAATATTTTGAGCAAGCAAGAGTCAAACTGTCTTGATGTCCCTGTTCTTCCTAAAAGTAATGACAAATGAAAAATGAATAATGCTGATGAATAAAAGCCTCTCTAGAGATAGCATAGATAGAATTAAAATCTACATTTTTTTCAAGAGCTTTTTTTTTTTTTTTTTTTTTTAAGAAACTTAATTCCCAATTCCTGTGCATTGGTAATAGCAATGTGTCTAACCATGGACAAGAAGGTTCCCTGTCTCTAATGACATTAGCCTACACTAAATTCACAAAGTTTAATAAGATTTAAACTAAGAGTTAAATGTAAAGATAGTTGTAATGTCCCAGATTTCAGCTAACCATATTAGATTTTTTTTGCTTCATCCTGAATATCTTGTTAAAGATAAAAAGTCTTGGCAGCTATTGTAACAAAACAGTTTAAAGAGCTATACCCTCCAGCATCCCAAGATGAGATGAGAAGTTTAAACCACGAGAAATACCTTACAAGTGAAAGATGTCTCAGAACTCCTCCTGGCATAATTTGAAGTTCCATTTGGTCAACTGTCCCATTTGAAATATTAGGATGCAGAAAAAGTATTTTCTCCTCCCTTCACCTTGATTCAGTTGGTCCACCAGAAAACCAATGGATGCAAGAGCTTAGACATATCAGATGGTAAAAATCACACTCCTTAAAAATCTTCCTCCCTGCTTTGATGAGAAATGAAATAAAAAAGAGATCAGAATGAATGATAGGCATTAACTGGAAATTTGGCCAGTTACTGCATATTATACCTTCATATCTCAAGAGAAGGTACACTATGTGTTTTCTGGTTTTGTCTTGACTTTTACATTTTTGCTTCAGCTAATATTTCTATTAATCCCAACTATTTAGCTTATAGGGTATAAAAAAGTCTTTTAGGACATCTGAAAAGGAAATTGGGAGACATTCTTAATAAGAATAACAAATCAAAAATTGCTCTTTAGAGGAAGTTCTAGGTGTGCAGGCAAGAGACTTTAGATAAAGGTTAGATTTTAAATTATAATACTTATTCATTTTTAAAATCACAGATTCTCTCTGTCATTAGAATTAACATAGAGAATGAGCTAAGGCAGGGGTTTTTGTGTTGTTCTGGACCTCTAACATTATTAAGTTTATAGAATTTATGAGTAGAGTAAATCTTGATTGAATGACCCTGTCCATGTTAAATGCATAGTGATGACCACTTCTAAGGCTAATAGTTCTGCCAGATTGGTCAAATCTGAGAGTGAAACTTGAAGCTTTAACATCTTCTGTCACATGGTCAGAACTCAGAAAGAAGCAACTTGTGGGCAGTCGTTGTCTTATAGCCCTCAATTACCTCTGGTAGTCAGAGTTACAATATGCACCACACAGACTGCACTGTGGTGATAATAAAAAGCTTAAGTAGACAGCAGCAAAAAAAAAAAAAAAAAAAAAAAAAGAACATGCTTTAAAAAGCGTGGAAAAGGAAATAAAATTCTATGATAAGGAACAAACAAGAAACATCAGACAGGTTTCTCCTAAGTTATATGAGATGGCATCCTAGCACCTATTAATCAGCTTTTCCGATAGAGAGAAGTGTTTGACCTAGATATTCACAGAGTCAAATCTCCTTTTTTGGTTTCCTATAGTTATGCACTTCTAACAGCCTTAGTGTTCATAGGAGAGAATATTTTTCTGCTGTCAATTTAATGTCTTCTCTGCTCTCTGTTTCCATCACCCCACCCTCCTTAACACAACAACAAAAAATTTGAAACGAGTAAATTGAGTAAATTGAAAAGCACTGGCACATGGTACTTTCTTCTTAATACAAAGGAAGTTTGTTGTGTTTGAACCATAACAAGCCAGGAACACAAGCAGAGGGTAGAATCCAAAAGAGAACCATTTTCCATGGCTACCTCTCTCTGAATACATCACAGTAGGACAAAAGGAGACAACTTCTAACATTTAAAAATATGTCTGAAAACCATACCCAACAACTACAACCATATTTATTATTGCTTAAGTTCTGTGAGCTTTCTTCCAATTCCAATTCACTCAGCTTCCTTTCAATATAAGTTCACTCCAGGTCATTGACTCAGTGAATGTGCTTCCAAGAGCAATCCAGTACACAAATACAAAACACTTCTACTTTATATCAAATATTATCAGATTCTTCTTGATGTCCACACAAAATTTTTCACCTGCAGTCTACACTAGGCAAATACTAAAATACTCTATAGATGTCTGTTATACTTTAACAATGAAAATTTACTTGTGAGTTTTCCTGAAGACATATTAAGTTCAAATCAATATCCTTGAATGACTTTTATTAGCTGGGGGAGTCCCTGTATCCAATTCACTCAATAAAATCTATTTACATTGAAAGGAAAGGAATAGTATAGGATTGAGCTTGTGCTTCTGTTAGGTATCATATTCTGGTGGAAGTTTTTTTCTCTTCTAGTGAAGCCTGTGGTCAAATGCTCATCCTTTGTGACTTAGATATGAAGACTAGCAACATCAATAACCACCTGTGCAGATTGCACAACCACTTTCTGAATGCAAAGCAGTGGTTACTACAGCTGATGGCAGCTGCCTTCTCACAGTGCTGTGCATTTGTAGATCATACAAACACATAGTGGGTTACTAGAACAACCTATTCTGTAAGGAGCACTGACAGTCAGAGATCACACCCTTCCAAAACTGAAATGTGTATTTTCAGCCCGGGCATTTGCTGAAGGAAAAGAAAGAAAAATCAAGTTACTGGATGAAGGTAAATTCTAAAATAGCTTAGTATAATGGGTGTGGTGAGAAAATTCCCAGCCAAACATTGTACACCTAGTAAGTATTGAATAAACAAATTAAAGGAATTTTCTACATAATTGAAGGAATTCCACTGAAAATGCTTTTGCTACAACAGCAGCATGGGAAAAAAACCTATTTTGAAGCAGAGGAGACATATTATAATCCATATGTTCAAATGAATGAGACCTTAAAAAAAAAAAAAAAGGCAAAAAAAAAAAAGCCAGGAAATAACAAATATAGCAGCAGGATAAAAGAATGTATTTAGCAGAATGGGCAACAAAGCTCACAAAAACTTCTGGATTCTAGTTGCAGCCATAAGAAAACCTTCAACAGCCCAAGGCCAGGTCAGCACTGCTCTTCAAGCCACAAAAACAGATACGAATTAACAAGCAAGCTCTCTCTTGGCATTATGGCTCTTATTGCTGCTGCTGATCCTGGTCATGAACAAATTTCTTGATTCCTCTACACATCAGTTTCCCTCACAGGTAAAATGTGAAGAAAAGTACTAGTTTTCTTTGTCATAAATTTTTTGATTTACAAAGCACTCTACAATAATGTGAAATACCATGCAGCTCACTTTCAAGGACTTCAAAGATTGAACTAATCTGGGTGGGAGAAAATAACATCCTTATCATGTCTTGTTCCAAAAGCTTCTGTGTCATACACTGAGAAAAAAAAATAGGTTTCAATTGCAAGACTTCCAAAATGTATAATTTTTTCAAAAGTAATAAGAATAAAATGATGGATGAAAGTATCAAATATTGCAACTCAGGATAATCAGGACACATAGTGGATGAAACTGTAGCTGAGGTTTTTGTGACTGTGTTTGGTATCATTCTCAGGATGTCTTATATTACTATGGATAATATCTGGTAAGCAAACCAGTCAAATAAAAAAATTTCAGTCATTGATTCTCTTCTAGTTTAGAAAATCAGGAATATTGAATACATTCATCCACACAGAACAAGCAGAATGACTTAGCATGAGAAAATCCATGCTATTAGCTATTATCGTTGGCAGGCAGGCAGTTTCTGGAACTTAGCTTGTACATACCTTGTAGCTGACATCAGCACAATATAGAAGAGATTTTTTTATTACCACTCCCAATTATTTTTAGAGACCACAACACTAGGATTAATCCTTATTTTGATTTCTCAGGTTGAAATCCTTTTCTAAATCTTGTTGTTTCTGTAATAAAACACTCGTCTCTCAACTGATCTGACTTATAGATCTACAAGTCAAATTGGTAGAATAAAGTAATGAGAATATTATCAAGGAACATTTTAAAAACTTGCTTCAACCCTCATAGTTACATCTCAATTACTGTTCATCTTTCAGAGAAAACACCCTGTAATAAATATGCTAACATTTCTCTCAGACAAAAAAATGATGGATGTATCTCTCCATGATGAAATTTGCAGCAGGGCTAGAGTGCATCCTTGGCCAGAGCAAGGAAAGGACACAAAACCGAGCTGCTTCAGCAGCTGATACTGTGACATTGTCCAATTCATGGCCACAAAATCTAAATTTCTTTTTTACCTGAGTAGGTCTAGAATTCCTAAATGGGAATAAACAGGGTAGAGCCATTGATGTCTAAACAGGAGCAACACATAGATCAGGGCAGCATAAGATGCCTGCCTTCTATTCAGGCTCCTAAATAACCATTGGCTTTAACACACTGGTAGGATTCACAGTATTTGATTCATGCGTAAGAACTGCAAAATTCCTGCCAAAATTCCAGTCAAAAAAAACACCTTTCTCTTCTGAGAGAGCAAACAAATTTGAGAAAGCTGAAATCACATCTGATTTTTAACTTAAAAAGAGGTTAGGATTAGTTTCAAGTGATTATGTTCTCTCTGCTCTCCACCTTTTTCCTCCATGGTGTAACTTGTCCAGCCTTTAGTCAGAAAAGAACTTCTCACTATTTTTAACTCTTTAGTTTTACACAGTACAGTTCATAGTGTTTGTCTCTCTGTTCACAGTCCTGACTGTCCTCATGGCAGGCAACACTGGCTGTTTATATGAAGTTATTCAAAATGAAAGTCTCAAGTATTAATTTTTGAACCAGTCTCTTTCTGTCTCTTGATTCAGTTGAAATATAAAAAAAACTCCAAATGTATTTCTCTTGGGCTGATAACTTTCTTCAATGCTATTCTTTAAACTTAGATCGCCTTATAAAATACTTTTTATGGAAAAAAACTCTTTGACATTTATTAAATTTCTCCTCTTATTGGGACCAAGTAAAATGTTGATGTTTACTGCTTGCAGTCACTGGTTTACCATTATGAGTATAGTAACAATAAACAACAAACAAAAAATACAAACTTACTTCTGTATACATACTAAAAAAAAATCCTAATAAATCTGTAAAAATACGATAGAATAACAGGACCTGCATGCTAATATGATATCTTTGACAACAGTTTGTTGGCTGAAGGGGTAAATAATGAGACAGAGTCATCTTCACCTCCATGGAGAGGTCTCTAAATACACTCTTTGCTGGGAGCAAACCAATGTCATTAAAAGCCGTAAGACACAAACCAAGTCTCAGACCATATAAAATGAGACCATGCCCAGTCAAACTGCTGTCTTCAAAGTGCTCCATGCTTCTCTCTGTCAGTGTTGGGGTAGGCCATGGATTGCAAGACAGTGGGAGACAGCCAGACCCTTTTTTCAGATCTGAACAGAGGTGTCCTGGCCAGGCCAACATGGAAAATGTTACAATATGTAGTACCCAATTGGTACACATAAAATTAAGCAACAGAGAACTCCAGTTTAAAGTATTTTCAATGTGCCATGTAGGACAAAGTCCCTAACAGACAAAGCAACAACCTGGATTTTAATGTCAACATTACTTGATTTTTTCTAATGGAAATTTTGATAGTCTGTGTTTTATCTAATGCTTTTGGCATAATAAAAACTGAAACCAGCCATAATGCTCTCTACAATAACATGCAGCAAACAGATTAAATAAATAATTCTGACTCATTTTACAGAAAAAAATACCTCATTACATTTACATAACAAAGCAAGTGACACATGATGAGCACAGCATAAATCTGCTGAGATTTATGCTCAACTTTGACAAAATCCACTGAACCCGTCAGCCCCAAAACCAAGACTATGGAGTTCCAGAGACATTTTCTACTAAAAACAGCAACAGTGAGGCAAGTTGGTAAACAGCACATTTCATTTTAGCATAAAAAACTTATCTATATCTGTATAGAGAGGTCCTGGAACAGAACCTTCACTGTGGGCAGATTATAGGATATTATTGCTCCCCAGATAGAAATTCCATCCCAGACAGATATATCTTGTTAAGTATTATATTAGTTTTCTGTTTCAAATAATTACATAAATATAATTTGGTATGTTTTCTTAGTTTACGAGTTTGGAAATCACTTGTGTTTTCTGAATACCAGGAATTCTCCCTCTTTTGGTTACTTTACACATACATCCTACACTACTTTTTTCTGTCTTTTCCCCTTTGACACACACAGTATTTTTAATCTGTATATTTTTCCACTACTAAAAATCTGTTGCCTTCTGCTGTAAAAAGAATTACAGAGAGTTAAAACCAGTGGAGATCTTTTGCAGGTATTACATATTTTTCTAGTTTCAGTGTAACTCAACCACCCAACATATTCAGTTGTCCATCTACTGTAAATTTTTTTCTTTCAGTTGAGAATAATACTTAAATACAGTAAACTGGCATTTTTCATACCTCTATATTATTGTTAAGGAAAAGTGTTAAATTACATTCTTGTCTGTGATTTCTAAAAGATTGCTGAGAATATGTCTAAATTTTAAATTGGAGTTATAAAGCCTCCACACACTTGATGATCCAAAAGAAAGAAAGAGGAAGAAAATAATAAAGCTAGAAGAATGATCAAATAACAAGTTAATCTACATTTTAACCCTAACACAGCTATATCTATATTTTAAAATGTCTATATTTGCTGCCCATTACGAGTAAAATTAAACATAAACACACAGTTCAGAGCCCTGCTGCTTGTCAAACTGCTACCACAAAGTACTTCATACTTCACCCCTATCTGTCAGTGTTGGGGAAGACCAAGGATTAGAAAGAAGATAGTGGGAGACAGCCAGACCCTTTTTTCAGATGAGGACATAGGTGTCCTGGCCAACACCTGTGGAAAATGCTACAAACTTCAGCCTACTTCCAGTATGTACAACCTCATATTTGTCATATTAAATTTAATTTGCTTTCATGTTTCCATCCTCCATCTCCATTAGAAGCCAGCACAGTTCCTTAAGATTTTCTCTGGGCTGAATTTTTAAATTTCATTTAAAAATTTAAATAGCCAATATTCAGAGTATTTGAATATCCACAGTGCCTCATAATTTTAGTCATGGAATAGATGTTCTGTATTTGTGAAGACCAATTCTACAATATCTGATATCACGCTGTAGCCAAAAAGTTAATGCAAAGAGAAATGTCATGCATGGAGAATGCAAAGTAATTCTTCCAGTCTACTTAGCCAGAATAAGATTGACTCAGATGGACTATGTTACGTTTTGCATAAAGCAGTCCAGATCTAGGGAAGCAACAAATGTTTATTTCTTCATCAGGGTTTTTTTTTGGTTTTGTTTTTTTTTTTTAAATTTTAGTCTAAAAAACAATATTGAGGAAAAGGAAGATAAGAGCTTACAAATATGGATAAAGAAACTTCAGGGGGGTGAGAAATACTTTTCTCCATAAGCACAGCCAGTATAGGACAATGCAAATGAATCATAGCCAGAGAGATCCAGTTAATCTCTTCCAGGAAGCCTGCAAAGGACAGGTGAACACTGGAGAAAAGGTGACGCTTGTGTCACTGGAATTTTTCTGAGAGTGAACTTTTGGGGCATGGCATGACATGACTGTCTTGCCTTTGGGAAGGTAGATGGACAGAGACCTCTGGAAGTTCTTCCAGACCGTAGATTACAACTGTGCATGTAAGGGTGTGTTTTCTTTAGAGTTTTCATACTCATCATCTTTTCACAGTTTTACCCATTGGATGCCTGACAAGTCACGCTAGTCAGTTAGAGATGCATCAATAATGCAGCTGCAACAATTGCCATGTTAATTCTCCAAGAGAGAAAGAATGCAACAAATGGACATGGATGGATTGCTGTTATTAATTCCTTTAGAAAGGCAATGCTAAAAGAGGATTACCAAAATGGAAACACATGAGGGCATGTTTGAACAGTCTTTAGGAGGCATTAGGTTTTCACAAACCCTCATATGGGGAGAAAATTCTGCTGTTGTACGAAGTTTTTATTCTCACACTACCAATATTTATTTTAAGAGGGAATAGGAAGTTATGTTCATTACTAAAAACATTTATATTCCTATTTATTTATGTATTTAAGAGATATCAGTTATCAGCTTAACAGGGCAGATAAAAGGCACACCTTCCTATATATTCATAGTTCCTAGTTGAAGATAGTGCTACTATATATTTCCAACAAAAATATTCCAAATAAAATATCAGGCTATCACAAATACAGGGTCTCATAGGTGTTCTTTTCCTACCCATACTCCTACTGGGTATCTAAACTCTTAACAAACAGAAAATTTTGTTCTTAACATTCGCATAACTGACAGATTTAGCTGCTCAACATAAACATTACCATTTGACACAAATGGTAGAGATGCAAATACTGTGGAAAATCTGTCTGCACCCTAATTAACCGGGACAAGATGTTAACCAGGACATGACTGTTGCTTCTTTTCAATCATTAAATACTTCACCAAGAAATACTAAAAATATAAGCATTTAAAAAATATTCAGATATATCATTATTCTGCTTAGCCCAGAAGCATTTGCACTATAATAAAAGAAATCACTATAAAGATTGTGAAACCTCAACTTTGGCTACTTTGTAAACAGAAAATGTCATTACAAGGGAGATGAATTGGTAGAAAAGACTATCTGATATCGCTGGAAATACCTTTAACTCTTCTACTTCCCCTCATCTCTTACACTTTCCATTCCTCCTTACTTTTCCCGTGTCTTGACCTGTCTTAGAAAGAATGTGGAAGTAAAATCCAAGTCCGGGAAAGTGAGTGGGAAGCCAATTAGTATCTTTCTTGCTGGCTACAATGGCAATTGAATTTGCAAGTTTCTAAAAGTTTAAAAAGTAATTTTAAATTACTATAACATGCTTGGCAGAGTTTAACTATGTATCCTGATGTTTCCATTGCAGCTCAGGCCCACACAGAGACATTAGGGAGTCATACAATTCACACTTACAAAGAAACCAGAAGGAAAAAAGTAGTGTAGGTGGTTTTTAAAACTACTAGCTAGTTTTCAAATAAGAAAACGTTTTCATTCATTCTGCTAAGAAAAGAAAAATGGAATTAGAATTTTAAATTTAATTCTTAAATAAAAAGTTTCTACCCCTTATTTCCCCTGCCAATATATTGGAAAATAATATCTGAATTGAAAAAGCTAATATGTGCAAGTTTAGGACAAATTTTATCTTCCCCTGGAACGTCAGTTTTTCCTAAAGTTACTATACCAAATTACCAGATCAGACATTTTCATTTCTATCATGATGATCACACCTCTCTGTTCATTATGTTATGCAAGGCATTATAAAGGAGAGATAGCACATCTGCTTTTGTCCTGTCCCTTTGTTTTTACAATCTTTGAATGCAAATGAAGTTAGAATTTGAACTTGTATAAGACCTCCATTTTAATAAGCTTACAAATAAATATATTTCTAGCTGTACATGCAGAACACTTTTTACAAAGCCTTTATATTAAAATTTAAAAGGCTGTCAGAATGACAGTAGGCTGTGGTTGCACCATTTTCCATTTCCACTATAATTATCATCAGAGGTACAGATTCAACCTTCTGCATTATTCTCTCTTGTTGCAACCCATGACACAAGAGAAAGCTATCAGATTTTTAATGCTTCATATATTCTATAAGTTAAGTACAATCCTGTATGGCTTTGACCTTTTCAATATTCCATAATTTGATTGACTGGCTACTCTAATTTTTCCCCTGCTTACAGTCTCAGAAACCTGTGGGGAAGAAACAAAATATCCAGCCAATCAAAATACTGAACACTGAAAAGATCAAAGTAGTAAAACATAGTACAGTCTCTCACAGAATATATTAGACATTAAAATTTTCATATCACACTATAAAAAGATAACATTTCCCCCTGAAACTCTAAATACTATTAAAATGGATCACTAGCACAGCAAAGGTGGTATCACTAAACCAAATAACACAATTTATACTACTCATACATTCTTGGTATAGGTTGTTACACATTTTCTTAAATAATGAGCTCTTTCCTAGCATTGAATTTAAATAATATTTAACTGTAGTTTCATAACTTTGATACAAACTCATGACTTTCCAGAATGTCTTCCAGTTTTGGAAACTGCAGGGTTAGATGGTTCTAAACAATAATCAACATTTCTGACCTAGCACTACATGGAAATTTTTTATTTTCTTTGTGCTACTGGGTAAGTCTAGTAACATAAATGTAATTTTATATTATTTTTGTTTACATAACCCATTTTCACTCCTCTAGGAGCAAGCAAATAGCAATAGGAGCAGGTGACACAAAAAATACAACTAGAAACAAATAAAACCAAGGCACTTACCATGTCAAAGATGTTAATGGTATACAATGAATGCAAGAGATTAAAAATAAAATGTAAATAACATTGAGATGATATAATCTGAATCCTTTATGGATTCGTTTCCATGTAATCAGTGCAGCTTAATTGGCTTATGGAACTATAATATATTACTTTGTAATCACAATGCATATTTCTTTATGTACTTGCTAATAAAACAGATGCAAACAAGATGAAGAACACTAATAAGATTTGATTTGTAATTGTTTCCTTGAAAATTCACAAAGAACAGATACTCTCATTATTGATATTCTTATAAAACATGTTGTCCTATTTGATACCTTTTGAATGTAAATTGCTAATATGTGTCCTTAACGAGTTTTGAAACCAATTCACAGTTAATTAAAAAAGTTTGTCCCTATAATCTAGATTTATCAGAATCTTGCCTTCCTCCTCTTTAGCAGCAGGCCACTGTTGTTAACAAATATAACACATAAGTTGCTCATCCTGCTTGCAAGTCTGCATTTTGTGGTATGATCAGACAGCAGCTGCAGTTGCCAAGGAAACAGAAAGAAGTTATTTCAATATCAACCTTCACACTGGAACAACAAATACGTTGTATAAAACAATAAGAAATTCTAATATTTGCAAGTCGGATAATATTTAGTGTTATAAAATTTATAACTGAATAATTCTAGTTGGCAATAAACCAGAAAAGGGTGTCATCTAATTCACTGCACTGTGCTGTTGAGTGACGTTTACAGGTAATGATGCAGAGCAGCAAGCATGAATCTTCCTCACCTACTCATCATGGTTATATGATCTCATGCTGTGTGCCCTGCTATTCTTTCTCCCTTCCTCTTACATTACAGTTATCATGGATCTCATTCTGTTATTTTTTATATCTCTCATGACCGCTTCTTTCATTGTCTCATTGAAATGGTTTAACAGAACTACAAGTGTTACATTCCTAAGAAAAACCCTATCCTAAAAGTTGTTCTACATGTGAACTGGAAAGAAATATCTATAACAAGATGTACATTAGGACTCCACTGAGTAAAACTAGTGATTTGAGTGAGATCAAGGAGAAATTACCCAAATGTTCCTATATCACTCTCTACAATGACCTGAGAGGAAGCTGTAGTGAGGTGGGGGTTGGTCTCTTCTACCAGGAAACAAGTAGTGACAAGAGGAAATTACCTCATGTGTGCCAGTGGATGTCTAGATTGGATATTAGAAAAAATTTCTTTACCAAAAGGGTTGTCAGGAATCAGAACAAGTTGTCCAGGGCAGTGTCTTAGTCACCATGCCTGGAGGTACTTAAAAGTAGTATAGATGTGGTATTTAGGGACATAGTTTAGTGGTGGCCTTGGCAATGCTGGATTAATAGCTGGACTTAATGATCTTAGAGATCTTTTCCAACCTAAAATATTCTATGATTCTATGATTATCAACACAGAGTCCAGACAAGTAGATAGAAAGTTTGGCAATTTGTATAGGACGTGATAAGACACAATAAATGCCTGGCAGGAAGAGAAATTAAATCAACAAATATTTTATAAACTGGCTATGAATAAACTTAGATTGGGAATTGAATTGTAGTTTTTGACAATCAGAGGAATATGATTCTGCAGAAAGATCCAGAAAGTAGCAAATGAAAAAAATTATTTCTACCTTGAAAAACAAAGCAAAAGTAGAATGTCAAGTGGTTTTATTGCAAATAATTTTTCTGCTTCACTTTTTACAGCTTTGGTGAATAGAAGAATAACTTTTACTCCCAAAATCAAAAAAAGAAGGATAATTATTCCTATTTTCCAGGTATATTTGGCAAAATTTAAGAAGGTATAGATATAGAGAGGTTTCTCATTGAGTTACACAATAAAAAATTAAGCTTGATATTGTATGAGACAATCCCTTTCCAAAGCAACTGCAGTTGTTAAGAGAAATACGGACTGGAAAAGAGACTATTTCCCATTTGAAAGCACCCATAATTGCTCAACAGACAATAAAGAGCGTATAATTTTTTCTGTCTCAGATGCTGATCAGAAGAAAGTCTGTACCAACCACTGACAGTCTACTTGGTAACATATGTCTAAAAACCCTGGGAACATCCTCCAAAATACCACCAGAACATTTATGCTACCATTTATATAACTGCTAACAGGAAATTTAGAGTTACTGAATTATAAGCACTGTACTTTATGGAACAGCTGAAGAATGAAGATGCCAAATCTCAAGCATTACTATCTGGCAGGTAGCCTAAGAGAAATCAATCCAGTTCTAAAGGAAAATCTTCTCTACACTAAGTGGAGATCTAAAGAAAGATGGCAAGTAGAAATGGGGTTCAGTTCCAAGTCAAGTTGTTATTGCAATCAAAAAATATCTGTTTGTCACTACTCCATAAAATTAGTTGCTTGCTGACTTGTTGATAATGTACAAGACATTGATAAGAGGGAACCTTTAATCACTCCCATAACTGAAAGTACCCCTTTGCAGTTGGGTGGATGGAAACATGGTGAGTCCTCCAACTGAGTCTGTTGTCCAATAACTCGAGCTGTCCTCACAATTACAAGCTTACAATTTGCTCATCTTACTATTTCACTGAATGTGAAGGAGGGTGTCATCAAACATGTTTTGATTTAATATGTTAATAACGTTACATACGGAAGATTAGTCTTTTGAGTTTTTCTCTCTGTGGCTGATGGTGAAAGATTCATTTCTCCAGAGCCCAGTTCAAAGCATAGGCCTAATTGGTGCTCAGGGTCATTCACTGGAGAACTTGCCATCCTTAGTTATATTGGAAAATAAAGGCACCTGGGCTCCACAAAGCCAGGACTACCCTTTGTAGGTATCCACTATATTTTTGTGGAAGAATATTTTCTCAAATGAGGACTAGAAAAAAAAAAAAGGCTAAAGATGGGGGAAGAAAATTACTTGAAAAAAGTATTATTATTACATAATGCACTGAAAAGCATGACTATTAATTACTCAAAATAGTCTGATTCGTGAGACTGCATGTAAAAACCCTCCAAAAAAACTCCCCAAAACACACATATTTTTCCCTGAATTACTCTTAGGTTTTATAAATACCAGGTCACTAAAAAAAAAATTGGATGCAGAAAAGACTATAGCAGGAAGAGAGGAAGGGTTGAAAGAATTTATAAGAACCTTCTCTTGTATCGTCTGCTTTTACAAAAGGCATTTACTAAATTTTATGATCCATCCCCTTTTCATTTTGAAACTGAAGCCTTACTGAGATTTGAAAATATTCTAAAACATTTTTCTTGTGAGAAAGGCTATTTTCATTGTACTTTGCTCCTAGAAGTTGAAGAATTAATGGCTTTCTCTCAAAAGCCTCTTGTAGAGAGATTTCCAATGCCATTTATTGAACTCAAAAGGTCTGAATAAACACCTATATCTTTGTTTTCAGACTAGCTAAGCAGCTTTTAAAGTTTACTGAATTGATGCCACTGGGACCAGGTAGCATTAAATAACCTTAGTGGATTAGCTGACCTGGGACTTACTGTGAAATACGAGTAAGAAAAATATTCACAAGGATAAGTTTAGGCAAAGGCAATTTTCTGGTGCTCCCTGTCTAGTCAGTGAATGCAGACATAGGATCTTTCCAACCTAACCAGGAGCCTGGCTACACCATTCCACATCTCCCTGAATGTTCAGGATAACAGCTGCTCTGTTGCTGGTTGTCTCCTCTTCTTGCCATCCCTTCAGCAATATGTAGTGGAAGACAAATACAAGGCAAGAGTTAAGAAATAAAATAGCTTATTTCAGAGTATAATTACCAGAATGAATGATATGTGTATCACTAATAATAAATTTGAAACATTTATCTACAGTGTGTGTTTCACACATTATTCCAGTGAGGATTCAATGATATCTATGAGCTTTTCAGATGGTTCATAAAATGGCATATCAAAATGAAGCTGTATTTGAAAACAAGACCACAACTGATCACAAACGAGCAAAGAATTTAAGGACACAACAAGTGGGTGGATACACGCAAAGGAATAGCATATGTCAGCACCACCAATTAACAAGTATCAAGTGTGAAGCTGGCAGTTTAATTACTTGCTGAAGTAATTCTATTTTTGTTCTTCTTTTCGCCTGATTTCCATGAATATTTCCTTTTCTGTGACACACTAATATTTTTCTCAAAACCTTTCCTCCGACCACCCATACCCTGGGATGATGATTTCCCCTCACTTACAGGGAAGGGGAAGAAAGGAAAAAGTAGAACTTGAAAAAATCCGGAAATATAGATTTTTAATATTATAATAGTGTGAGGGGTATTACAAATTCTGATATATTGAGACATTCACTGGTGTTCTGATGCAGATTTAGCGTAGATATTTTTGTGTGATGGAAGCCTGTTACAGAGACACCTCAGAGCTAAATTGCTTCTCTGGCTTCTACATTCTGCCTCTCCAGATTTCGTTTGTCACTTCTAGTGAATTCCCATGTATTTCCTATTCTGTTTGCTTCATAAAAGTCCTGTTTTAAACATGGAAATATAGCATTTGACTTATTAAGCACCTTTTTCTCCCCCCTTTTCTTTTCTATTATAAAGTGCAATGAATATTATGTTTAATCTTCTATACTCCACGGAAGTCAGAATATTTCTACTGATTTTAGTGGAGTTCAGAACAGTTCAATTTCTGTGCCATGCAGGTTTATGTGTAGCGAGTCAGGGTAAATGTACTGCAAAATCACTGTACAATTTACACAGCTAAAAAGAGGATGGAAAAAGTGATGACCTCACTGCTGAGAAGACAGTAAGAGTAAAGAGCCATATCTGACTCGTTATCTGCTGCAAAGACAAAAGGATTGGTACACATAGTGTGGTGCTGTGCTGTAAACACTCACTGTACATTCAACACTGTAACATTTCCATATGAAAAGTTGTGCACCAAACCTGCAGGAACAATTTATCTTTCCTATATTGATCAGGAAATGGTATAATTATCTATATGTATCTACTGCTCTGTTTGAGGAAATGATCAAAACCAAAATTAATTTGTGCTTCCTTATTTATCAAAGAATTCCATAAATAGTAATGAAATGTAGGACTACCACAAATAATGGAAAACCATTAGAGAGAAGGAGCTGACTACAGGTCAGCAAGAGATTTCTGGTATTCAGAAAAAAAACCCAAATCATTCACTACAAGTCCAGAGAAACATGTGCTAACAACTATAACTCATGCTGAAATAAGATGCATGGGAGGAAGATGGACTAAAAACCAGGAGCCCTTAAACAACTCACATTTCACCGTAAACCTGGAGAATCAATGCACAATTCATAAATTAACAGAAGGAAATAAATTTAAAAATGAATATTCACTAATTCATATATTGAAGCAGAGAAACATTCAAGTTCTTTGCCGTGATTTATTAGATGTCTTTGGCTTCCTCAACTACAAATTAAATCAATGCATAATCTGAAACCATGAAGAACTCAAACTAACTTAAATATCTGATTTCTAATACTTAGGCTTTGCAATTTTTCCAGACAGTAAATTTTCAGCTGGGTTAAATGATAGGAACGTTAGGCTTCAAATATGAACAACACTCAGACTTTAGTAATTCACAATTAATGCTTTTCTTTGTAATTCAGATCACTAAACACTGGAAATGTATTTTTGAAATTTTTTGTACTTTCTTGTTGAAAAACACCACACTAGCTGAATGTTCTAAATAGGCATACCACCGTTTTAAACAATATCTCAACCTACAGTCACCACATGCTGATGCAGGCATTATGGCATATTCTGGCCATGGACATTACAAAATTTATATTCCTACTCTGTCACATAGCACTTACTGAAGACATCATTTAACAAGTAAAATGGCAAATATAGGTTCTGAAATGAACAACTTGTGTCTGTCCCCACAGACATTCACACATTTTTATATGTCACACATTGTTTTACTCACCTATGATTCCTCCCCTTTTTCATCCAAAGATTTGGATTATATTTGGATTTTTTTTCTTATTCCTTTGTGTGCTACTAAAATAAATCTGTATACCTTGTTTTATTCCTTTTTATCAACGGTCTATTACACATACATATTTGTATGCTAGTTAGTAATGAAACAAAGAGTCAAGGTAGTACCTATAGGCTCAGTGACACAGCTTATTGGTGGAAAATAGGATGGAAATTTACATTGCAGTAGTTGGATGGCATAAACTATAGACATTCTTACTAGTGGTTTTACTATTTGAAGCTTTTGACTGTTTCATTTAAGGCTTTGCAGGCTGCTTGGATGAATCTTAACATTCCAGCAATACACTGCAAACAGAATCAAGCCTAAAGCTGAAAGACCTGCAGCTCATTTTCAAGAATCAACTCAAGCAAAGATAAGATTAGGATCAGTATTACAAGTCAACCACAGGTCAACCAGGTATTAGGAATACACCTACAGGAAAATGGAAGACAAATCTCAGTTATGCAGCAAATTTCTTATGCTGAAAACACAACAAATATGTTTATGGTGCTTTAGCCTGCATTGGGAAGTAGTTCCTTCTGCTTATAGAAAGTATTTTTTTAACTCATTTTGCTCCAGTTTATGAACCAGTTTCATAAGCATGCAGAACTTAATGGAATACACTCAAGCCAATGTGTGATTCTGCAGAGAAGGAAATACTGGACTAAGCTGACTTCCAAGTTGCAATGACCCAGGAAGCATGTGACAGGTAAAAACAGCAAGAAAAAAGCAGATTTCAACCAACTGTCCTTGGACATTCATTAGATTTGGAAGACTATTATAATATGAATCCAAAGCTACTACTTGTATGCAAATAATCTCATTTATTTTCTTTGCAATGTATTATTTGAGGGAATCCCTTTAATATTTTGTAGTACAGCAATAATATTTCATAGTTTCCAATAATTTACAGCCACAGTGTTCCAGAAACCACCATCACTGGAAGCCTACAAGAAGATCAGACACTAATATTTTCCTATGTTTTCCCCTCTTGGAATTTAATTTCTCTAAGAGCTACTGACTGAATTAAATGAAAACCTGAAAAACATCATGTAAAGCTGTTTTTTTGGTGGTTTTTTTTTTTTTTTTTTTTTTTTGTCACATAACCACTTTTCCTAGCAAACTAAGCTGCCACTGTATGGAATGAAACAGACTTCATAGTCCCCAAAAACACCAGACTTTTACAATAGTAAAAAATATATCTTTTTCCAGAGCAGGAGGCCATAGATGGTATGTACAGAATCTCCATTCAGATGGTTCAAAAGTGAATTAGAAGCAACCATACAACTTAAAATTCTTCACTAGACATCAGAGCACTCTGGAAATGAGAATCATTCACTGTTCCCTAAATTTATAGTAACAGACTCTGAGACAACTGACTGACTGGGTTGTTCTGTCTTGGAAGCCATTCATCAAAGTAAACTTCTGTACAAAGGCAATTTTAAGTTTTTATCTTGCATTTTTCACTATTTAGAGGCAGATTTTTCTTGGAATTGCTCCAGATGCAGTACCTAATTAATATTCCTATTTTTTTCAGATGGAGACTCCCAAAATCCAAAGGAAAAATGCCTTTATACTGCAGGGGAAGAAAAACCTACTACTTCCCAAGTGTAGGCAGAATAACTAGACTAAGTGGAAGAGGCTCAAAGAAATAAGAATATGTAAGTGGGAATGCATGCAAGGACCTTTATATCTTCAAGTATTGCCCATATTATATGTCTCAAAAGGGTCACGGGGCACCTGAGAGAAAAAAGGCAATGAAATGAAGGTGTTTCCACTGCCATTAGTAAGGAGGAAACAAAAGCCTAAGCCTCACTGTCTGAAATGTAGTTTTAAAGGCATTCCAAAAAGAATTCCTCTTTTCTCTACAAAGCATTTTCTGCTTGGAAACAGTAGCTTACTCTGGTTCTGGTGCCTACTTTTCAAGAACAGTGAAAACAGAACTTCTCTGCTTGTGCCTCAACAGGGAAGGGGAAAGAGCACATCTGGGTGTGGGGAGGAAAGGAAGACAGTACTTTCACAAAAATTGTGATGGATACAGAAACAGCCTTTCAAAAAGCAGGGCATTTTCTTTAGTTATCCCATTTTCTGCAGCTGTACAGTAATGTCAGATTACAATCAGGACAGCATTCAGTGTAAAGACTTCATAGGAGACACCATAGCTTCAGTTCAGTGTGAGAGAAAAGCCAAAATAGTATAAATAGCCATGTATTTTCATATAGATCAGTGGATTTAGCTCCTTGCTTAGTTTTCGCTGAATCACTGGCTGCAGAGTTATGACTAATGAACCCATAACACTGCAGAGGGGTGATTAAACTTCAGCATGACAAATGTTTATGTGTTTCTGTATGTTCTATAACATCTGCAAGTACTGGCTTCATTCATTAAAAGAAAAACAGACCCTAATTTCTAGAAAATGAAAGTTGCAAAATCAAAATCATCACTCATAGCATGAATAAACTGAGAAAGGTATTTCAAAATAAAGGTATTTATTACAGGGATTTCTGAGTCACCCCCTGATGGCACTCATCTACCTGAAAAGTAACATAATTTGTGACACCAGCTACAATTACAAGACATAAGCTACTTTAAGAAGTGTCTATCCTGATTTAATCCCAGTTGATGAATCTCAGAAAAATAAAATACTCTACTGTTTAAATATTTACCATATTGTTTAAATAGATTAAACTTTTAATCTTGACTGCCAAATCAGTATTATACAGATTGGAAATTTGTTTACAGTCCTTTACAGTAGGAGCACTACCTGTCAGTGTCAGATGACAGCGTTTCCAAGCCTCTGGCTGAAAGTGATAGCTTTGTTTCTGTAACATGACAAGTGTAATTAAAACTGTTTTAAGATACATTTGCATTTGGTCCTGCTGAAAAGTGTCTTATGAATCTTCAGACTGACCAGCAAAAATACTAATTTTTCTTATAACTTTGGCTTAGGATTTGCAGACTGAAGTAAACACAAGGGTTGGAAGACCTTCACAATAATAAGGTTAGTATTTTGTAAAAGACCAAGGCAGGAAAAGCAATGAACTTATGCCAAAGTAAAATAAAGATGAGAATAAGTTATTTTTCTCTGACTGTGGTCAGTACTTTTCACAAATATTAGGAAACTCTGAAGAAATATTTCAAAATAACATTTGCTAAATAATGGTGAACATGAAGATGTGGGAAAAAAAAGTTAAAATCAAGTAATTAAGCATGACTCTTAGTCAAGGTAATGAACAAAGCAAACTCCATTTTACCAGTAGATTGAAATAAATTGCATGCTTCTGAAGATACCAGAATTAACCTGAACCATACCTCTAGTGCTAAATAAGCAGATTATTATGAAATTTCATATCTGGATCAAAGCTCCACTGCCAAAAGCTACAGATATATACATTTGCAAAAGATGCAGATATTCTATTCTAAATCAGAAATACACAGCTCAGTCTATTGTAATACATGATGCTTTAGGAAACTTGACACTACAGAGTCACTATTACCAGGCAAGTAGGGAGGAAGTTATATTGCTGAAGAATGACGATACATTAGCTATCACCTTAGAAAGGCCCATTAGAAGCTGTCATGACTGCAGGTAGAAAAAGGAAGGTATTTTCAGTTGATATTTCAGTGGAATTAACATAGGAAAGAGCTGAAGAAAAGTGGACCTCTATCTAAACTTCCCAAGTCATTCTAATCAAAACCTTTCACAGAGCTTTTCATTAGCAAATTATTTCATCCAAACACAAACCCACAGATTACATTTCTAGAGAAAAATGACAGATCCTCTACTCTTCTCTCAAATACAAATATGCAGGAGGATCTTTGCGGTATTTCTGCAAGAGAAACAGATACTGTTCAATCAACATAAATGATTAGTTATATTTTCATATCCAGCAATGCATTGCATTCTTGTGCTCAAGAGTTCTCAGTATTATAGGATTTTATGTGATATTTATAATTTAAGCACTGACCAGTTTTGATTCTAAATATGCATATATATCATAAACATATAAATCAGTCTCTGAAAAAACATTATTTTCTATATAACATTCCTCATTTTATGATTCTAACCACAGATTTTTTATTATTTTTTATTAATTTCTGTTTTATAGAGTTATAAAACTTATTTAGGCAGTTTTGATTTTAGGACATTGATACCTTGTTTTGCAAAACCCTAATTTACCTGCAATTAAGAATGCCCATGGCTGAAAATCTTTAACTGCATATGAATCTCTGAGAATCAGTACTTACGACAACCTCTACCCTTTTTTCTTACAATACATGCAACTTGGGACTTAGAGGAAGATCGGGACAAAGTGGACCATGTCAGGTTAGACAACTTGTCCAAAGGAGTTTGGAGTTAATGAAGGCTCAGCACTTTATCTGTTAAGAAATGCAAATAGTTATCGATTTCTCGATTCTTCCTGAACCGTTGATGGTGGCTCTTGGAGAGCCTGGCATTCACAGCAGGTGGACTTTATGTCCACACCACTCTAATGGCCTTGTGTTCTATGATGTAGTCATGGAGTTTTCAGGCTTTATAGATTATTTCTAAACCTTACAATTACTTCAGGGGAAAATAAAGTATATTGCAAGTGTATCACATTATATGCTTCCAGATTCTCTTATATTTAGTCAGTGTCTTCAGTTGCATTTTTAATCCAAGAGATAAAACAGACATCTGCACATTCATTTCCCTTGCCTTCACAAATTTTATTAGCAAATCAAGAAGAAGCAACAGGTGAAAAGTCTCATATATTGAACAAGGTTATTTTGCATCCTCCTTATCCAAGGAGATGTAGTTCTTGTTACATTCCTTGTTTTACAATGGGGAAATGAGAATGTGAAGGTATTCAAGAGAGAAGGTCAGACAAAACAGAGGGAAGGTTTGATAAAATCTCTGGTAAAAACCTGGAAGGTACAGCTGAATTTTTTAGACAATAATTTGTAGCATTAATGAAAAATACCAAGGTTAATGTATGTAAATAATCAATTTAGATTTACATCTTAAATTATGGTAACCTATAAATTACAGAACTTTCCAGACTTTCCACAGCATTTTCTCCCCTATGTTTCCTTCCCAGCCCCCTCATACTGGGGTTGCAGAGGACTATTCAGTACAAAACTTAGTTGGTCTTCAAGCACACTGTTGCTACAGAACTCAGTTTTGGCAGAAAGGAGAGCCTTTTCCAACACTTCAGCCTGTTCAGCTGGTCTAAGGGACCAGAGAAAGGTGAGACTGATCTCTGTCTCATGTGAACTGTACCAGTGTCAGCAAGTCACACCTCACACTCAAGGCTTAGCATCCTGGCCTCTAAGACAGTGATGGTGGCAGAAGATGGTGGCACATGCTTTATCAAGGTTAGGAGAGGCACGGGTGTAAGACAGCTGACAACATCTCATTTTTCAGCACAAAAGACACTTTCAGTTAAAAAGAAAAAAAAAAGCCCTGGTAATAATGAGACACAAATTTTATATGCATATACTGTATTTTATTGTTATGGGGACAAAATCATACTATAGCATTTTCAGAATAATTTTGGAAGGCTGACCTGCACTTTAAAAAATAACATGAAGAATGTCTAGACTCTAAAAAGTATTAAAATCAATTGTGGAACTATAGATCACTCTATCATACACTAGCCAAAGATTGTAATTGCAAGTTAGTATTCCATCTACATCTAAGGCTAACAAGATAAAATTGCAAAAAATTAAATTAACTGACATCACTGTACATAATAAATAACCTATGTCCTCCATTTCATAAGGGAATTAAAAGGGCATACATTTATTGTACATGTACCAATCTCTGATTTAACTGTATGGAATTAGACAAAGAGTGACTTGGCCAAATACCACATGAAAAGAAAATAGGTAAGATTTTATGGCTAGTGTCTAAGCACATTCAAAAGTCAATGGAATCAGTCTATGCCTTCATTTTCTGAATAGCATTTATAGTCTTTATAGTGGTACCTGCGAAAACACACTAACTTCATGCTACTGCAAAACCTTAATATTTCAGCAAAAAAATACTGCATGTTTTTGTTATGTTCTTTCACAACAATGTCATGGCAGAAGCTAAAGCTAATTTGAAAATTAAAAAGGTCTTTTTAATACTTGACACCAAACTTGAAGGCTCTGCCTGTCATCCATGATTGAAGAAAACTTATAACATAAACCCCAAATTTTCATTCCATAGAGAACATCCGAATTAAACCCTCTGATCCTAAAAAAAAGAAAACCCCCCAAAATACAGAATGCATCATAAATGCATGCCCACTTGAAAAATCTGCTCATCTAAACAAATGTCCATCAGAAAAAAACTATTTGCAAAGATCCCACAGAAGTCTGCATTTCTCCTCTCGTTTATTTTCTTTTTTGTTTTGTTTTGTTTTGTGTTGGTATTTCTTTTTTGTGAGATGAAAATGGAATGGTACAGCTCTCCAACTAGTTCTGTACTAGGCTCTTGGCTTGAAGAGCAAGAGAAAACAATGTGCAACAGCACTGAAGACAAAAGTTAGTGGTAATTGTTTAGAAGGAAGAGAGTAAGGAAATGTACATTAAGAGGAGGTCTTGGAACTCAGAAATCCCACTGGCTGAGGAACTTCTGCAAGCGAAAACTTCTGCAAGCGAAACAAAAGCTGACTCCATACTGATACAGATTTGAAACAATGTGAACTTTGCACAGAGAGAAGCCTCTGGAACAAACAAATGCACCCCGCTGCAGCAAGAAACCTGAAGGCCACATTCCTGAGGCTCAAAAAGTCATTAAATCCATAAATGTTAGTGCTCCTATTTATATGTAATGCTCAGAGAGCCATGCACTTTCTGAAATTAATAAGCAGTGTTTCAAACTACTCCAGCTTCCCCAGATTTAATCACCATTAAAATACTTATGATGGTTGCTCCACAAGGGACTTAATATTCCTTGCTATTCTTATGTATAATTACTTCTTATAATCAGTGCATAGCTATTAAGTGATGTACTGCTAAACCTCCAGGTTTCAAATGGATAAATATTAGCCTAATGTGCTCAATCAATGCATAGAAATAACTTTAAGCACTTTTCCTGCAAGGGAAAATATTTACCATATATCATAGTTAGATTAGCTTGAGGTACTAAGCAGCTGATAGAGGGGATTGAAGGCCTGGAAATCACTTTAAAAGTCCTTGCATTTCTGTGAAGGACATCTTCAACAGAGAGGGAGAAAAGAAGTAGCAAGATCTGTTACCTTGAGCTTCCTATAAAACAGAATACTTAGGATCAGAACCATGTCAGAATATTTGCTTCATGAGACACAAAATGATCCTTTCCATAGGCAAAAATCACTAGAGGATACAAAGCCCTTCTCATTTTATAACTTTATTGAATTTTTCAATCTAAATTATTCCAGCAGCTCTGGAGTAAGAACTTACACTATAGCTGAGGTCATGCCCAGCAGGATACACAATTAATATGTTAGAGTTAATTGTACAATTATTAAATATTATTATTATTATTACTTCTAATAGTACTATTCATAATAATAACTTAAAAAAAACTTTCTGTACTTCACAGTCAGAAAATCAGGGGCAGTTGGAATAATTTCTATATAACTTAGAGAAATCGCAATACTGTATTCAAACTGTGCTGTTTGATTTTTTTCTTTATCTCCATGTGATAAAATAAATAAGGAAATGCAAATAATGTTTTTCAGGTTCTTTCTATCCCAAGAAAAATTCAAAGGTAGTGTTATAATCCAGATAATGCTAAGTTTTGCTAAAGCTGCAGGTACCTTTGAAAACAAAGCTAGAAAACGACACACTTTCTTTTCTGCTGCATAAATTTAAAGCTTTCTTTATCAAATAAATCACATGTAAACAATAGTCTTAACTTTTTTGTTACTTTTATATTTAATTATCAAATTAAGTCTTATTTCCACAAATGTAGCAAAAGAGAGATTATTGGTAATTGGATATGTTAAGTAGACTAAAGATATAATTTTCCAAATTACAGGCTGTTCACTATCTGATTACTGTTCTTCCTTTTGTCCTTTATTATTAAAATTAAATATTTTCTTACATATGGGAAAAAAATAGCAGAATTCACAAATCTTATCAAAATGCTCAGTAGCTCTGTTACAATTCTTTTGCCATTGCTGTTCTTACTCCAAACACTCAAAGCTGCTTCTGCCACATATGGTTTAGCATTCTGAACCCTGCCCATTTTGCTCCTCTGATTTTTACCTTGTGATATAGCAGGTAAGTGACCATCTACAGATGAAACACTAAAATATGAACTAATTTAAAATAAAATACTCTTTGTTTGCCCTTCTTTTGAATTAGTTCATGGCTAAGTTGTGAGCAATTATACTTTACAAATTACCCATATTTCAGATTCTTGAAAAGAAATTATATTTTTGAAAGGAGTATATTGTTCTTCTATGAAAGGAGTCTCCTTCATGAAAGAAAAGTACACTTTCTTGGGAGCTTGATTTAACCTAAACAACACTTCTTCTAATAAAAATTGTTGGTACTGAATAACATTGATAAAATTGAGCAATTAATTAAAAGCAGAGTGCAAGAGGGTAAAAAAAATTATCTCAACCATGGTTTTGAAAAGAAAGTTTTCTCAGCTTTTGAAAGGTAGCTACACAATGTAAAAAGAGAATTATGTTTCTTTTACTTCACACTTTTGCTTTATACATTATTTCTTATTTCACATACAGTGAAATTGCTGTAACCTCTAGTAAATCAGAGTATTTATTCCTTTTCTTTAGTCCTTTTTCAGTGATTTCTTAATGAATTTGTTGAGAAGCTAAAATCAGCAAGTCCAGAAATTGCATGTTCCTGTCATCTTAGCAAAGATAAAGGACAAAACATCCTGCAAGAAAAGCACCTCACATTACTATGGATCAGCCTCAGAAATCAATGGAAGGAGCAGGATAAAATCAGAGTTTTGGTGCCTTAGTTAAAAAAGAGATCAACAAATGCCAATTTTCCAGCACAGTTTTTGCCAAATTTGAATGTGACTGAGTACTCTCTTCATTTTTCAGGATAAAACAGAGGGTCATTTTCAGCCAGAATTTCAAATACAGATAACAAAATTTCACATCACTGGATCATGAAAGCTGGAATCTATTTCCTGATGGCATTCTTCATCTTTCATTACCCAAGAAAATTTTTCCAACCCTGCTATCTGCCAGCTCACTGAAGAAACCAGCCAGTGACTGTAAATAGACTAATTTCTTTTATTGCAGAAGACAGTTCTTGTTCAGAGTTGAAACACATTGGCTCACTAATGTAGGAAATTACTGGGATTCATGGTCATTACTTTTCTGTTAATGGATACAAATCTTTATCCTCCGGGTTTTCTTACTGTGTTTTCTAATGCAAGATTTGCATGATAAATATCTAATTTCCCCCATCCGGCAGAATTGTTGCAAGGTTTTGAAAAGTGTATGTACATGCACTGAGCTAAATTATGTATATCTGAAAAAAAAAAAGGCAATAAAAATTACTGTAAAACTTGCACAATTTCATCTAAGAGCAGATCCAGCATACATATGCAAAAGCAGAATAGGACAGGAAATAGCTTCGGTGAAATAATCAGTTTTCTTCCACTTTCTGTGCTAGGTATATGATATTTATTTCACCTTCTCCTGCCCCATCTTTTACAATAGTTAGTTACTTCTTCAAATAGAAAAGAATCAGGTTCACAGATGTAACACTTGGAATAATGCATCTCTTGGAAGAAGTGGTTTTGCACAGAAGATGACATAGATTTTTTTGGCAAATATAGTTTAAATTCAATTGATATGAACAAGAGGCTAGAGTGTCAAAAATGCTTACTACTCATCAGCTCTCACCATTCTCAGTGGGAACTGCTGGGTAGTGAGTGCTTTTGAAAATAATTTTCTCTCTACGAAATGCCGGACATGGAGCTGCAGCATTATGAAGTCATTTTTAAAGCCTGACCCAATGTTATTTACTGTTTTATTATAAGGAACAACATAAAGGATAAGATCCTTTGTTTAGGATTATGTACTCTACTGTTGTACAGTACTATCAAGAATTAGAGGAACAATCAGCAAAGATAAAATGTGCATTCATGAATGTGGTTAACATAACCAATTAACATTATGCAAGTAAATGAGCTATTTGTTATTGCATTTCAAAAGAAATAATATTTGCACGCTCAATTTACTTCATACAAAAGGATCTAATCTGCTGATTCCCAAATACATTGTGAAAAGAAACATGCATGTGAAATCAGTGGCTAATTGCACACGTAAACCCTACACTGGCCTAATTGTAATAGTTCCTTCTTCCCATAAAAGTGCTAACATTCAGTTTATGCATTCAAATAATCTAATTTTGCCAGGTGTCTATTAAACTGAATTTGCCATTGCAAGATGCAGTTAAGGACATTAAAAAAACTTGCAAACTGCAACTCTGTAATACAGAGGAGACTCCATATGGATTTTATACTTTTCCACAACCAATTTATTCAGATTCTACTATCTTTATTAGATTCTAGTTCTTTACTCATTATTGAAGCACAGTTCAAGGGTGAGTGAAATACCTTATGTTCATAATTTGTACTCAGAATTATTTAATAAAATCTCGCTACAGGTCTACCATTGTGTTAGTCACTGATAAAACAAAGATTTTTGCAGAGAGTATCATCACTCAACAGCAAGATTATTTACCTATGTGTCCTAGAAAGAAAGTCTTTGCAAGATCAGCCTAATGTACTGGGGAAGTGGGGGGTGTACTACTGAATATAAACATTTCTTTCCCAGTCTCATTATTTCAATAGTCTCACTGCAGGTATTTTCCTGATTATTCTTCAAATAACACAGAATAAAGAAGAATTCTGTATGAATATTGATTAAATTATTCTTGTAATAAGTTGTATAACTCTCAGGACTGTGAATCTTTATAGGAAGAAACATGAGGTTCAGAAATGTCTTTTAGAAGAATCTTGTGGAAAGGGTAAGAGGAAAATGGTTGGAGCAAGTTTATAACAGCAGCAATAATAACAAAAAGGGCATCCAACCAATATTTATTTACATATTGTGGACTAACTATTGAATTTCCAGTGTTGCTAAAGAAAATGTTTGGTTTAGTTGCAGACACAGTATATTTAGCAGTACTCAAAACCACAATAAAGACTGCACAGCAGTGCCATTGTTTCATTCATTATTCAGAGTGCAAATATAACATATAGGGTGCTACACAAACTCCACATTTCTGGTGGTTGTTTCAGGATCAAAAACTCCATAGTGACTCCATGTGAACAAATCTTAGAACAGCCTTTGGAATGAGGCAACTGTATCAGGAATTCTGCACCTGGCATGACACATGACCTGCTTATCGAGGGAACTGGCAGCTTTGTGATTTGCAAGCATGACCTCATTATGCAGTGATGAACTAACAGTGGTGTTAGCTGCCCCTGCCAGCTCCTCGGACAGATAAAGAGCCAGCAGCATCACACATTAAAATCCTTATCCCTGCTGAATGCAGAAGTGTAACCTGCCATTTGTTTTTCTGAGGCCTATTTCAAGGATGGACCACATGAAAAAGCCTTTGCAGTACCCCATTACATCTCCATCTGCTAAGAACCCAAAAACTTAAGAAGTATTAGCTCTGCTTTAGACCTTCCTCCCACATCCCTGAAATCAATGTTCTTCTTTATCACTTGACAAAAAAAAAAAGATGTGAAGTCCATTCAGATCATCACTACCCCTCTGGGCAACAATGACCCTTCAGGATTCAGCAATAATCTTCTTTCCAACCTGTCTAATCAGGACTAAGCTTCTCATCCTCTTCTACTCTACTCAAGCAAATTCACTTCCACAATGAAAACCTGAGATTCTAGAGAAAAACTCAGAAATCCTTAATTCCCAGTAAATATGGGAGAATTTACCATGCTGAAGCATTGAGGAAATGTTTCCAAGGAAACCTCAATGGAAAGAGAACTTCATCTGATTTCCTTTTTTTTATACCAGATGTCAATTAAATAAGGGGTGTCCTAAGGTTTGCAATCCTCTTCTACTGAACTTTGGCCAATTCACAACTTCAAAGAAACTGCAGCTACAACTGGAAACGAAGTGTCAGACTCTTGTTTGACTGAATGCGTGCACATGCTACAATTTTTAGAGCACAAGTAAAGCCTAACAACAGTACTCGGGAGTTAGGTAATTCTGAATGCATGCAAATTGAAATTAAGGTTAAACCCAGATCTATCCTTTTGTGTGCATATACTTGAACACATTGTTTATCGATTCTGGTTTCAGTGGAGCTGAATTACTTTTGGAAGGCATCACATATGGATCGAACTTCAAATGAACTGCTAAGAAACAGTTCTGCAAAGCCTTATTACAGGGGTTTTCTAATACATCATATATAACTTTATTAACCAAATTCTATAGTGCTCCCTCTTCACTAACCTGGAGTCTTGATGAGCAATAGCATCTGGGAAACCAGCAACTGAGTTTTCACCTGCTCTGATAATTTTAAGCAGCTAGCTGCAAGTTTCATTTTAATTTCTTTCCCATGTCTATCTTTCTTCATTACCAGCTAGATATATCAGAATTAAATATATATTGGAATAATGTCTAGAATTTCTAAGTCTACCCTCCTGGTCAGACTCAAACAGCTTTTCTAGAGAAAACAATTTTCATCTTCTCAAGCGAAAGGTGAAAGTCTCTTCTGAATGAGTTTATGAGGTGCCTTAGTGTGCCAGATAATACAATTCCAACAGTAAGGTATGGTGTCCATACAAATTACACACATAGATAGCTTTTAAAATCCCATCATGTCAAGGAAACAAACCAGGATCTCCCAGAAACCAGAGAATTCAGGATTAATAGACTACAGCATTTCATAATTAGCAGCAATTCCACTGATAATGTTTCTCATGATATTTAGCCTATTAAAGCAGAATCTGGATTTCCTGTGAGGAATGTAAAAGAATAAGAACTAATAAGAGTGGGGAGGGAGTGCTGTTCTACTCTGTACAAAACTCTCCCCATAGAGGCCAGGTCTGGTTTCTTTGATAAAGACTAACTTGAGTAGGATTTGTGGTTTCAGTAAAAGAATTTCTTTTCTGAAAAGTAAGCCATAGAGATACTAAGGACTTTACAGGAGGCTCTAAGTAACACTGGAAGAGATTTGATGCTGGACACTCTACAAACATTTAACTTGTTTTAACAATTTACTTGGAATTCACATAGAAGTTGTGAATGGTAAGCTGCCTATGTGCCAAGGACTTCTGTTACAGAAAATGACCTTTTGTGATATGGGGCACTATTTAGGCTATTATTTTTTGGTACACTTACACACCTCTGAAACTCAGAAAGAGTCCAAACATATATATGTATACACATACACATACACACATACACATACACACACATATATATAAATAAATTATTCAGTATGCATCTTTCTTTTCTTCTCTATTCATTCATACCTGTAATAATACCTTTAAAACATATTTCACTTTTCCATTATCTACAAAAAAACCATAATTTGACATGACCTTCAAATTGACTAGGCATTTAATTCAAATTGCCTATATGCTTTAATTAATATCAGCTAGGGACAGTGATTAAGGGAATGTCTGTCATTTTAAAAGTGAATAGTTTTCCAGTGCAGGGTGTAACATGCTTGTAAACTTTGCTCTATCTCCCTCTTTTTTTACTGTTTAGACAATATTGTTAACAATGATAACAATAACTACATAAACTGCAACAAAATCCTCTAAAACAGCTTAGTTACAAATGTGGTTCCATATTTAGCATCATGATTACAATTCCTGGTCTGAAATAGAAATCTAAGCAGCTAAATGTCCTAGAACCTGGCCAATAGGAATGCATACGTGGTTTCTTTGAGACTCACAGAGATTAATAGAAGTAAATAAGAAGCATAATTAAAAATATATCATGAAATAATATTCTGTAAAGTGTAACTGTATGAAGGCCAGAAAAAACCTTGTCAGCAATCAATCATATAAATATTTTTGTCATTAGCAGCTAAGTATCTTTCCAGGAACTCTTGGGTGCAAAACAGACCAGTATGCCTTTTCCAACATTCCTCACAAAAAAAAATTGTTAAATTAATAGACTGTCTCAAAAGGGAGAAAGAACCCCACAGACCTTATTTGAAAAATATTTAGTTGGAAGAAATACTGTTGTGTGCCAATAATAATTATGAAAAAGAGAAATGGTAAGGAAAAATACAAGCAAATAGGAACTTTTGTGACAACACAAGCATGGCCCAAGGTTTGAGAAGATAGCAAAATTTACCATGGGAAATTTCTAAGCATCTTCTAAAACATTATTTAACATAATCAAAGTTGGGCACAACTAAAGCCCACTTTAAATTAAGAAACCAGAGAATTTAGAAATTAATCTCTGGATAGACTAAACTTCTATTTATTTGAAACCAGACATGCTCAGAAGAAATTTCATAAACTTATGTCTGTCAGGTGAGAAGTATAAAGTGCAAAATGATTAACAGGCAGTGGTTTTGCTTTTGTGCGAGGAGTACTTTGGGGGTCACAAAGACCAAGGAAGTGCTTTAGGAGTGCTGTTTTCATCTACATGATTACCACTTGTGCCAAAGGTAGCAATCACTGAGTGGGATCAATAAAGAGTCCTCGGCAGGTAAATTGCATTTCTGCAAATTGTGCAGTTTACTTTGTGAAGGGATAAAAGCACAGTTAAAGATTGCCAGTGTCTTCTAGCAGTATTCCATGGAAAGACAGTGGATTAAGTGAGCAGTACTATATAAATCCAGCTTTTTGGCAATGACATGAAGAAAAAGGCTGGTAAAGGGCAGCACAGAACTCAGCAAATGAGATATAAGTGTGACTATGTCTAACAGAATTGCTAGAATAAGATAGAGTTATCCTGCAATTTTCCTTTTACACAGAAGATTTACTCCCACGAGCTAAATTACTACACCATTCAATAGTATGCAGGAACAAATGCTTGACCACTTTAGAAAGACATCAATTACACTGAATCCTTGAAATGGTCCATGTGTTTTACCTCTTTATGTTTTTGTGGTTTTTTGGGGTTTTTTTTGTTTTTTTTTTATTCTAATTGTGAAAAAAAGGACAGGAGTACAAGATTTTCACATGTTAATCTTGTCTGTGATTTTCTGCCACTCAATGCATGAAACAGCATGTCTTTCATCAACTTACATCTCAAACAAGTATACAATGTCCATTCAAATAATTCCTCTTCAATCAAAGGTGTTGGACAAAAAAGCATAAATGCCTGATTCTTCTGACGAATATGACTTCCTACAGAAATAATATGATTTGTGATACTTTGGAAACAGGGTGCTGTAGGAAGCTGTCCTGGGAATAAAGAGAGCTGTATTTTATCAGGCAAGTCATTTCACCTCTCCATGCCTAGATGGAAAGTGAGACTAGAACACACTATTTACGTTAAAAAGAGGAAAAAAAGGAAAAGCATTTTAGCAAATTGTACATAAAATTTTAAAATAGGGCTATAAATATGCTTTTTGTAGAAAACCCATGAAGTAATCAGAAATGGTTATGTTTAAGTGACTGACATATTGGAAAATAGAAAGAATGTCTATGTACGTGTGGCTTGCTATACCTTCCAAAAAATTAACTCAGCTTCAAGTCAAACACAATTTCATCTCTTAAGAGAACATTCAGCATTTTTTAAAAGATGCTTGTGATGAAGAATCCATCACAAACCTTGATAACGTGAAATGCTTAACTCCCTCCACTCTTAAAAAGGCTATATTTTCTTGTCTTCAGCACCACTGCCTGATACAGCAAAACCCACTACTATCAAAATTCTGTCTCCCAAACATGTAGCGATATTCATTAAGTGATGCATTGAGATTTTCAGAGTCACACTAAGAAGACTTGGCCATTTATTTCTTTGTCTCCATGAAAATATTTTCCTTTATATCTTGACATCCATTATCCCTTCTGATGAGATTTATGGGTCTCTTTACTGAACCCTCCACAGTATTCAACTTCTTCAAGCACTGAATTCAGAGCCACAGAAATTCTGAAGAAGAACTGCTGAAACTCTTAGCAGTCTGCCAAAAATAGGAGTAAAGATCCTTTTTTTGCTTTATGTGATATCCACCTGATTATACTCTGTGTACCATAGAATTGCATTGAGATCAGTGTCAGACTGATTATTCAGTATGACCCATTGAATCTTTTCCAGACCAAGCACTTTTGAGGAATGGATTCCTTGTTTTTATAAATATAAGTAATGCTCCTTTTCCAGATGTATTTCCCTAATGAAATGCCTACTTTTTCTTTTCTTAATTTGTCAACTTAGCAAAGTTGTTCTGCATCACTGATATTTTCTCTATTTAGTTACCCAATCTATAATTTTTCTGCAATTGCTTGTTTCAAAAAATTTAAATACAACCAAGAATATTTTCTCTTAAACATCATGTTTCTTACGATGTTGCAGTTTAATTCCTCATTTGACTTTTGAGACCTTTCACATAACCAAAATCTGTGCCAGGTACTTTGTAGTCTTCTAGAACATTAAGTTCTGTTGCCTTACTAAACTATGTTGCAAACCTGTTTTTTTTCAAAATTATTGATTTTCTAACAAAATCTTTAATGTCATGAAAATGATAAATATTATATTTAAAATAGATTTTTCCACAAATAATTTTCAACTGTTTTTAACATTATCCTTCTCTACGTCTCCATTACTTGAGTCTGAAAGCAAAATGTTAAGACTTTCAGTTACCTGAGTTTTCTGGTTTCTCCTTTCTGAAATACTAATTAGTTTCCTTCTCCCTTTAAAATTGTTCCCCAAACATTGTTTCATATGAATATTATGAGTCTGCAAGGCTTCTCAGCTAGTCCCTTTTAAATAAAGCTGTGACATGAGGGGTTCCACCTGTACCACCTGACCCCATTCCAAGAGAAAAATATCACAATATAATAAAAAAGCTTTTGTTGTTTTAATAACTGGAAGATGTTAGAAAACTTGAAAGTAAACTTTGCATTAGAAAACAAACCAGAACAAGAGCAGAAATGTATTTTAACACTTGTCTAGTAGAATCTGGTTCATTTTATGGGGAAACTCCAGAAAAACAGATTCAAAATGCCTCTACAGGGAGTCATGACAAAATACCTGAATGTGCCAGGAAGTCTGTTTATTTACAGCCTTTTCACTCTGTTTCTGTGTGTCAGCCTGTGGTATGGAGAAACACCACCCCCACCCCCAGAGTCCCCTTGAGCATGGAAATTGAAGTGGTTTAAGGAAGAAGGAAAGCCTGTTTTTGAAGCCAGTAGCCATCCTCTCCAAATGTTCTTCCTGCCCAAGATGAAGCTCTCCCCCAGAGCAGGATGCCTTCAGGGAATTGCTGCAGCAGCAGAAGCAGCAGGGAGGTTTTGGGGGGTCACCCTAGCACAGGCTGGGGGTGGCCGTCGTTCCCAGGCCCTGCTGTCCTGGGGCCACCTGCCTGTTGCCACCGCTCTGCGGGCTGGGGCGGCGGCAGCCACCCAACACGTTCACCACACCACTGCTAAGCCATTTCACACCACTGCAGGTACACTGCATGCTGGCTGTTACGTGTGATCAAATGGACTTCATACAGTTTTTCAAATAGCATATTATTGTAGGGCTGAAACAGATTTAGCACTGATGAAGCACATTTGGGATAAACCATAGCACTATATTCACCCTGTCCAAAGAAAACTTATGGTTCTGGCCCTCTTTTAAAGACCTTTCTATCTACATTTTCTAAGCTTCAATACAATTACACTCCTTAACCTAGGCCTCTCTTTTTGTTTTAATTATCGTTACTCGAGGTTTCCCGTGTGGAAATTATCTCTATGAATCAGTAGCATCTGCTTTTTTATTTTTTTTCCAGCAAATATATATTATGACTGTGGTAGTTAACAGGTTTCTTTCCCTAAGCTTTGAGACCTATTATTGATACAGATCTGTTTTGTTCACATGTTCTGAAGTGTAAGTATTAATTACACTTTATCAAAGACTGAAAAAGAGGATATATTTTAGCACACTGTCCATTTCTAAAAAGTGTGTTTAACTTGGAAACGAAAAAGAAATGTTTCTTAATAGATTAGCAATCAAGGATAAATTATTAATACAGCTTAAGATGACTAAACAGTTTACAAACATTTTTTTTTGTTAATTTTTCTCTACATATTCAAAGGTGCTTAAGTAAAAAAAAGCTCTCAGATGAGAATGACAGATAAGTTAAATCAACAGAAAACATAAGCTTAGGTACTAAAAAGCTAACAAACCCCTGAAATAATAGATGGAGAAGATTCCTAGATCACTGCAAGACATATTGGCAACAATTATTTCCTAGAAGAAAGCCTGAGACTAATTTCTTAAAGAATTAATATTTAATAACTTTGCATTTGCACTGGCTTAGACTGCTACTTCCAAATTAAATTGGCTTATAAGTTTTTATAAGAATTGCTGGTCTGACAGACACTTAAAGGTACATTTTCAGCACAGTGCCTAGGAATTAACATTAATGGGATTTATGCAGCACAGTCCTTCAGCAACACTTTAAATATTAATCTGCTGAGTTACTAATTCAGTATGGTTGTATAAGTGTAAATGGAAGGAGAATTTCGATCTAATAGTCTTATACTATGAGCTTTATATGAATAAGTTTGATTCTCCCCAGTATAAAACAACATAGTTGCATTCAAGCAGTGATTTGAAAAAATTCAACTCTCATTTGAAGACTTATGGTGGAAAACAAATTTCTTTGTATAGCAAATTAAAATGGTTAAATTCACCAAAACAATATACCAGTGCAAAAAAAAAAAATGGTCTTTTGAAGCATAGAAGTTGTTAAGGGCTGCTATGCGAAAATTATCTGGACACACAAAGTTCAGGTCTTGGATGAAAATTTTTCCTATTTTTGAACACTTTGAATACTTTTTATTTATCCCATCTCACCGGCATTTTTAGCAGAGAAAATAGCATTAACATCATCAAATACAAGATATAAAAAGAATTGAATATTGTATTAATTTGGTACTGGCCTTTTAATAATTGAATTACATCTTATATTTTGTTTACTTTTATTTTGATACAATACTGATGTCTTGGTTTTTTTAAGGTGGAACCCTATCTAACAACAAAGGAAAAATTTTTAAGAAATAACCTCCAGTAAACCACAAGCATACAGGAAAATCTACTGTTATGCCTCTTCTAAACCAGAACTTATACATCTCAGGATTGCTTTCCATACATTTTTTTATCCCTTCACTCTGACTGCTTTGACTACTAGGACAAAGACACAGAAACTAGAGAAAAATAATTTTTTCATATAAATAAATAAATAAATATAAAAACTAAAGTTAAACCACATCACATAAATGTACTTCCTAAGTCATCAAGTAAGGATATTTACATCTATAGGCAGCTACTTTTTAAAATCCTTTAAAAACCTGAAATTTATCATGCTCTATCATAGAAGTGTTGAGGCTGTTAACACCCACACTTGTTCTAGAAAAGCAGTTTTCAATGGTTAAAAGAGTTATATTTTGAATCCTAAACTGATCTTTGGACAGTTTATACCCATTTGGTTTTATGTCAACATAGTTCTTTAGCTCTTCTCATGCTCTAATATTTATCATATCTGAAACATTTGTAGGCAGGAATTATATTTCCTCTTAGATCTTCATTTTCCTAAGTTAAAGGAAGCAAATTCTTTTGGCTTCACTCCCACTCTCCTTTCAACCTCACAATATGTTGGTTGCATCAGATTTCCTGAGCCAGCCACCAGAACATGTGGTATGATGTGAGAACCTGCACAGCCTATCATGAAATAAAAGTTCACCCACAAATTTGCACAACCTCTTACATTTATTTTTAATTGCTTTATCATTTGACACTGTAATTGTCTATTACTGTACAAGGCTTCAAATATATCACAAAGTTAGTACATGTAGGTGTGATATCATTAGCTGATACTCAGTTGATCAGTGAGAGCAGTGCTGTGATAACTGGGGGCCCATCCAACATTTGCAAAATGCTGCTGCACACTTCAAAAAGGTTAAGCAAAATGTCACTGCTTTCAGCTAAGAGCACACACAGAGCACTGATCATAGCTCAGGTGATGCACTGCAATTCACAGAACAAAAAGTAAAGCTGTAATTCTTCAAATTTTACCATGTTTTATCCCTTACTGCTAACTTCCACTGAATTATTAAACCAGACAGTAAAATTCTGATGGAATGGGCAGCCACCAGCAGCAGCTTTATTGCCAACTGCTCAGCCAAAGGCACCAGGAGTTCAGTAAGTCAGCAGACTCATCAGGCACATAGTGGTGATTGGCTTTGAATAGTTTGCTGCTGTTACAATTTCTTGTAAATAACAGCACACTGGGACAAAGCCAGCACATCTAGTCCTGCTCTAAAGTGGGACATGAGAATAAGTATTCCCCTAGGAGTTAATGAAATTGTTTTTTCTGCAGTTTGGAACACAGGTATACACTTCCCTAAATTTGTAATTTCACTCAGGCATAGGAAAACACAGGTAGCTAACCAGTGCCCTATAGAAGAATCATGATTTTCAAATACTGTTTGAATACTGTTCAAATACTGTGACAAATACATCAAAATTATGTTTCTGAATGTCATGATTTGACCAATAATAATTTCACTGACATAACAAATTCACTGCTCAAAATAATCTTCCTGAAACCTTAGTAGTAAAGGGAAGAAAGACCTCTCACATGCCTTGGATACTTCATTCTGAAGAGTTTTTTATCCTCTTGTCTTGAAATTATCCTTTGAATTTCATATATGCAAACCTATGGCTTTTCTCTTGACCACTCTTAGCTATGACATTAATTTCCAATTCTGAAATTTTTATATTTGTACTGTAGAGGCATGAATTCACTCTCTTTTTATTCTTTCCATGCTCTATATTGTGCTGATGTGCAAGACCTTGTAGTCTGTAACATAGAGGTTCTTTGCATCACACCACATGCAAATAAATGATTATCCATGTAGCAGTTTCTCACTTGTACTTGCTTTAGGAGACTGAGAAACAGAGAACAATTAATGTGGTGTTACACATATTAAATAATTTTGCTAAAATCCTAATAATCCTAAAATCAAATCTAATGAACTGTAAATTAGAAAATGAAACATAATTAATTGGATAATTTAACTTGAACCTTTACTTGTATAAGAAAAAAAACTCAGCAGATAAAAACTACTTGAACATGTATATTTTCACACTCTTTGTTACTTGACATATCAGAGAAATATTTACTAGTAACTTGTGTAGTAAAATTGTTGTTTCCTCAATATGAGAACATTTTATATATTGCTACCAACACACAGCAAATATTTTCAACTTTAATGTCAGAGATGAAGAAGTAATTCCCCTTGGAAAAGTACTTGTTTGGGCTGCTGCTGTTGAAATATTGTAATTTCCCAGCCAAGATACCTTTTAATAAGTTTGATAATGCTTTGTCTCACTTTGATGCGATATATGTATTCATTATTTCTTTTCTGTGTATGTACCTCATATACAATACATGGAAAAAACAAAGGGAAATCCATAATATACACATAGATGTAACACATGACATAGGCTTTAAAGAAAGTCTTACACAAGCCTCATAGAAACCACACTATGACATGCTTGTGTTCTACCTGGTAGCAGCCTTGGAAATGCATAAGTTCTCTGTGGTAATTATTTCCAATGGGAAATGAATATTTCAGAGGCCATAAAATAGTGATTCCAGATTTGGGAATTACAAAAATACTCCTCAGGGGATCTACTCAGCTGTTAGCTTCCTAAAGTTAGACTTTAGGCTAGACCAAGAACTGATGCTTCAATTTCCCATCAGTAAAGTAAGAATATTGATATTGCCCTTTAAGAGCAGTTTAAGAGCAGTAATGAAAGCTGTACAAGAACACAAAATTGTAAATACATCTGGAAGAAGATACTATTCCTATTATCAATTAATAGGTAGAAGCAACCCTAAACCTGTGGTTTACCTATCTTTTTCTGTTGAGTCATGTCTACTAAGATTTTAGAGATTCCTTGTACTTGCTATTCAAGTATTTGGCTAAGATAAAGAAACACAGATTTCTTTTGCTGTGAAGTTTGAGGCAAAAAAAGTAGGTATTCCTCTTACTGTAACTTCAAATGTATGAAATATGGATGAAAGAAAGCAGGAATTTGTGATCAACCACAAGGCAGGTATGAAATGCATCAAACTTGATATTTTTGGAAGAATTCTTTCTAATGGTTATGAGGAGAGACAGATTTAGGAAAAAAATACTTTAAAATTATGTGCTGTAAAATCATTACAGCAATGTAACCACAGTCTAAGTTTTTACTTAGCATAGCTGAACAACTGAGCTTACGTATCATATTAAAATAATAACTATACAACGTGTGACGTATCCTAGACACTGACAGACTCATGAGCATATAAATGAAGAAGGTAAGAAGCTCATTGTGCTTCCAACTGATTTTTCAACATGTTTGTGTTTACTAACAAAGAGTGAAACAAAGATCAAACAAATTAAAAAAAATGAATTGCTGTATTGATCTATCTAACCCTTCCATTTTTAAATGACAGATATTGCTATCCTAAACTTATTTTTCTTTAGCCAGCATAATGGTATCCCCTCATTGATTTTAGATAAAGCTATACCCACATCTAGTATATTTGTACTTATGTCATACCCTATAGATGGGACTGCTCTCATAAAAAGAAATGAATGCAGAATGAATCTCTTTAATTTTTCTCCACATAAAAGAATAATTCTTCACAGGCAAACATTTTCATTTTATAAAATTTTCCCCACTTTTTTTGCCCTTCTCCAACAAATGGAATCACAGGAAACGTGTTCAAAAATGCAATTCTGCACACATTTTGGTAGAGAGATAACAGAATATGTTAAGAATCCCTGAAGGAAAATTATAAGGATACAAACTTTATGGGACAAAAAAGAAACCTGATACCCTTACGGTAGGCATGGATCTACGTCAGGTCTGAATGTCTACAGATGACTGTGCAGTACATGGAAGTGCTCACATTACTTGCAGTAAATCCCTGTCCTATTCACCCTGTCCCAAGAATAATGAATGTGAGCCAACATGTGTAAGGACTGATAGCAGCATATTATATTACAGCACAGTAGAGTCAATAGTGCTGCCAAGTCTCTCCTGATGAAATAAAGAATACAAATACAGAAGTACATAGAATATACATACATAACATATATACATACATACATATATATATACAACCTGCACTAATACCTCATAAAGTGAAGCAGAACAACTATGAGCATGAAAGAATGGTGAACAGAAAAAAAAACTCTTCTACATAGAATCAATAGCTGACAGAAACAATACTGTAGCCAAGTGAGTAATAATGGACAGATACAGAGGATCTCAAAGTGTAATTTCTCCTCATGTTCAAGAACAGGGCAGTTTGCACTTCTATATAAAAATCATAATTTTAATAATAATCCAAGCATTTCTTACTGCAACTAAGTAGCATCAACAAGATGGCTCCATAGGACCCCACCCTCAAAACACACAACAGCACAAATATGTCAATTAACATTTTTAAACTATTTATTCCAGATTACCTGGAACAGAACAGTAATAGATACAAAACCAGAATGACAGCTGCATAGTGCTGGCTGAGAATTGCAGCAAGAATGTAAGCATTGTGTCAACTGTGTACTGGTTTTGGATGGGGTAGAGCTAATGTTCTTCACAGTAGCTGGTAAGAGGCTGTTATTTGAATTTTATTGGAATCGGCGCTGATAAAACAGAGATGTTTTTGTTATTGTTAAACACCTCTTACCACATCAAGGGCCTTTTCTGTTTGTCACCCCACCAGTCAGTGGGCTGGGGTGCACAAGTAGATGTGAGGGGACATAGCCAGGACAACAGGTCCCTACTAATCAAAGGGATGTGCCAGACTATGCGGGGTCATGCTTAGCATATGCAGCTTGTGGAAGCTTGGTGGAGGAAGCTGCTTCTTGGGGACTGCCTGGGCATTGGTCATTTTGTGGTAAACAATCATTTTCATTTGCATTGCGTGTGGTTCTTGGGTTTTCTCTCTCTTTATCTGTCATTCATTAAAATTTATTATTATCATTATTATTATTGTATTTTATTTAAATTATTAAACTGTTCTTATCTGAACCCATGAGTTTACTCCCTTTTATCCTGCTAATTCTCTCCCCAGCCCCACTGCTGGGAGACAGTGAACAAGCAGCTGTGTGGTACTTACTTGCCGTCTGGGGTTAAACCACAGCAAATAGCTTTTAATTTCTGGATACATTACAATAGAACATGTGCTCATATGATATCAATCTCATCCAAGGACTTCAGAGAGATGCCAGCTGAATGCACCTGGCAACACTTCTTGAGCTTTTCTGTTTTTCCAGATATTAAATTTACAGGATTTGGTTTCCCACAGAGCTGAGTCTCTGAATGCCAAGACTGAAGCATTTTACTTCTTAAAAATAGCAACCTCTGTCTCCCAGAGTATTTTCTACTTTTTCATGAAGCCACCTAATAACTGAGTCTAGGCATAAACTAGTATTGCTCCCATAAGCACCTCTACATCTGCTCACTTTAATGTCAAAGTCTATCAGTCACAAACACAAACAAAATTTAGACATTTTATGGGTTTTAATTTAAGCCTACATGATTTCTCATGAATGATGTTAGGCTTTGTGCTATACCTAGATTCTATACCTGATCTCAGTAGCAGGAACCACAACTGTTTTAACAATATCAAACAATATTGTAATTAGATGATTTCATGAAATACTACACTCCGTTTTCTCAAAATAACTGCCACAAAGCATTACTTTGTTGGCTTGATAATACTGGTCCAGATATTTGATAGATAGCAGAAGTGCAGCCAAGGTATCAGTACTTAGCAGTACAGACATCAGGTGTCAGGACAACAGAGTGTCAAAGATACTGGCAAGCTCAGTTTTGAAATATTGGCCTGATTTGGGGAAAGTGATAGCAGCAAGCCAAAATGCATTAGTAATACATTCTTTCAAACAAATATTTCATCCAATACTGAAATTGCAAGCATAAAGCATCAGGAATTAGTCTGTTCTGCAAATGAGGGACTGCTGTTAATTTTGTGAACTTTCTGAAAAATAGCTTAAAGGTCCTGGACACAGCAAAAAAAACACTGAGAAACAAATTGCTCAACAGCAGGTTCAACTAAACTCAGGGTCACATATGATGGTATCTTGGTATGCTTGGCAATAAGTAGGACCTTTGTTCCAGCAAACAAACAAATATAAAAATTACTGAAAGGCATTTGAAGATATGCTACAATGAAACTAAATTAAACCCCATATCAATGATTGAAATGACAGATATACCAAAAGATAGAATGCTGGTCTTAAGGATGATGTCCTTAAAAAAAATTTAGAAGAATGTGGTGATTAAGGTAAGTTTTGAGATCCACGCTTGAAAGTGAATATATGGTATATGCTCCCTGAGCATTATCTTTCTTGGTGTCCCTGATGAAGGTGACAACATGCATGCCAAATAAGACAGTCGATTAACAATCAGAAGCATTTTTCAGAATATTTATATCAGAGAATTATAGAAAATAAAAAAGAGCACCAAGTACAAATTGCTAACATTGATGCTAGCATGCAATTTCATGCTAGTAACATGGTAATTATTAACTGTGGAGAACTTCTGCAACAAATCTGGAGTGTAAAACCCACCACAGCCAAGAGGACAGTAAGTATACTATGTTCCCTGACAGACTACTAAAAACTATTTCTGAAGTAGTATATTTTTCACATCATTTTCATGGCTTTTGAAAAGGCTTCATCTCCCAAAGGGCTTACATTCTTGTCCTGGTTTTGGAATGGTCTTCCCCAATTTAATGCTCCCACTAAAAATTCCATGAGCAACAATATTAATAACAAAAGTAGACAAAAGAGACAGTGATGCAGATCCAAAAATGCCCAACATGGACCTTGAGCCAATGAACAATGGCTGAAAATGCCCCACATTTTTAGGACCAGAAGCCATGCCCTTCTTCTTGGAAACCAGAGAGTCACCCCTGGCAATGATGTGAGGTGGTACAGAGTAACCTCAGGGCCCTGACCAAATCTAGGAAACATTCCCATTGTAATATGTCAACATGGAAACAAAGAAGGGACATTAGAAGATAAAGCAAGGATTATGCTAAAAGGAAGGAAAATAAGTGGCTTATATCACAAGCAAACAGTAAAGATGTAAATATTAATAAGGCATCAGATTTAGTGAGGAAACATAAAAAGGCAGTGGATATACAGGTACAAGAGAGGAGGTAAGAATAAACAGGAAGATCTGTTTGGCAGGATGCAGAATTTCACATGAAGTAGAGTTCAACAGTGCAGATGTAGGAGGCTGGGACCCATGAAGTCTGACAGCAAGATCTGATGTCTCAGAAGAGCAGTATGCTGTCACCAGACTGATATGGTTTGACTGCACCTGCACACATGTGGTAAAGTCTAAATGGCACTGCCTTGTGCTACATGGTCTTAAAAAATATCTAGGACACTGTCTGGAAGCACATCTCAGTTGCATTCTAATGTATTGGCTGACTCAAATATCCTGCCCTACGGCCTCAGAAGCATTGTATGCTGTAAGAGTTGTCAAAAGGTTTGGTTTTATGTAAGAAAAGAAAATATCTTGACTTTGTTTATGGAAAGGCTTGCTTCTTTTAGTGCTGTATGTTTCATTTATTACATGGCATCTAGGACAGGCACACTCATGAGGATGGATAACTTAGTGCATAAATACACTGCCACAGCTGCAAGTTTTGTCACTAAACCTCAGGCAATCACAGAATAGGGCCTGCTTGTGACAGTGAGTTCAGACCCCTTGGTTTCAAATGCAGGGCACTGTGATCAGGATTCTTCCATGACCCAGTTTCTTTCAGAAAAAATGGACAATTTCCACCTGGGTGCACAGAAGGTAGGATTCATAGAAATGCCAGTAGCCTTTCAGAAGAGAAGGCAGATTTATTCAGATTGAAAGGCTGATACAGAAAAATCTGACGATATAAATATGGTCTTCATGAGGAGATAACTTTCAGAACTTGGAGTACATGCTAAAAGGTGAAAGGTGCTCTTTCACTCACTCTTTGAAAGGACTGGTTTTTATTACAGCTTCTCTGATAAGGTGAACTCCCTACCTTTAAGAAAATTGGGATCTGGAAAGACTGTATTCAGGTCAAGATGCACCATATTGACTTTGGTGTACTTTGCTTAGTATTTTAAAATTATGTCTTTACTTTCAGAAGAACATAATTTTTCTCTAAATCAAATTAATTAGAAGTTTGCGCAATAGACTCCTCCCTTCTGTAATTTTAGAAATAGTTATTCCCCCCCTTTCAAGAGTAAATAATACATATTTCTTTTCAACCTTCTCATGCAAACTAGAAAATCCAAATTTTTGCAATAAGTCCCACACAATCTTCATGGATTCCACACTCTTCCACAGGTGTTGGAAAGGCACAGGAAAAAGCTTGTGCTCCTTCCTTAGATAAGCATGTGCTATCTGGCAATTGACAAAAATTACCTAATCTTTTGTCATCAGAGAATCTTTCAGAAAAGGTTAATGTTGCAATAGCAGAGCATTTTCTCTTCTGTTGCAGCAATAGGAAGGAGCTGTAGGCACATAAGGACATGTGGACAGGGAGAAATGTCCATCTGCTATTGACATGGCCAATTAACAAGCTGAACACATTTTGAGAACCTTTGTTTATTTATCCTTGATGTACCTGTGCTCCTACCATAAATTCATCAGAACATTCACAAAAGAATTTTAATGAAGACTGTAACAGTTTTATCCAAAATAAAAAAGTATCAAAAACTCAGAAAGCATTTCCCTTAAGGAAAGCAAAAAATTCTTAACATGGCTACAAGAAATTATCTACAATCACCTCTCTACAAAGTTCAAATGCTAATTTTGGATCCATATGCCACCTGTGCAATTTCTGATATCTCAGAAACATTCATACTACAAAAAATTGCTGTTGTGGCTACAGTTTAAATCCATTCCAACCTCTAAGGGTTGGAATGGATACCAAGCTTAGTAAACCACATTTTAAGCACAGAAAATACAAAAATAGTGTTACTTAATCTGTGGCTGATGCTTGAGGGTCTCCGGAGCCTGTTCCTAGTGCCTTGTGTACCTGGGAGATTGCCAGAGCTTGTGTTTACGGTAGTGCTTCAAGTCAGTAGAGATTAATGGTATCAAAATTTTGGCAGAAAAGAGAAATGAAATTCTGTTCCAAATCAATTTACAGCAGCACTAAAAGTCATTTCAAATCTGATTCAAGAAGGGCTGGCAATGTCTATTCCAAAGAGGTTCATTCAGTTCTGCAGCAAGAATAAACAAAATGCTATAGGAGCTGGTGGAGGGCTCTATACCAAACTGGCTAGCAACAACTATTTCAGGATCCAACAGAATTTTTCTCTATCTCAAGGTAAGATATATAATATTTGAATCACCTGCAAAACAAAGCCATGCCCTAATGCAAAAGGGAAAATCAGACTGGACAAGCAGATTAATACTACACTGTTCAGAGGAGCCCACTTTAAGCTTTCATTTAATTTTAAAGCTATATACCTTTGATTCCCAAATGCACACATTTGGAAGAAAACTAAAATCTCTTGTGCTATTTCTCCTTCTTAGAGAAATTTAGGAATGACTTGAGAAAACAGTGACCATGACAGTAACAAGTCTGTGACACCTTTCCATAAGTTGGTTATCTCACATCTGGGAATGTGGTTTAGGCATCCCAAGTAGCAGCAGTGAGCATAATCTAAAACCAAAAAAAAAAAAAAAAAAAAAAAAAAAAAGAGAGAACACCACATGCGACAAAAACCATAAAAAGCAGGAAAACCTGGCACATATATTAAAAAATTTTATTTTCAGTTCAGGTTTGGGATTTATGCATGCAGAGCAGTTTTATTCAATCTGTGCTGCACAGAACTTAGTGCTCCAAGTCAGTGAAGGATGCTCAGCATCAGAGCACCTTATAAAAGGATAGGTCCCTATAAGTTTCCAAATTTTGCTCTAAAACCAAGGGGGTTACCCCTTGCTCTCCAGGGAAAGGTCTACTGAACAAAGATGAAGTGGGAGATTAATTGTGTTGGCTTTCATCATAAATCTGTCAGCGTTTTAATAACTGAAGATCATACAGCATCATCAACCAGAAAGCTAGGGAGAGGCCTGAATTTGATCTTTAGAATTTGCTCAAATCTCAGTTGAAGGGTAGGATCATTGGCTTTATAAAAAGACATCTGAAATTTCTAGGTTCCTCCTCTCTTTCCTCTTATGCCTTGAGTAGGCACATAGATGCACATACACTTCCTGAACAAGTTTATTCAAAAAACTATTAAATATTCAGAAGCACTGATATTGTGTAGCATATCTGAACAAAGACAAAAAAAATCTACATAGACCAAGAAAAGCCAACATTTTGATGTTCAGTTCACTGAGGTCTATATCAGTGTGTTAGCAACATCATATTATAAAAATATAGTGTGAGGGACCACAAAAGCAGAATACTATGGTTGTGTGATTGTAACATTTAATGAACAATTTTCAATATTCTTTTACTTAATATGAACCCATACTTAGTAGCAATAAAGAAAGAGAATAAGGGAGAGCACATCTACTGCTTCTAATGGAGGAGCTGAAGCAAACAGTGAATTGACCAAACCTAGAGGGAAATAATCCCATACAGCCCATACTATAATGTTACTAAATGGGACTCAAACACAGTCATAAATAAACCACATTTCTTTCCAGTTTGAAAAAAAATAGACTGGTATTCTTTCATAAATGGAGCATTTCAATGCCTGTTCTTTGTTCAGCCCTTCATGGAACAGTGTGGTGTGTAAAATCTGTCTAAAAAGCAGTCCCTCTCTCTCCTTTTGTCTTTCTGCTACCATGGATATGACATCATTTTTTGCCAACCGTTGCTAAGTCATGAACAGAAGGAGTATTTCCTTTTCTCACACAGAGGGCAGGGTATGAGCCAGAGCTTCCAAGAGACACAATGTTCTCTTTATGCAGCCAGGGAAAACAGTAAGAGAGGGCTGATGATGGTCTGGGAAATGGCAGGCAGCCATCGAGCACACAAAGTTCACAGCACTGCCTGGCCAGACTCAGTGCCCACTAAATTGGTGGCCTATTTTCTCATTTCAAAGACGGGAAAGGGAGGGAGAGAGGGCAGCAAAGAAAAAAGCCCTATATCTTTGCCACTCAAGCCTTGCTGAGGCAACCACTGGTCCATTGCCCTTCCCAATGAGAGCTGCATCCAGTGTTGGAGAACAGAAGAGGGAGTGCTCATGGGGGGTTCAGGAGCTGCTTCTTCTAACCTCACTCCTGACCTGCTGCACATGTGAAGTGTTTGTCTTAAGGCTAGGGAAAACAGAAGTTTCCAAAATGAAAATCTATTTGATCCAAAAAGGATTCAGAACTCAATTATAGTCAAATATGGAACTGCTATAAGAAATATATTTTCTGGATACTTGCAGACTTAAATGAAGGTCCTGAAGTCCTAAGATTTTTTCCTAGCAGGTTATAACTACTGTTATGATCCATGAAAATATCATACAAGAAAGGATTTTCACTATATGAGCTCTGGTTATTTCACACACTTGCATAGTTACAGTGATGTAGATTATGATGTTATAGCTTACAAAGTTCAACGCACTAAGCATCTTGGTAACTGAAAAAAGTTCTACATATTTATTTTTCAGAAAATCAATCAATTAAACCTATTTTCTGCAACACTTAGGAAAATCTTATGATGGAAAGCATAGCTAACTTTCTTCCAGGTCTGAAAATTTTCATAGGTCACATTGTGTGACTTAGAGTGAGGAAAGGCAAATCTTCACATTTTCTTTAATATAAGAGATTATTTTTTTTCCTTATTGAAGATATTCATCACTTCCTAATTTAACTTACAAAAGACAGACTACAGTTACTTTTACTTAGCTCTGTCCTAGATAAAAAATAGAATTTCCTGCATCTCAGATAATGGCACCAACCAGGGAAATCAATTGTCTTTTGCTTTTTGAAGAATCTGAGTGCAAAGGAAAAGGGGTGACAGTTCTAAAAGAAGGTGGAGAGGGTGGGGGAGAAAAAAGATGCTGCCTCCATAAAACAGAGGATATATTTAGATTCAATCTAAAGTACTACTTTTCCAGTCTACCCTAACTAAGATTTCCATAGGCTGCCATCTCCCCTTGGGATAAAAAGTTACTTGAGCTAAGTTATCTTTGGAATAGGTAAAGATTTGAAATACATGTTCTATTTCCCCATAATCCCTAATTTGTTCAAGAAAAGAAGAAAACACAAATATGCATTGATTCAAAACTTGCTTCCAACTAGCTGTTCCTGTAAAAAAACACCAGAAGGGGACACTAAATGAAAGATTTTTATACTCACAGACATGTAAGGTTGTTCTTAACATGGCTAATGGTAGCAAGCCCATACATTAAGAAGCAAAACCTCTCCAAAATGAACCTCCCCTTCAATAATTCCACTATCTTTGGCCTTCCTATAGAAATAATTTAAAATAAATGGATTTCATCAACACTAGCAGCTATGTGACACAGGCATGTTTTGCTAACTCATGAAAGAGTTGATATGTGGTGCCATACACTATAAATTGGAAGACACTCAGTGTGTGTTTGCATTTCTGAACAAAGATGTGTAAGTTCTGAGAAGTTTTATGTGTGAACTTTTTCCAAAAAACTGTCATCAATTAATTAAAAATTGAGGCAAGTAGTTTGACATGATGGGATTAGCATATAGGATTACCCTGCGGCATAAGAGACTAAACTTTTAGCTCCTGTTCACACTTAAAGCACCATGAATAAGCAGTGAGATTCTGTCCTCAGTCATCAAGACAGGGCTTGATCCTGCCCTCAAATATTATGGCAGGTGTCTTGTAAAATCTGCTACTCTACTAGGACTGCATCTGACATTACAAGATACTGAGTATGTGTGCTGGCTTTCAGAGTGCATAAAATAACCCTTCTCCAATAAGCCATTCTGCAAAAAACAACAAAAAATATATGAGATGTGACTATAGGCATATAGTGCCCCCATCCTCAGTGAAAGGAGGAAAAAAAAAGGCAGCAGAATACACATATAAATTCCCAGAGTTCAAGTGAATCACAGCATCAGAAGCAAGGAATTTATATTAAGCCTTTTAAAACACTTTGGAATCAACTGACAGCATTTGTTTTGAGTTCACTTGCGCCTGAATGCCCAGGAAGGAAATGAAGTGAATGTGCAATGTTGAGCTTGCAGGATATGTTGCTTGATAGGGTGCTGGCATCAGCAGGGTTCATTTTCTTCTCAGACCCCAGAGCTGCACAAGTGTATTATTGTGTGCTTTTGTGCAACACCAGGGAAGCTGGAACAATTCCACTAACTATATGGATGAAAAGATGGAATGCATCATCCCACAAAAATGCACTCTTTTTTCCTCCCCCCTCCCAAGAGATTGCTTAAAAGGGGGAAAACGTGATCTCCTTTGTAAATCTTTCTCAGTTCTTTATTTTGTGTTTGCACTTAGTTTCCTTTAAGCAAACAAAAAGTTGGAACTCAAATATTACAGTAATGTAAGGAAACTGTTCTTGCTGTGAGATTTCCCAGTACTGCACACTGATGTTCTATTACTCATGCAAACACAATGCCTTAGAGTTTTGAAGAAGAGTTTTAACTCAGTTTAGTTTTCTGTTGTATTTTGTAGGCATTCATTTGTTAAAAAACTTAAATTTTGTGTCCCCCTCTTCCTCAACAGACTAAGGCAAAATCAAATTTACATGAATCAACTCAAAAACCAGTGGATTAGCAGGAAAAATATCTAAATCAAATAATTCATCTTTGAGAATAACTTCTCATCAAAATTCACAACCCTGGAAGTCTATTTGCATTAATTATTTAGGACAGTTTACTAAGGAGAATATTAATAACATGTCTGCTTCTTTTTTACCAGATGAACAACTTTTTGTTAATTAGCTACAGAATAACTAGCATCATCAAGACAGAAACGTGCCACCAGGGGAAAGAATGTTACTACTGTAATGAAACATTAAAAAGGATAATGAACCTAGTCAAGAAATAATCATGAGGGTTTTCATCAGCGGAAAGTATGATTTTTCATATTTGATGAGACTGAAGCTTATGGACTCTTTAAGAAATTGCCATAAACCATTAAACAAAAGTTCCATAATGGTTTATAAATGTATTTAAAAGAATGGAAACAGGAATTGGGCTGCTTCCTCTTTGTTTCAACTGACATATATGGTGGCAGTGTAAAAAATAAGTAGCAAGGGTTTGATGTATTTGCAGCATGATTATATTGTATTCACGGAATAGAAAAAGTTAAAGCTAATGAATCTTTTCAAGTGAATTAAATGGGCTCTATTAAATACTCAATCATTTTCTAAAATAAGTACATTGCAATATCTGGAACACCTCAAAAGTGTTAGCAACTTTAAAAAGGAAAGGGAGAAAACTGACTAGCTCTGTGCAGAAGGCTATACTCACTGTGAGTACTAATAACTTCAGGAGTTCGATCAACAAGCAAAAAAATATTAATAATTTTACAATATATATAGAAAATTTGATCTTTAGACTCTTCAGTGTGGCAAAAATATATCTTTATATCCATGTTAGAAACTTCCAGTCTGCCATTTTAAAGAACCATTAGCCTCTAGTGTTAGCATGATAATTCAAAGATGAAAAATCATAAAAAATAAGTGAATTTGAAGTATTGTTTGAGGCTGTACCTTTTAAATACAGCAGAAATTTCAAGAAGCTTTGTATGTTTCAGTATTCATCTAGGCATTTACAAAGCAATATGAATATAAAAGCAGTGAATTGTATCTCCCTTATCAGACCTTTCTGGGACAGTGACCAATCTCCCCAAATAAAACAAGATGCAACAAGATTTGTTATATATATGGCCTGGAAGATTTTTTTTTTTTCACACAGATTTACTTCTCTTTTATTAAGCCATGTCGAAGTGGCTCTGACTGGCTCCATTTCTTATGCCAAATAAACTAAGTTTCAGACATCCATTCATGTCCCTTTCAAACAGCAGGGGCTGCTGTGTAGTCAGCTACTTTGCCTAAAGTGTAAATAAAAGGAAATGGAAATCACCTAGACAATAAATAAATTAAATCTTGTAGCATAGCCCATGTATTAGAAAGGGCTGAGAATAATGAGACATCTCATCAGTGTAAGAGTAAAAGGAAAATTCATATTAATATCAAATCCTCTTGGAAATGATCCATTATAGATAGCCTATACAGAACTTTGGTACAGAACTTTGAGAAGTTCCTCCACTATTATTTCTTGGACATTTTTAATTACTGCATACTGCAAGGAATACCTAAATGACAGATTTTATGAGTTATGATGGCACAGATTTAGAACTGTGGATGATATCACATACGTCCAGCGTACCCCTAGTAAAGTCAGACATGACAAGATGACAAAATCCATACTGGTCTGTATTTTCTGAACCTAAAACTGCATTTCCACTCAAAAAGCAAAGTTTTGCTTTCAAAGAAATCCTCAAACATATGTCAATAGGAAGGAATTTACCCCATAAAACAGCCAGAATTTTAGGTCTAGAGAATAAAAGGTGTTTTCCAGGAAAAAGAATTGTGCAGCAAATATAAAATTACTTCTCAAATAAAAAATTAGCTTCTCATACAGGTCAAACAGAATGTGGATCCACAAATCTACATTACTTACCCATTTTTCTATTCAAACATATTTCTATTTCCTAGCCTTAAACAGAAGTGGAGAAGTGTTTATTAAGTAAACATGACCATACCTCAACTGAGAGACAAAAGAGAGTTTTGAAATCCAATTTCCAAAACAATCCAGTTTAGTTATATATTTTTCCTGAACAGCTCTCCCAATTGAGCATTGAATTTTCCAAATATTGCTGCTTGTATTTCCAAAAAAATTTAATAATTAACTTTTTCATTTTCTTTCCTCATTACTCACAGTTCTGGTGGACTGCTTATCCTTTCTTTAAACATATACATCCATATTAAACCCTACACTCATTCTGTTGGATTATAAATGCAGAAACAGTAATCTTAAATGCAGTTAAGTGAGGAAATATTTATACCTTGGATGTTTTATGGCTGCTGGTGGTGATGCTAAGAAGCTGTGTGGTACCTGGGCTATCTTTAAAATATTTATAAGAAGGATTGGATTCTAAAAAAATAGACATTCACAATACTTTTAAACCATAACTTTAGATAGAACTATTTGGCATTAGTTTCCCATTACAAAATCTCTGTTGACAAGTCTGTATAATGAGACATGTGGAAAACAAAATACAGCTCCAGGTTACAACCTGGAAAAAAAATAATCTGAGGAGAAATATTATTTCTGGTAGAAAATTATTATTATTTGGTTTAACTTAAGGATCAATTCTACAGACTGTCTCTCTACTGTTAAAGAACATGTCACAAAATTAAGGAAAACTGGAACATGTAAACAAATCTGCCTTCTTTCTCTGGCTTATGCTAGCATGATACACCATTGCAATTAAATTATTATTGCCCCTTTGAAATGGAAGAAGACACATTAGCCAATTAATTGTTGATAAAAAAAAGAAATATCACTGGAACTACTCTGGTCTAACTAAAGATAACTTGCATTTGTTTCCTTTAAAATGTAGTAGTAGTAACCTCATATAAACTTAATCACCATAAATCTAGATTAAGTACTTTCATCCCTGAACCATGAGTTAAATTTCTGTAGAATTATTGATTGGATCACACTACTATTGTACAACCAGAGCAAGTTGCTGTTTGAAATCCGTGGATGGTGCAGTCTTACTTCACATAGAAATGAAAAGAAAGCTTTTCTGTAACTAATGGACCCAAACATATAGGTGAGGTATATAAGGTCAAAAGGGTGACCTCAATAGACTGAACAGTCTCAAGAGCTCATCTGGAGAACTCTACTTATCAGTGAACACATTCCCCATGTAGTGGTGTCCAAAATGGCAGAAAGTAGCCATTTTTGTAATTTATTCATATAGCTACATACAAATTCATATAGACACAATATACATGGTTGAAAAAAAGTGTGAAAATGTGTGTGCATATGAGTACAGTTACCCATATGTGCAGTCCTAGAAAAAGAAAACATAAACTTTTTCTGGTGTGCTGATACTGGCCACCTCCTGATGGCCTCTGGTTTATTTAGGGGTTATGTTTGTACACAACTGGAAATTTCCATCCATTTTTCTCTAATATCCACCACTAACATATAAGCTAACCCCTGGTCACAGCTGAGACCTCCAGGCTGTGAGGAGATATTTTATCTTCGAGGAGTGACCTTAGTACTCTGACTGCAGTGAACCCAATGGGTGACCTAAATAGCTGCAACAGATTCTAGTGCTCAAGTGGAAAATTCTGCACATCGGTGAAAAAAAACCCTGAACCAAAACAAAACCAGAAACAATGAAACCTCACAATCCAACAAAACCCACTGAAATCCACAGGTAAAATGCTATTTTTAACTACATTAAAAAACCAGTTTATTCAATAGATCTCATTTTCCTTTGGGATCCGACGTGACTGTTTTATGTGATAATTTTACTGAAAACATGGCCTGGCTTGTTTTAATAGATAAGATACTGATTTGTAGCAAGGAAGTGGTGATTTTACCTTACTGCAGTGCACACTCTTCAACATCCAAACATGACCCTGAGTTTAAAATGAAAATCCATGCCTTGCTTCTCAAAGTTGTGCTCACTCTTTACTGCAAAGTTCTGCTCACTCTTTCCTGCAACCTGAATCCTCTTCTTGATTTAGTATGTGATATAACATATGAACCCACAAGCACAACACTTCGCCCTTGTGCTCTGAGAATTGTGAGTCTCAGAAAGCAGGACTCTTATCAGAAGACCTAATAGAAAGTCTAATTCTGCAGATAAGAATAATGTGGAGTGGGGATATGGAGAAGGGAAGAGTTGTGCTGAATCCTTTTAATCACTTGAATGATGCTGTAAGCTCTTCAATTTATTAAATTTATCTACTTTTCACATCTGGTTTATATGACTAGATAAGCATCTTGTATTGGCATTTTGATGGAATCATACAAAGGGAAGAGACTTAAAAAATAAAATCCTAAAGATCTCCATAGTGTTGCACTGAGATTTCCAACGTCTTTTCCCTTTTAATTAAAACCCATAAATAAGGAACCACAGTGTGGCATGGATTTATATGCAGCACTCTCAATTGATTTCAGTGGGGTTTGCTTTGAAAAATCAATGGTGTGACACACCAAAAAGATAGAGATTCATTTCTTCCTACTTAAAAAAAAACAAAATGCATTAATTATGACAAATTGCAAATTGGTTTTTAGCACTAATTTTCTTGGATTATGGAATTAACTACTTAGAAGTCAAATAAAAATACACCTAGAGGAAATGGATCCTATTTCTTACTTTGCAAAAGCAAAATAGTATATAAAAGACAATCAGTAGAAGAATAAGATAAAAACAAAGGTAGTGAAGGCATCAAACATTAAGTAGATAAAAGCATCACTAATGCATTAAGAAAGTAAAATAGGAGTTCATATAGAAAATTATACATATCAAAGAAAAAAATATTTTTAAAATATAAAGCCAAAACCAGAGTGAACTTCACAAAGTTCATTTGTTTATTGTTAGCTACAAAAAAAAAATCAAGTAATATATTCATGGCAACAAACTGCCAAACTTTCCACTTGGACAGTTATAAGAAATTCAAAGATAAGCCTCTGGTGTATTTTCTGCTATAGCACAGGGGCACAATCATTATGAACTTGGAAACAAATCCTGTACCACAAATATTGAAAGCTAGGACAACTGAATTCATCAGATGAAGGCCAATATAGTATACCAGAATGTTTAGCCTCAAAAAACAATAGCAACAGCAACAACAAATATTTAAAAAAAATTAATAATGGTACAAAATGACAACAGCTACTTTGGTCTTTCCTTTTTTTTATCTTTTTCTAAGCACATAAGGAAATGCTAAATTATTCTAGGATGTACAGAAATAGGACACACAGTATATAGTCTTCCAAGAAAGCACTTAATATTTTTTTTGTTTTAAAATCTAAATGAAAAACATTACACCAAGTTCAGCTACAACCCACATTTCAATGTTTTAATGCCTGAATTCCTTGATTACTTTAAGGGGTTCTGGTTCACTTAGAGACTTTCTGCTGAGCCACTCAAAAGGGTGGCTCGTCAGTGCTAGGTGGGTATGTTTGGTGATAATCTAACCTAATCATTCAGCAGTAATAGAGAGGAACAACCTAACTTATTTATTCACTATTTTTGATCCAGCAAATCAATGTTCTAAGTCCTTTCAAAGGCTATGAAGATTTTTAAACTGGATAATATGATTTCTTACTTCAACTGCAATTTGGGGAATAATTATTTGATTTTTTTAAAACCACTTCTATTTCTTCAGCTTACTGAAGGAAACAAAATGCAGGATTCTCTTATCAAGAAAAGCAAAAGACATTAAGACAAAACGGCCATCAATATAATTTTTTTTTTTTGTTTAAAGCAACCAAAATTCTAAATACTTATAAAAATAGCATTCTATATAAGTTACATGAAATTTGCATGAAGTTGTTATGGCAACTCTATTTTTTAACAAAAGGAAGTAACAGAAGAATCTACCTAGGCAGAACTGATGGAACACCATCCAGTTCAGGATCTTAATAAAATATAAAGCCATTTATGCAAAGTTTTCTTGTAATTATTATATGTTAGTGTTATCAGCATACTCTTTTGGGGAAAGATACAATGTCCCCAGAAAGTACATCTTTATGACCACCTGTTAATGTGATCTCTCTCCTTTTCCTAGTTTTTATAAGCCATAAATTGAACTTGCCAAAATTATTGCATATGGTTGGTTGCCACATTTCAATTTCACAATATCGGGAGCAAAAATGAATCAACTCAACTTATCTCTAATGGTCAATGCTTTGCTGAGATAAGGATCATGGATGTAGATTATAATGGTGCCTTGGAAATACCTCGATAATAGCATCAAATTGGTTTTTAAATGACAGATTTCATTCCAGTATCAATAGTACAATATAAACGATAACATTATAAACTTGGTATTTCTATACAAAAAGGTTTCCAGAACTTTAACAAAGATCACAGTCACTAGATACCCATGTTCCTTATTCATTCTAGCAGAGAAAATGCATACATTCATACTTCAGAGACTGGACCGGGGGAATGCTAAATAGAAAGGGAAGGGTTGCATATTGCTGAAGATCTCCATTTTAGCACACATACAAGACCAGCAAAATCCTACCTACATTTTTCCCTTTCCTTTGTTCTCTTACATCCTCATAGTTTTCACAAAGTCCACTTAATCTTCAGGAGAACAAATGCCACCTGTGAGTCCCTTTGCTTCTCTTCATTAATTATGCTTTGTTTAGCTTTTTGCATAATACAGCCAGGAAGCAGGCTTGTTCTGGTAGCCACATACATTTGTGATAGAAATGGTATGTTACAAGCAGCACTAATGTATAGCAATAACAGAATTTAAAAAAAAAAAAAGGCAGAGAAAATTAGAAAAAGCAAATGTGGCATTTTTCTCCTGAAGTTTAAATGAATAAGCTCCAAAAACAGTAATGATGGAGCAAAGAAATACTGTGAGCCAACTCTGTTTTAATGTAGACAAAAAAAGGCGGAAGAATAAATCAGTCAAAGCCTGCATTCCATTGATATTTCTAAGCTGTACTGAGGACTATGCTCAAGATTGGGCCCAGCAGACAAAGACCCAAGTTAAAGGCAAAGCAAAGACAAACTGGCCAAAGGGAACTCCAGGAGGTACTGTGCCTCACTGCTTCTGTTTTACAGACTCAGGAGCAACACTTTATTCAAGCTATTCAAAAAGCATTAACTCAGAGTCTCACCACTTCGTTTGAAAACTGTGACATCTTCTTAGAAGTGCAAATTCACAAAAAAAAATCTTCCTTTTGGTGTAAGCTGAACAGTGATTTCATTGAGTAACTGCCAATTTTTCTACTACACATTGTTAAAAGTAACAAAGAAGTATGAGGAGGAAAGGAAAAAAGAAAAGAGTTCATTGAGCTCAGCAAATTGTACAAAGCTGGGTCTAGAGAATAATTCATTTAGCCCTTGCAAAAACATTGGATTGCCTCCAAAGCGGAGACTCTACAGACTTTCTTCATAGCAGAGTGTCAATACATCCAGGGAGATTTGCCTTCCCTGGGAAGAAAACGGGCATTTGTCTACCCATTTTGCAGCCTATGAAGAAATACTGTTCAGGCTTGTGACTGAGCTGGCATTGGTTATATGCATGGGCTGCCCAGGACCAGTGTAACTAGAATGGATCCATGAAAGGGATCAACAGTGTCTATTCGCTAGCAGCGTCCCACCCCACCCCCAGCTTTAAGAAATGGCAGGTACGTAATCTCTTTTTGATGTTATACAAACTATACCACGAGAAAATTAGGAAATTTCAAAGTTCGGCCCCAGAGAAACAAGAATTCACACGGAAGGCAAATTCCAAATGTGTACATAGTGCATACACTCACTTTTGGTATGCCAAGAAGCACTGTTTTATTAGTTGTGGAAAGTTAGTTATTAGTTGTGGAAATTTTAATTCTGTGTCATAGGAGAATAAGCTGTACACATATAAAAAAGCATGTATCTTCAGCTAAGATTTTTTTTTTGAGGTTCAGAGAATATCTATAAACTTTGCACACCTAGAATTGGATTTATCTTCCAGATTTGTTTGGAGAAAAAATAGTTAGCATTTAAAGGGAATGGTTTATCTCCAAAGACTACAAATTAAAAAATTAAAAATCAATAAAGAAGCAAAGGGAAAAAAAAAACATCTGATCCAGAAGAACTTATTCAGCAATACAGCAACAGTGACTATGTCCTTGCTTTGGGCTTTACAAATATACAAAATCTTGTCAAAATCCTATCCTGTGGAAATATGTAATTTCTGCTTCTTTTGCTGCTGGCATCACTAAATCTTAGTTTTACCCACACTATGTGGCAGACAGTAATTTTTTTTTGTTCATGAAGAAACAGAAGCCACAGCCCATTTACTAAGAATAGCAATTTGTGTGGACATTATGCAAACGTTTGGCACCATAGAGGGATTATTTTGGTGATGTATTTTCTCTCTGAGAGAATTTTGTACTACCTCTGAGAATGTACTGAGAATTTTTACATGGTGATTGTTTATTTTCATGGCAAAACCATGTGTGGTTCTCCATGTGCACAAGCCTACTCACTTATGTACTTGCTTTTCTCTTAGACATACCAATGGGAAAATATAGTCCCTTCTCAAAGCTGTACAAACAATGAGAAATCACATAAATATAGATTTATTATTCTTACAGTTTTATGATTGTTATAACACATTTTATTTGGGAACTTTGCCACATAAATTAAACTAAATTCATAACTTGGTAATAGATAGAAGGCTGTTAAGGAAAGACTGTATTTACTAGGGTTCATGGATCACATTCAAAGAAACAGCTAGTTTTATTGTAATCAAGTCTAACCTATAATTTGGGCTGCAACAGAATTAACTGGCAGAATAGAGGCAATTTGTGATATTTTAGGGAAGCGTCATGCACTGATTGGAAAATGCACACAGGTTCAGTGGACTCAATTTTACATTTAATTAAGGTGACTTCCAGATTGGACTTTTAAATTTAATAATCATCTAAAAAAATGACTTTTTATTTTGTGCTAAAGTTCTTAATTTCAGTAGTCTACTCTGAAGCTAAAGCCACTCACACTCATATAGCAAAAAATTGTTTAATCAAAGGTTACCATATGATGATAAATTGGAATGGCATTTGTTCTTCTGCCCTTTTAATGCAAGAAAAATAAGTGACCTTCTAATCAACCTGTCCAATGACTTCTTTGAGACCTCTCCTTCTTTTAGAGGATACTACAGTTAAACAAAAATTACAATTACACAGAAAGCAAAAAACAGCCATGAACAATACCCTGAGATTTTAAGACTAAAAGGGTATGGCAAACAACCATAAAATGTAGTCATGATCTTAACGACAGTAAAGTAATAAATTGTAGTCATTACCCTACGGGGAGCTAACTAATGAAACAGGTTGGTACCTTTGATGGGACATGCAGATTTGGAGAGCATTAGGTCTTTCTGTCCAACATAGACATACACTTGACAGTGTGGAAAGAGCAGCATGGAAAGGAAACCAATTCTTGGCACAATATGAAGAAATGCACCTACCCTCATCATGCCCCTCACATGCCCCCTATCTCTTGTTGGTCTTTCTTGGGCTGCTGCTTCTGTCCTGGGGTCAGAATAAATGGGTGCATCTGAGGCCACTCCAAAGGGGTGGAGCATCAAAGTGAGGGTGCAGAAGGATTACCCAAAGGCTGAGGGGAGCAGGAAGCAGACAGAAGTGATATGTGCCTTTGGGATCAAAGTTCTTTTCTACATCCCTGTGTACTTCATGAATGATGAAGTAATTTTCTTGCACAGATGACGCTGTCGTAGATCTATAGAAATACCATTGGCCTGACACTGACTGAAAAAGGGTGAAGAATCAAAATAATTTGTAAGGATAGTAAATAGTATTTAGAGCCTACAGTGCCAGTGTGAGCAGCATGTGCAGTGTACACAGAGCCTTCATAGCTGCATAAGATGTGGTATCTGTAACTGAAAGGAAAAATTAAAGGGAAGGTGAGACTGAAGTGAAATAAAGGCATCTAGGATCAAGGACACATCTCAGTAGCTCTCTCTACTATTCTCTGTCATCAAAGATATGTCTGTAGAACATTATAAGAGTGTAATCACCATGCTTTTTAACTCACACAGTATTTTTCATCTACAACGACTTGGTAAAAATTCCAATAAATTAAAAGAGAATTTACCCAAACACTGCAATCTTAAAGGAATGGGGCAAGTTAATGCCTAGTAGTATTACTACTCTCCTAGTAGTAATATGAAAATCTGCTGTTGCAATACCTTGACAGGCTAAGAATTTATTTTTTTCTAAAGTGACCTGCATCTTTAAGTGACCCCAACTGCAACTCATTTGCCTTAAAAGTTTCCTGAGAATAATCTCAGTTTATTCTCAGTTTATGAACCTCTATGAATTTCTTCATTGCTGCCAAATATTAATTGAAACAACTAACTGTGAAGAACATGTGGGTGCAAAAATATTAGTACCACATAATTCTTCCTACTTAAGAGGTCCTTACTGGATTATTGCAGAAATGCTCTGGAGTTCTAATTACCTGTGGAAGTCCCACAACGTTACTGCAGAACATGGTAATTAGACAGTTGTAATATAAGGTGTTAGCAGGGGATTGAGGATTTGTGTTAAGAAGCATGGTGCTTTCATGGCTATTTACTTTTCAGAGTACCGGAATTTAATGGAATTTGGTGGAAATCTCCAATGACAAATGTAGTTTAAATGTGAGAGAAATATTTTAACAGTGATTCAGCAGCTGGTGAGGGGAGACTAGCTGTACTACACCATGATCTTTATATTAATACAATTTATTCAAGTGTTAAGATTTTTGTAGAATTTTTAAAACCACTGATCACATATTTAATGCAAAATACTTTCAGTTTTGTACACAAAGTGTTTCATACAAACAAGGGGCCATTTGACCATTTCTCTGTCACTGAGCAGAGAAAATAAAAATAGGCCACTTTCTGTGGCTGATAGCACACAATAAAATGATGTGGCTGATGTGGGCAGAAGCCTTTGATTTCCTACCTCAAAGGACATGTTCCCCAGTGACAGAGTGGTGCTAAAGCAAAAGCTCAGGACAAGGTTCAAGCCTGGCACTGCAGCAAGAAACTTGAACTATTCTGCTGTGACATCCCATTCAGCAGAAGCAATTCAGTATTACTAGTTGTTAACTACATCTGACTGTATGGATAAAATAGTGGTAGAAGGCTACTCAAAAAAATACAGAGGAGAATGTTATTTAATTACATTAAGATGAGTAAATTTGGAATACATGAAATTTAAATAGGTAGCAGTATGCTAAACTAAGACTGATAAGCAGGAGAGAAAAATGTGTTCCCAAGTGTGTCTGTTTGCAGGGATTAGGAATTGTAAATATGACTTTTTAGGTCTGCAGCCATTCACATAACCCGCTACTGAGGGAGAATGTGAGTGAGAAAACTTGACACAAAGCTTCAGCATGTTTCCATCTTTACAGCTCTGTGGATATACAACTGTACAGATGGAAATTACTGGACAAAGTGGAAGGTAGAGGAGAATCCATCTCTAAATATCTTCTCAACATTTTACATGACAGTTATTATAACTCATTTGCACATGATGGCTAACATTCAATCAAAAAAACCAATCTCCCACAATGCTATAGGAACAGTCTTCAACAAGACTCTCTGTATAAAGGTGTAATTCACCTTTCTTAGCTAAGTATACACCAAGGTTAGATCACCTTCACTATAAGAATGATAATATTGTCATTTAATCTTCTTTATCCTCTCCCGTCAGTAAAATACATATCTCAGCTATGTAATTCAGGCTGAATAATAGAAAGTTTACATAACTCTGAGGAACATCTAATACTTAATTTTTGAATTTAAACCTTCCCACATTCCTATCTAGGCACAAGTATTTGAAAACCATATATTCTATAGCTATTATTTCACTTAAGGAAATAACCACAGAGATGCATAAACATCACAAGCTTCTTCTGTTACACATATCAATTCATATAAAAGCAAAAACATATAAGAACACTCCAGATAAAACTTTCCCTAGTATTTTTCAGCTGATTTTTTAAATCACAGCAATGTTTTTTGTTACTCTGATTCTGAGTACATACCTCTTTTGATTTGTGACAACAAAATAATAATTGCATTTGTTCATGATGGTGGCTTATATCTGTGGAAGTTAAATCCTGGCTCCTAAGATCCTTGCCCAGTTAAAGCAAGTTTATTCTGCCATTTTGAACTCAGTGTTCATCAATAGCTTGCTACCATCAGCAGGTTTTCTAATGGGACTGCTATGGAGTTGCCAAGATATGAAAATCCATGTGTGTCAATTTTTCCATGGATTGAGAAGAGATTATTTTCCTTGACAGAATTTAACCAAAAAAAAAAAAAAAAAGGAGAAGAGGAGAGAGAGATAGTCACCCTCAATGACTGTTTCCATTCAGAAAAGCCAAGGTCTTGCCAAACATTAAGGAGTTAAAAGCAAAGACAGAAGAAAATGCTGCGCTGACATTTTTTACCAAAGAACTTATCCTGAAAAGCTGATCTTTTCATTTGATAGAAAAGAATGGCCAAAGGACCAAAGGAATAAGAAGCCAGAAGGAATGATGAAACTGCATGAAAGCAGGAACTGGGCTGAAAGCACATGTGTCCTCTAATACAACAGAAGGACAAGATAGTTAGAAATTTAAGGCTAACAATCAACCTTCTGTGGCCCAATTGGCAATGTCAGTAAAGTAGGGATTTTCTCCTCTCCAAGAACAAAATATCTCACTTTATGAAGGTTAGAAAATACTAACATATTCATTGAAAGTCACTCCTTTCATCCATTCAATATGTGCATGTAAAAGTTTTGCAATCTTTTATAGTGTCCACCTCTTAATGGGAGAGACAGCACAGTCTACCAGTGTATCTTCCTTTTTCCACAGCTTTCCAATGAATTCTGGGAAGATTTGTTTATTGACTTATTGCAGTATGTGAAGTGTAAACTGATTTTCTCATTATTTAGATGTATGCAAAACTTTCAAATTCTTGGTACTGACAAGATATAACTGTCTAGCAGTCTTACTAAGTAACACATTTACACCTTGGGGAAATATCTTTTCCTGGTATATCCTGGAAGTGCTAATTGACTTTTATTTCCTAATAACTGTTGAAACTAATACGTTTGGAAAAGCTGGTGATTTCAAAGAACTGTAAATTAGACACCGATACATCTTTCAGAGTGTCAAGTCTATATGTGAAAATCTTAAAAAAAGTAATTTTTAAGCTCTTGTCCTCTGAAATGAATTAATGAAGTCATCAATAAGTCAATAATAACTGTCCTAATGCAGGATGTGGAAAATCTAGTAACAGCATATGTGTAATTACTACTACTTTAAGTCATCAGGAAAGTAATGCAATTGCCTTTTCCTGCATCAGCAGAATGGCAGTATGAAAAAAAAATCTGAGCTGCAGCTAAGAAATTCAGGACATTTGTCATTATGCCTTAGGAGCTGGACTTGAAAAAAATGATATGACAGCCTCTTCCCTCAACTTCCCATACCACATATTCACACTCTTTTTTAACACATTGAGTGATTATACATAGAAGTATAAATTAAAATAATCAGAAGTCCTGAAAAAATAAGCAGATGGACAGAAGAAAGGTACCTGGTAAGTATCAAAGAGAAAGATGAATATAAGAATTCGTAATATATTAGACAGAAGAGAATCCACTAATACAGCTGACTGATTCTTTTCCTTAGTGAGTGCTTGTGCATTTGCCAGATATCACAATCAATTGACTAAGTATCACACAAATCCCTGGGAAACCACTCTATGATTTCTAGAAACTGAGAGAAATCACTGCAATGCCAAACCTGCCTAATACAGAGTCAAAACAGATTCCTTCTTCAAAAGTTCATAGAAAAACAGACTATGCTGAGTTGGAAGGAACCCACAAGGGTCATCAAGTCAAACTCCTTACCCTGCACAAAACCATCCCCAAGAGCCACACCATTTGCCCAAGAGCATTGTGCAAATGCTTCTTAAACTCCGTCAGGCTGGTGCTGTGATCAGTTCCCTGGGGAGCTGTTCCAGTGTCCAACTGCCCTCTGGGTGAAGAACCTTTTCCTAAATCTAAACCTCCCCTGACACTTCAGACCATTCCCTAGGGTGCTGCCACTGGGCACCACAGAGCAGAGATCAGTGCCTGCCCCTCCCCTTCCCCTCATGAGAAAACTGTAACTGCAGTGAGCTCTCCTCTCAGTCTCACGTTCAACTCCCCATCAACCAGGACCCCCAGGTCCCTTTCTGTTGCACTGCTCTCCAGTATCTCATTCCCCATCCTGTCCCTACGTCCAGGGTTGTCCCATCCCAGGTACAGAATCACTTTCCCTTGTTGAACTCCATACAGCTGGTGATTGCTCAGCTCTCTGATTTGTTGAGATCTCTCAGCAGGGCCTCTCTGCCTTTGAGGGAGTCATTATCTGCTCTGAGTTTTGTATCCTCTGTGAATTTGCTCTGTATCCCTTCCAGTCCTGTGTCCAAGTCATTCATGAAGATGTTGAAGAGCACAGGGCTGAGCATGCAACCCAGTGGAACCCCCCTAGTGACAGATCCCTGGTCTGATGTCACCCCATTCACTGTAACCCTTTGTGCCTGACCTGTGAGTCAGTTGCTCACCCATCCCATGGTGTGTTTATACAGCTGTGTGCTGGACATTCTGTCCAGAAACATCCTGCAAGAGACAATATAAAAAACTTTAATGAAATCCATAAACATTACATCAACTAGCTTCCCTTGATCAGCTAGGTGGTATACCTTGTCAGAAAAGGAAAACAAGTTTGATAAGCAGGACTTCCCTGCTCTTGCCTCAGAGGTGATAAAAGTTTTTTTTTGTTTGTTTTTTGTTTGTTTCTTTTTTTAATAATGAGAATAATTAAATTTAGAAATGGGAATTAAAATAATAGAGAGAAAACAAAGAGAAGGTAAGACTCCATTACTGCATGCCACTTTTTCCCTTCCAAAGAAAACCCAACCCAAACCCTGAAACGTACAGATGACAGTATCTGTGCCAAGAAACACTGTAGGGAACTTTAATGTCCCACAAGGCCACTGAAGATGGTGACACTAGGAAATATGATTGGGACCCATGCACTTATAAAAAGGACAGCTTGACCACATTAAACTGGGCTGCTTTTCATTCACTCCATAGGTTCTGACTCATTCAAAGGACTTCAGCACTGACAAAGCTGACTGCTGACTGTTTCCCTATTCAGAGATTCTAATAAGAGTGGAGGTGGTAGATGATAAAAGCAGCGAAGAGGCATAAGAAGACCAAAGAACAGAGTAAAATGTAAAGCTGGCCAATGGAGTTAAAGAAAGTGGATGGAAATCAAATTAGGCACTTTATACTGCCAAAGCAATAAAACAACAAGAATCTGGAAAAGAAGAGAGAAAAGAAAATTGGTGAAGTTCAAACAGGAATGAAAAGGAAATGACCCAGTAAGAATAAAATGAGCTACAGAGCACAGATAAAGAGAGTTATGTGGGAGGGAATTAAAGAGTGGAAAGAGTGTCCCTGCACTGAGGACATCAGGAGATCTCAGCTGACTAAAAGTTAATAGTAAAAAACACAAAGGAGTGGGAGAAAGAAAATGAGGGGAACTAGTAGATGTTAAATTTGAAGAATTGAAAGAACACCTGCCATTTAAATATTCCAGAAAACTTGAGAGGAAATACTGTAACAGAGCAAGGTGAATTGGCAAGGTCTGAATGTGCACAGAAAGGACGCCAAGTAGTGAGACCAAGGGACTCCAGGATGTTTGTACATTGGCATGATGGCATGACTAAGATGATCTACTCCGTGCTGGATATACCAGCATACATGTCTTTGAGTTTTCTACTAAGCACCTCTGATTATAAAGTATATTGAAAAAGCCAAGTAAGGTACAATTTGTCTAAGTGCACCATAATCCTGTAGAGAGATCAGATGCAAGCAAGGAGTAAAGTAACAGAATTATTTTTCAGTTTATTCTCTTAAGTCTATAGATCTGATATTACATCTCATGTGTCAATACAAGTTGTAAAGTAATTTCAGAAAAAAACTGAAGTACATTTTACTAATATTTAATTAATGGTCCATGCTTCTTACCTGAAACACATGGGCATACAGAACCAAAATATGCCAGAATCACCTTTGACAGCATGTTTTGAAATCAGTATGTCTTTCCCAATGGACAAGTCGTTCAGGACTACATATCTTATTGATGCTTCCATCTATCACTAATGTTCTTTCTCCCAGCTAGACCCCTATTTAGAGGTGTCTTACTTCACAACTAAGCCAGACATCCACATTTCTAAAAGATTTTTTTGTTTGCTTATGAAACTATGTTTAAGAGTTATAATACATTTTATAAGCCTTAGCTCCATTCTGCGCACTGTAGCACCATATACATCAGGATCTGTTACCATATATCAGGATCTGTTACATATGTATGCTATTTTCCCCTAGAACAGACATCCACGGTAACAAAAGTCCTTTCCCAGCCACGAAGGATTTTATAAGCATTATCAGTAATGTAGTTGATTGCACTATTTGCAGAGAATATTCACCCATTTACACTGAAGAAATAGACAGATGCCATGCTGACCACTTCAGAGAGCTGGAAAGGACTATTAGAAATGGGGGTTCTAATAGAGCTATCGTGTCCCATTTCACTTCTAATAACTGTGATGTCTTCGTGTCCTTCAGCAGGGTTTCCAAGATGCTAACCACTCAGAGCTTAATAGGCATGTAGATTCTTACTAGCCAGCAAATTTAGATGACAGAATAATTTTCTACAAACTTTTTCTTGTGCTTATATTTATCTCAATGTAATTCCCACAATATCTAATAATATTGCAGTTTTGCTTCTGTTTTTCACAGATGTTTAGTGACTCATCCAGTTATCTTTAAGCCTTGCAACACTATGCATTGTTTGATTCATCTCTCTTTGAATATTTTAGTATAGTTCTCACCAAATCTGTCTTTTAAAATGTTTTCCACAGCCTTATAAATTGCATCTCGTTTTCCCCCTTAGGATTTCCTTTAACTGCCTTTTTAATTTCTTGTGGAGATTCAAGCTTACAGTAGTAAGGACCAATAAACCTCTCCTTGAGCTATACTGAAAAAATCCTTCCTTCATGTTAACTGCATAGCTTGTAAGTAAAGCAGACACACATGTGAAGAAGCTATGAGAACTAGTGTCAAATATAATTTATTCTTTAAATGTAGTTTAAGAGCATGGAAGAAGTGTCATTAGAAGATATAAGATAAAAAGAAGAAAAGTGAATGGCCAAGTAATCCAGAAGAAAAGGTGAATTAATAGGGTGTGCAAAAAATTGGCAGCTATGGGATAAAACTAAGGAGGTGGCTTGAGAAAACAGCCAAAGGGAAGAGACAATCACAGCAAAACAACAGCTGACTGAAAGCCCCTTTCATTTTCCCAGAGAACACACAGTGGCATGTATATCTCTCCAGCCTTAACCATGAAGACCAAAAGGTGGAGAGAACCAAAGTATCAGCTACACTTCAACTTTCCCCAGAATGTGGTAATCACACTGAATCACACCGTTGTGACCCTCTTGTTGTGAAGAGTATGGAAGAAGGAGAACACTGCCAATTCCATGCCTTCTACCTGCAGCCAACAGTCTCTTTTTGACTTCTTGCAGCCGTTCTGACTGTTTGGAGTCCACTTCCATCATTCCTTTATGTTTGTTTATTTATCTTAATGTTTATTCTCACCTTCATTCCTCTTCCTATACCTACATGAGTTTTACATTACATTGTACCACAGTATGGTAAAAAAACAAGGGTTTGTGTTTGAGGTATTTTTGTTTGTTTGTTTCCTTGTTTGTTTTTTTAAAGAAAATGTATAATGAGTTAAAACAAAACAACAGGGGGAAAAAAATAACAAATATTTCAGGAGGGGAAAGAATATAAGAGTAAGACATAAAAAACTTCTGAAAGATACAGGCAGAAACTCCTACCATAACTGACCACTTGCAAAATAGGCATGCTTAACATTATCATGTTAAATGTTTATAGTTTCTTAATAGTCAGTGGTTCAGCTCTTCTAACATAAAGTATATATGAATCATATCCAAATGACTTCACTGGAACTTGTGAAGAAACACTTTAAAGGAAAATATTACTTCATTAAATGAAATAGTAAAAACAAAATAACAATTTCTGAGATTTATTGACTTGTAACCCAAAAGCTATAATTTTCTATATATAATTATGTGCATGTATGAATATGTACACATATGTATTCTGTTGGAATATATATGCATACTATTCCCTCACATATACAAATATTTATGTTTATACAAAATGCCTAACATGAATTTGTAATGGATAAAATAAACAGTGGCAAAACTATGAGGGAGATATGCAAGCCATCCTGAGTAATATTAAGACATAAAATGGCATAATTTATCCTGTATTCTAGATATATTTTACAAATACATTCCTCTAAAAATTTTTAAGAGAGTTTTACAAATTTTATTAGCATTATTTTTCATATCCATCTGCCTGTAGAAACAGGCTCCTCTAATACTAAGATTCCAACTGTAGAGGGCCCTGAGGGAGAGGAGTAATATAATATCTTTTTTAAAACCTCTCAAATTATGCAAAGAAGATTTCTAACATATAAAAAGTGTCATAAGCCTAAAGTCTGCTGTGAGCTAAAAGTGTGTGCCAATGGAAATCAAGGATTCTTCCCTTAGAGCATAAAATTTCCATTTTCATTCCTTAGATTTGCAAGATATCTCTAATCAGCACCAGTGCTGAACTGTGCCCAGACCTGCTCTTCAACAAATCTAACTTTTAACACTGCTTGTGCACATTCTGAGAAGACAAAATGAGAAAAATAAAAAAAAAGTTTCTCTTCCAAGTTTTACTAAAAACGGCACAACTTGATATTCTTTAGAGGTCTGGAGTGTAAATTCACTCCATTCAGTCCCTTTGGGACAAGAGCAGGGGAGCTGATTAAAGTGGCTACAGATGAACACAACTTGTAAATGATCAGATTAATACATAATACTTTACACAACGTGACACACAAATACAGTAAGTGACTTTTCCAGGAGTCAGCCTGGCTGAGCAGGCACACGAGGGAAACTGCCCATAGGAGCAGGCCCACAGGAAGCATACTGCACAAGCTGCCTTTAAATGTGCCCTCCCACATATAGGCTATCAATACCTCTTATAAATAACATAAACAAAAGTCAGAGTTTTATTTTATATACCTAGAAATGGAAACAAGTGTTTTGGCAATAGATTTTGCAATTCTGGCTTTGAAAAAATGAGTTAAGACTGCTAGAGGAGGGCAATTTCTGAGTCACAATTTTTTAAAATAACCTGGAAAATCGCATTTTTCCATGGGCAAAGAAAAAAAACATTCTAAGCCTAATACACAGTTACTTTTTTCTAGTCACTTAGAAGAAATAGGGGACTTCTAAAATAAGGGGAAAGCCCTATGTGACAGAATTTAAGAATACACAACATGTGCTTAAGAGAATTGTCTTTCAATAATATGTGTTTAAACATTAATAACTATGGAAATAATTCACCCATAAAAAGCAATCAGTTTGATTGTAGTAATACTTTACTTCCAGCTGTGATTATTTTATATATATATATATATATATACATATATATATATATATATATATATATATATATTCAATATCAGTAGGTTGTCTAGATTTGAACTGCAATGTAAAGCCATTCACTAGCAGGCTGAAAAATTCAGAAAAGTTCACTGATTTATACTGAAAAAAAAGGTCAGAGAAATATTTAGTCAATATAGGCAAATTTACCTGAAAAAGCAAAATAATAAATGTCCCTTAATGAAAAATATTTTTAAAAATAATGCAAAGATAAATAAAGATGTACCTGTGCATTTGAATTGCATTATCCTCCCAATATAAATTTTTTATCACAATGAAGTTATGATGAGACTAAGTGAAAGCAAAATATAGATATCTGCACACATATCAAACATGATAGACAAGGATCAGAAATGCATATCTAGAGTAATTTTAGTTACTTTCATAAGTACTCAAAGCAAGTCAGGACTGCTCTTTGCAGGTACAAATCATTGTATTGCATTTTGCTTAGATTTGCCAAAGTTCTGGGTGTAAGTCTATGTCTACATGCTGCCAGATCAGCAGTTTGTAAGTGGGAGGCTAAAGCAAGCCAAGATTTCAATGTTATCTCTTCCAAATTTTTTCTGGTGCATTAGCAACCATTTTCTGGCTGTAAACAATACCATACTGTATGTGTCATATTGTTAGTATTATGCCTTAATTTCAGATGGAAAACTGCCTCTCAAAATAGAGCAGAGAGTGAATTAAAAAAGAACGTCATCATACCAGAACTGAGAGATACTAGAAAAGACAGAGGACCATATTTTCAGGTTCCTTGGATATATCACAACATATGGTCTAGAGAACATTTTATATTTAAAACCTCTCTAAGATACTGAATTGTCATTCATAAGAAGACTCTTCTGTGCTTTTGAATTCTGAGGACTAGAATTTAATCTCATTTTGTCTTTATTGTTGGCATAAATCCACATTTCCCAGTAGTAGCTAAAGTAAAAAATTTATCTAAAAAGTATCCTTTGATTTTTGGTCTCTATTGAAATGGCCAAGAAGTTTCCTACATACAACCCGCAGCATTTTGAATTTGGGAGACATGTGTTACTGGGAGGAATTGATTGTACAGAATTTCCGTGTTTCAGTTAAAACTAAAGAGTTTTCTCCATCAGGATATTTTTCAACTTCAAGATTCAAATCACAGACTTTTTAAACCCCGGGGAAGAAGGATTTTAAACCATGAGTATTTTAGTTTTTATTTTCAAACACCAAAATCTACCCCAAACTCACATTAGTTTCACTGGGAGCCATCCATCATAACCCTGCCTTTTTAAAAATATGTAACTCAAGTAATTGTAGGATAATGTTATCCTTTAGAACATTGTTCTAAAAAGGACTATAGAGATTTCTAGTACAAACAAATAATACTCTCTTGGTTGCAACTTAATGTTGCTTTCAAATATTTAACCAAAGAGATAATGTGAATTACATGGTACTTTTAATTACCGTGCAAAGCAGTAGTCATCTTTGAGAAAAATCTTGGTCACACACTAGTCCTGATTTCTGGAATACCAAAACTGTAATTATAAATCTCCTTCTATTCCATGTAATATCACTCCTATTATCCTGCTTTCCTCTCAATCTGTACAAGCTGCTCATCAACTGCTTTTGGCTGCTTTGTGAGAGATACAGAAAGTGACCTTAACACACCCATAGCAGCCACATGAGGATCATGCTAAAGTTAGGAAACTCTCCCAGTGCAACAGGAGTAGAGCTACCCTGGATTTCATTGTTATAGTCTGTCTGTTGAATGACATCACTTACACAACTCGTTTGGCATCTAGAGAACAAACCCAGCACAGAGGTATCCCATTCTAAAGGAATACGTTTCCCTTGCCAAATTTTAGTTAATGTCTAGGCTCCAAAAAGGCTAAAACAAAAGCATGGGCTAAACCATCTTACATTTGCTCTAAGGTTGGAGCTTGCTATCTGCACTAAATCCCAATGTTGCACTGTTTAAGTCTGTAAGCAAAGGGTGAAACATCATCACTGTGTTACATATTTTTTAGTTCCACAAATGCTGTAAATGCCTACTATTTTGTAAACAAAATTAGAATAATACATGAACTGGAGGTTGTTTTCTTGAAAGGGTTTTATAAGTCCAATCTATTATAGAGTGCTGCTTAACTGAGACTTAGTATAAAAGCAGTTTAACAAAAGAGGCAAAACACTTTCATGAGTTTCATCCAGTACATAAAAATCACTATTATGCTTTCTGTGCATTTTGAAAGTCATACAATGCATGAGGGGTTGAAATTACTTTTAAATACAATGTCTTTTGAAATAAAGTGCTTTTCAGGTTAGGATATATTTCCATATATGCTGTAAAAATACAAGGAAAATTGGTTTATTTAGAAATAATAAGCCAGTTCACTGAATCAGTCCATCTTGATGACACTGATGCTATCCAGCAATGAGGTTGATATATGAAAATTTCTTTATCCAGAAAAGTATTCAGGTCCATGCATAAACATAACCATTTCAATATAAACCAACCAGGTCAAGCATGGGCTAATTATCCATGTTCCTTTGCAGAAGAGCAATATTCCTTTCATTGGTGAAGGACTTAATATAATCAGCATAAATACCAGAATTTTATGAAAGGAAGGAAACAAAGAAGTGAGCTGCAAGTTACCTGCAATAAGAGAAAATAGTAAAAGATGTGTGAGTTTGAGGTTACCCTGGAATGAAACACATCAATGCATCAATGGGTACAGAATGGTGGTAAGATATCTCTTTTAGAATTTCTTGCTCTTATTTATTGTGGAAGACATCAAACTCAGGAGAAGAGCTTTGGCCCTTTAGAGAAAATGTTCATTATAGGCATAATGTGACTGCATTGTCCTGAGCTTTTAATTTTTCTGTGATGGGAAAAGGGTTTCATTTAACATCCCCATAAATCCTGATGAAGTCAGGAGGAGATACAGAGGCCATGACCAGTCTTCCAGATCAATACACTAAGTTTTTTTTACTAAACAATACTTTACAGTTGTTTTGATAATAAAAATATTCTAAATGCTTATAGGATTTTGCATATTAGCAGGACACCATATTTACTTTGTAAGAAAATGCAATGTTAAGAAATTGATTCTTCAGATAATTCCTCTTGACTATATTTTTTACTATGAAAATTCTACTTATCATTAAATAGGATAAATATATGATTTGTAAATACTTCTGCTTTAATGTAGTTTCTGCCAAAAATTATTTCTAAAATTTTAGAAAAATAAAAACTAGTTTCTCAAGAGGACTTCCATAGCACTTAAAAATGCACAGCAGATACATAGTCACACCAAAAAAATTTGGGACATTGTTAATGATAGTCTATGGAAACTAGTCTATAAATTCTTGATTAAGGAAAAACCCAGAGTTAAAGGCACAAATTGAGAGTGGGAAGAATGTATCCTAGTAGAATAATAACTCCCTGTGGACTGGCATGCACACTGAACAAAATTACTTATTTTAATTCTGACATATATTAGACATTCAGTTCTCTTGCTAGTAACTAATTATGGTCAAAGTATGCAATTCATTATTCATACCATCATAAGAGAAAACCATCACGTCCACTGCAAAGATGCTATGGAATTTCAGACTTGAAATGTGCCCTAGCTTTTAATAACTGCTGACTAGATTTAGCTTGATTGATTAGTGGCCTCAAAACTCCCTCTTCAGACAGTATGCCACACAGAAATATGTCTGCTTGCAATTTACTGCTCATCTTTCTATTGAGAATACCAAGAAGATGGCTGTTTTAAAGCAGAATAAAGTTTGAAGCCTTTCTAGAAATACCAGAGCACTGGATACAAAAGTTAAAAAACCTCACCCCGCTGCATTAAAAACATTTTTGCATTGTCTTGGTTTGGTATTTTGAGATGGTGGGGCAACAATTTGTTTTTAAACACATTCTGAAGCATATCAGATCTCCACAAAAAATCAAAAAATCACACTTCATACTCTAGAGGCTAGAATTACTTCCTTCTCAAATAAATAATTAGGCAGATTTACAAAATGCACATTATTTTCCCAAGTGAATGGAATGGCACCAAGCGATTAAATATATAATTAGCTCGTTTTTCTAAAATGCTTATTATTTACCTGAGAGTCTCATCACAGACTCCTGGTAAATACTATCTCCCTGCTAGCAGTTATTACCCAAAATGCCGCCATAATTTCCAGCCTTCTTCCAGCAGTGATACCAACAGTGGATATTACTTGAGAACATAGATCATGAAAAGCAAAATCTGGCTTTGCCAGGCAGCCCATTTAACTGACAAGCTGAGCTTCCTTCATACCTGGCATTTCAGTCTTTAATTTTCCAAATACCAAAGCAAACAAACAAAAGAACTTTTTAGTAGTTTAGTTCATGTGTTAGCTGGCCAGAAATTCTGCTGAAGGCTGTGCATATAAGTGCTTATGTGCTGGCAAGGATAGAGAGAAAAAAAAAAGAAAAAAAAAAAACAAGTTCTTACTAGCTGTTTTCTACCTGGTAATGATAATAAAAGGAACGTGGTTTTAATAACCAAGCCTTTGATCCCTGCCCTCCATCTGACACAAGGTGATCTTTCCCAAGCAGTGTCTTGGGCCAGGTTATCAGAGCACACCAACCTTCACTTGTAACTACTCCCATTGCCTCTCTCCAGGGGACACACAAGCCACAGCACCAGGCGTTCAACACATCAGTGTGAATATTCCTGCTCGCCAGGTGGGAAAGAAAAGTCAGGGAATAAAACCTAGCTGCTTCTCCTATGCAGCTGAGGGACAAGACCAAACGCCGTTTTTCTACTGATCACAGACAAAAAAATGACCCTCAGAAGCGACCCCCTTTTCAGTACTCCACCTTCAGAGTCAGTTTTCCTTTGGCTTTCATCTGCCCAGAGGCCTCACTGCTTTGTGGTCCTTACAGAAGACATCAAGAGTGACTGGAATCGCAATCAGAATAGAAGAGAGCAGGAGATGGAAAGGCAGGACAAGGTGAGGGAGAGAAAAGAAAGACAAAAGGAGAAATGAAGAGCAAGAGAAAAATGTGGAAAAGAATCATAGGGTGCCAGCAGTATTTAGGGAACAGTAAATAAGGCAACAGAGATGGCCAGACAACAAAGGCAATGGCAGTGAAGGACAGAATAGAATATATATTTTACTTCCCAGAAACCAAGAAATAAATAAATCAGGGAAAGAAATAATATAGAGTTAAGAGTGGCATATTCTTAGGGAAAAATAAAGTAAAATAACAAATAGAGGAAGAAATCAGAACATCTAAGCAGGAGAATTTTAATGGGCACACTTTTGTCACTGTATTTCCCAGTTGTATCATTTGTCTGGTTTTTGATACCTTCAGCTAAGTGATTTACATTTGACACACAGCTATACATGTATGTTTTACATTTATATGTTTTATACAGATATATATGAATTCACAGTCACAACCAAATATCTTAAATGGGGGTGAGAATTTCTTCAGATTTCCAATTTGGTATTAATACAGTAAAACTCCGTCATGGATATTTTGATTATTTCTGTAAAAGCCTAACAGTAAAAGCATTCTTGAAGCACTGGTATATCATGCAGTGTTAGCCACAAAGCTGAAGGTGGAGTAGCTGAGGTGTGCACCAAGTGGCAAGAACTGCACACTTTGCCAGGTCATTGCTTTTATAGCAGTGCCTCATTTTTTATGAGGTTTAAAAAGACACATCTAGGGCAAAGGGTAACAGAGAAGAGAAGAAAACAGGTGCTGACTGACAGGCAGACAGTGTGCTCGCAGTCACCCACTAGGATGCTGATAGATGGTCTCAGTTTCAAATATGACCATTTCCTAACATTCTGATCTCTGTTACAGATAAATAGATTTTAGAATTTATCTTCAGTCTAGGCCTGCTCAAGGCACTTAAGGCTTAACATTCCACACATTATGTAATTTTATGAATGTTGTTGTATTACAGCTTATTATTTACTGTTGAAATTTATCCATGAGCATTTGCAGTGAACAAGGTACACAAAGGTATTAACAGGAAAAGTATGAATATTCAAACTTAAATTGTTAGTGAAGGACATGACTAACAAGGTTCTGTAAAGTTTCACTTCCACAGGTGTTTCAGAAATGGGAGAGTCTTATAAGAACTTCATTCACCCTTATTTAAACAATGTATAAGTAAAATGTACATTTCATTGTCATTCTCAACTAACTGTTATCTCATGTTCTTTATTCCTGTCTTGGCTATGAATCAGACTGAATGGTGCACTAGGAATGTCCTTTCTTAGAAGGTGTCCCTGATTCTGTCCAGCTGTGCTCAACAGAACCACCATACTCTGCAAACTCCAGTGTTAGTTTCCTTATAGATATTTATATGTTTATGTTTAAAAAATGCAGTAAATATAAGGATATTAAATTGTTCTGGCAAATCCTATTGTCCTATTAATTTCACTGAAACTACATTGAAACTACTACTGAGGCTACATTGGTTTTAAAATGGGAAAATGGAACACAAAAATTTTTAACTAGGCCAAATTTATCAGGCATCAAAGCAAAAAAGCTAACTGCAAGCATCCTAATAATTCATTTGTAAGAGCATATTAAAACTCACCATCTGATTAAGCAGAAATATTTTCTATCTTAAAGAATCTAGAATTATTTCCTAGTAAGACAACTCTGTTACCTTATGGTGGCAAGTTTCTATAAGCAACAGATACTTATAGTTAATAATTTCCATGCTTATAAGAAGGGAAGGAAACCAAGCTATCAAATGACACTAGGTGACATGATGGCTTTTTTTAATATGAAAAAGGATTCCCCATGGGCCAAAATGAGGATTTTATTGTATACAGATCTTTCATCCATCAACAATTTAATTCACCATTATATTGCACTGTATTTGATCCAGATATACAATCAAAACCTCTTTCCTGAATTACACACCTTATCTCTTTTCCCCCATTTATTTGTTGTCTTGAAATACATTTCTGGGGAGATAGAATTAATTGAGAAGGAGTTTGAACCATGTTACCTTTTATAACCCTCACTTGCACCTACATTGTACAATCATTTGCCACATCTGCTAAATGAACAAATCTGATTTAAGAGTTTTAATAAGACCTTGCATCAATAAATTATAACAGATTGGTGATTAGTAGTATTATTTATATGCAATGTTTTTGTATTTCTTATAATGCTGATGTCTGCTTCACAGGGATTAATTATTTTCATAATTTTGTCTAAGTAGTAATATAGAAAATGTCAAAAAGAAAATTAGATTTTCACTTCCCAGACACAGAAATTTAATTAAAGCCAACTCCTTGTTGAAGGGGAATGTCCTTAGCTGGTTCTGTGATATGGCAGCAGCTCTATATGCTGTCATGTGGGAGACCAAGTCTCACAAAGTGACTCAGGGAATATTAATCACTAGGCTACAGAGACTAAACACATGCTGCATGTGCCACCGTTGGTCCCAGCAGGTTATTTATGGAGTATATAAGTTAGCAGACAGCAATGATTTCTTCTAAAGGCTCCTGCTTGCACAGACCACCTCAGGGATGGCATTATACTGAAAGAAACCCTCTGCTTGGATAGGAACTGATCCATTAGGAAATCTCTAATTATCCAAACATGAAAGGTCAGCTTCCTCTCATGCTGTATGAGTGCAAGATAAAGACCTCAAACAAATTCCAGCTGTAAAAATCAACATCTTCTTCAGTCTCTTGGACATTTTTAGGACAAACATGTGTTTCCAGTCGACATATAACAGTCCACATATAAACTAATGAACTACTGTCATGGAAAGCTAAATTCCCAGCTTTATGAGGAGGCATTATTTACTCATTTTACCTGCCCTCGCCCTTTCCTATTTCATGCCTTGAATAGTCACCAACACTTCTCCTTTATTCCCAGCCTCTTTGGTCTCTCAGTTCCTTCCCTTCATGACTCTTCTTTCCACTATTCCCTATATTATTATTTCTTCCTTCTATTAATCTCAGCTGTTCCCATCCTTCACCCGGACCTCCTCATGAACATTAATTGCCTATGGACTAGAATGGAAACACTGAGCAAGGCCATTCAGGACTTGGAACACCATCCATGGACAACTCAGCATAGTCCTGGTTGAAAATGCATCTGTAGCCATGAATATGTTCCTTTTTCAGAAGCTGATCCTTCTCTCTTAAAAATATATATTTTTTCTGGAGAAAATCAGCATTAAGGAGGTACAGTCAAAATCATTGTACTTGCTATAACAGCACCTACATAAGATGAATTAGAAAATAGCTTGAATTAAAAACCTAACCAAGAAGTTCAGTGTAAAGTTGGTGACTAATAAAACTGTATGACTTGATTTTACTGATTGTGTATGTGATGATTTTTCTCAATCAGATGGCAACACAAAAGTGACTTGCCCACCAAATACCCACATCAACTAAGCATTGTAAGGTAAACGAGTATAGGCTGAAGTGCTTTCAGTCAGAGCAAATACCTTTCATTTCCAAAGACGAAGTCACAGCTTTCACTGACTCTAGCTCAGACAGAAATTCACGTCTGCTTCAGCTGGACATAGAAATGGTGAAAGACAGATAGACCCCTCTGCACACACTACTGCCACTACTCCAATATGTTTATGTTGACACAGGCCAGCTCATTTCATAGGACAAGAAGTGTGCTTTGAAAGTTAATTTCTAGTTCCTTTTAAAGTCAATTAATTTCATGCAAGATTTTTTCATTATCACTTGTCCTTCATTATTGCTAAGTCTATGTGCACTGTGCACTGTGATCTCTATGCAATTTACAAATGAAATATATTGCAATAGAAGGACTAGTGAGAGATAGGGAGAAAAACACCTATGAGTAAGACATCTCATGCAGAATTTAATTATGGCCACTCAGATTTCTCTAAGTATCACATTGTATGATTTCAATATAGTTGTTCCCAGAGAAGAATCCAATGTTTGCTTCAAATATAGCACGGGATCAAGCTCTGCTTGTTTTGTAGATTTGAAGGCTGTTTAGATAAGAAGTTGGCAATCTGTAGCTACAGAAACAGCACAAAGACTCGAGGAAACCAACCTCAGATGTCACTGCTTGAACTTCAGTCAACACTGAAAATGGAAATGAAAGAGCTGCTGTGACTTCTATGTCCTTTGAGCTAGTCTCATGAGCTTGTGCTAGTAAAGGAGCACAAAAAAGCACTTGACACACACTATTAGTTCATGTTTATTTTATGACCACAGTGAGAGGAGAATGCAGAAGACCATAAAAAAATTTACAGGAAGCTACTTCAGGAAACTTCTGCAAATTCAACTAATCCTTGAGAGTAAAAATCTGGTTCCTCTATATATTTTTGACTCCCTTTTCTGTCAGTCTGCTTCTGTATGCTCAGATATTTCATACCATCAAGAAATTACAAAAATTTGACTGCTGCCAAGAATTTAACAGCTCCTAAGCATTAAACTTGAAGAACACTTTGCATTAATTCCTAAATCCGCAAATGCATGTGTTTTAATCTCTTATTCCTCTAATAATGACTCCCATTTCCCAAATTTTATGATTTCCTAAGGTATCTCAAATATGTTTAAGCAGCATTATTGGAGAACACATGCTGAGGTGGGGTTTTTCTCTTTACTAATGTTTGTTTGGTGTCTGTTTGCCCCCCCCCCCCGGTCCCCTCCCCCACCCAGCTGCCGTTCTTCCCGGGTTTTTCCCTGCCCCTGCCCCTGCCCCTCCGGGTTGTCCTCCGCCCTTTCCCTGCCCCCCTCCCTGACCACCTTCCCTAAGTACGTGCCCCGCCTTGAGTTCGGGTATAAAAAGCTGTGTCCGCCCCTTCCAGTCCGTCTTGGGGGCTCGCGGAATAAAATCATCCTGTTACACCCCAAGTCCCGTGTCGCCTCCGTCTGTCCCCACGCCAGTAACTGGGACTGCAGAGCCAGGGGGGAACGGCTGACTCTCTCCCTCCTCTCCTGCTGCCTCTCGGGGCTAAAGGTGAGGGCAGAACGCACCCCGCACCACAACAAACACAGACTTCAGAAACTGTTGACATATTGAGGCTTCACACCAGGAAACTCTTATTTCTTATATCAACGGACTCACTTTAGGCCCCACCAAACTATACATGCTTCTACATTACATTCCCGAGAAGGTTCTGTTCATAGAACACTGTTTCACTTTAAACCCCCTTGCATACAGGCACCTTCTGAAATCTGTTGGAGCTTCTGTCCATAACAGAAAACATTCAAACACACTATTTGTGTGGTCAAATCATAGTTTCCCTCTTCCCTTCTACTTGCAAGCTTTCCTCAAGCTATTCATTCTCCCCTTTTCTACAAGAGTACTAGGATTTTGAAAGATGATTCAGAGATTCATGACTTCATTGACATACTGTTATTACACAAATAGCATATAATGTGGATAAAAAATTTAATCTAGCCCTAAAAGCTTTCCTTCAGTGGAACATGGTTCTTGAGGCAATTTATTATACTTTAAAGCTTTAGTCCTTTTTATTAGCAGTTCCATACACAAACTGGGGTAATTCTCCTTATTTATTTATATATCTGTGGTAAAATCAGATTACTTCCAGATAAAATAGTGTTTTACAGTCATCAGGAGAACTGCATCTTTTATCTGGACTCCTTTAAAATACATCATGCATATGATTACTCATAAGAAATAAAATGATGCAAAGGTATTTTTGCAAAGTGCCTACAGCAGCGTAAAGCCTTGCCTTTCCTTGGTATCACCAACTTTTCTACTACCAAAAAACTGTGTAAGTCTATTTTACATTGGGGGCCAAGATTCATAATGCTCTAATGCTATTTTAAAAGTGCAACTGTGTTCACAGGAAAAGAATGTGTTTAAAAGAGGTAATACACTGTATATTTGTATACAATTCCTTCTTTGAGGTAATGCTATAAGATTCTTTGGCCTGCACAGTAACTAAATAACCATAAACGATCTTTCATGCATATGCAAATCCATCCCTCTAATCACCTTATTAATTATTTCAAAGATACTTGGAGGTCACCACTCATGGAAATTTCTATGCATGAAGCCTCATGAATACAAGACATCACACAGAGAGATGGGATAGATTTTTGTTGCTCTTTAACAAGGGCAGAGAGTATAATCTGTAACATTTACTTTTTTAATTTTAATGACCAGTGGAATTCGGCCAGCTCCTATCTATAAGAGCTTCCTCTGAGCTGATGCAGTGGGTTTGAGTTGTGGGGCTGCTGCCATGCTCTTGTGAGCAGCTAATCCTATCAATGCACTGCTACTGTGCTCAGAGCTCTGGTCCTCAATGCTGGCTGCTCTCAGCTGGAGCACTGCTGCCTGGCACTCAATTAGCAGCTGAACACTAAGGAATAAATGTTGTTCTTCCAAAAATCACGGCAATGACACATTTTGTTTTGGAACAAAGGGAAGCTATGGCACTAGTGAGGTGATAGGGCTCATCAGCTCAGATGATAGCTTTCTTTTGAAACCTTCTTATCTCCTGCTTAATTAGGCCTCATAACAGAAATCAAAGCAAAGCAAGGATATAACCACACAAAATACCTGAATGCAATGAAAAAATGCATCCTCTGGCACATGTGTGCCAAGAAGCAAGAAATTAAATCTACTTGAGAAGCCCTGTTTATCTGAAATCCCTAGATCCTTTCTAGCTCAAGTTATCATACACTTATGATAACACTGATCTTGTCTGTCACAGTGGCCCTTTGCTGTAGCGGCTGCTGGTTATTTTTATTCTGTTGTGTGTATGGTGCTTTCATCTCTAGGTTGATCCAATAAAATATATAAAAAACTTGCTATGTTGGTACATTCCCTTAATAAAAATCAGGAACAGTGAGTCAAATGTTAATGGAAACTGCAGGCTATGTTCATTATGTTATCTCTATTTTTGAAAAACACTAGAATGAACAGAACTAATTGGAAGTGCCAACTATTTAACTATGCTTAATTACAAAATCAAACCCTCCTGTATAATTTGAGGGCAATGTGTGCACATATGCCTTGAAGAAATGTGCCAATTTTTAAGTAAATCTCCTCTTATATGGAAATGATTAAATAACTTTTTAAAAGTCCAAACCTCAAACTTCAAGACATCACAAACACTATTCCAGAATTAGTCTGTGGTGTTTAAAAATACATGTTTTCATGCAGACTCTTTTGAGCTGTCTGTGCAGCCTGGTCAGCTACCATAACATAAATCTCATCAGAGTGAATATGACATTGTTTTGTATTCCTTTTAGAAGAAGGCTAAAACAAACCTCTATCTTTTCAATAAAGCTCAGATCTAATATATATTTTTTTTTACTTTGAGTCATTCTCTATTAGATATAACATGTATTAAACCCACATTGCCAGAATAAGAAAGGTCTTGGCATGTCCCATGGTGTACATTCCTGTCAAGGAGAATTCATTTGAGGCTTCATTGAGGTAATTAGAAAAAGCTGTGTCAAATAGTGCTTTCTCATACCCACATGTAAATATAAACTGCAAATTGCAGTTGCAAAATGAAGATTGTGAACTGTAGACTGTAAAAATGCCATCTTATGCTATTCAGTAGAAGCACTATGATATATGGAAAAAAAAATCACATTGACATTGTTGTGAAAGTTTCTTAACTGAATTAATTCATGAGAGCTGCTGCATCCATAGCTATGAAGGAGGTTAAAACACCTTGGGTCTTATCATAGGAAGAGCTTGGCAATGCAGGCATGCCTCCTTCTCACAGGTATGATGACACTCAGTCTTATGACTTTCTCAAAGAACAAAAAATAATCATTAGTTACTAAATCAAGTATAACTTAATACTAGAGACAACCAAATGACTTGTATATCAGAAAGCTAGGTTCAAATAGCTGCAGAAATGAACCATGAAGTTACAGCAGCTCTCCTTAGTTTCTTCACTCTGCAAAGCACCTTGAAAGAGAATACTTCCAAGTGTGTTTTTTTAATGCAAACCTGCTAACATAACAAAGACAACTGACTGAGGTAGCCATCAATGAGAGAGAGAAAAAGTACTGCAATTGTATTACTATTGCTACTGTTATTAGAACTGCTTTAAGGCAGAGTATTTTGAAAACAACTTTCCAATATGGGGAGTTCTGAAACTTTGAGATTACCAATATTTCAGTCTTGCCATATTTAGCTATTATAACACTTCGAGTACAACACAGCTGAGGCTAGACTGGCAGCAGTAGCTTCTTTCCCATTTCCTCAGCTGAACTCTATCTCACTTGAACAGCAGAAGTGCACCATCTTTTGTGCATCCTCTACAGCATCCCTTTCTTAAGCCAAACCCATGCCTTCCTCACCATTCCAAGACTGAAATTGCAACCCTGAGCATCCCAGCACCATCTTCTTGTGTATTATCCTCATCCCTACTCTGCTTCCACTGTTCAATTCCCATAATGTTCAACTTCAGCAAACAGAAGAGAGAAAAAGACTGCCTGGCAACTGCCAGTCAGGGGTAAAACTTCTGAAAACATCTGAACTGGAGGTGAAAATATATGGAAAAATCCTAATACAAGTTTAGTGCAGCATGACTAGCAATGGGTTTACAGACAGAAGAGGCAGAAGGGTCATTAGTTTGACATATCAGCCTGAACTGGAGGAAGTTCTCTGACACCAGCTGCAGCAGCAAGGAGGCCCACAAGCGAGGAGAAAGATGAGCTGCCTGATGCACCACTGATGTAACTGATCAATCTATGGAACTAAGAGTAGAAAATGGAAGAAAATCAACAAAAGAGGGGGAAAAAGGAAGGATTCTACTCAAGCAGCTTATTAATTTGCATGGGAGCAGCAAATGGATTAACAGCTGGAGAAGCAAGGAAGGAGGCTGAGAGCACAGACTGACCACATAGTAATACGGTAATGTAAAGGTCAAGGAAAGAACACTGGGTATAAACTTCCTGTTCAGTTTCTCATGACAAGTTTTCCTAGAAAACATTAAAAATTATTATGTGTAGGATGACATCAGTGTGTAAATTTAGTAGCTGTTTAGGGAGAAGTAAAATAAGACCTGGCAACAGAGCTTACAAACAGCAATTCTAGTGAAAGTGAAGAAACATTGGTTGCTTGTTCTTGAAGCAATTAAAAATAAATATTTTAAAATATTTCTTACTACTGTACTTTCAATATCCTCAAGGTATATTCTCAGATTAAATAGATGCCCCTCTACTAAGAACTTTTGTCAATTTTCCTCCCATCCAGTGGAGTTTGAAACTTATTTATCAGCCATTCAGGTAACCAGGCAAATCCATCTTCTATGCAGCTTCTAATATGCTGTAAAATTGTTCTCATACCATGATACAGCACTTGAGACAAACACTTATGCTCCTGTTCTAATTTAGCACCAAGAAAAGGGCTATGTATAGAATATACTTCTTCATAGCAAAATTTTTGACAATTTTGCAGTCCATATGCCAGTGTAATTAAATCAATACTCAAACCAAATCTTCTATATTCTATTTAACTCTTTGTTTAGCTAAGTCAAACCTTGTTCCTTAGTCTAGTAAAACATGTAACTACGTTTCATTCAAAGAGGTGATAATTAGCAGTAATAACTTCACCAAAAAGGGAGATTATTTAGAATTCCTGTTGCAGTTCTTTTTCATTAGTGCTTGAAGACAGACAAAGAAAGTTTATAATTTACTTAATTTGAAATTGAAATGAGGAGGTCAAGCGGTTTAGTTTTTTTTAACCAGAGTATAATGCTGTCATCTGCTTGCACTTCATGATTATAAAATACTAATGTGAAGAAAGTAAACATTTGATTTTAAAAGAAATGCCCTTTAATATCCAGTCAATTCTTCAGTTCACATGCTTAGCAAAATCCACTTCAATATTAAAATATTTTCTCCAACAAATTGAACAACTCTTATGAATGCAGTATAATTCCACTGATATACACAAAACTAATAGGTGTTAAAAAATCCTACCCTGAAATCACATAAAAAAAATTATAAAAAAAATCACCAGAAACATACCTACACAGGAGAGGGAATAGCCAAGCTCTGGGTCATGGATGAACTGGCGGTCACTCAGCATGGTCACACAGTACAAATGGAAACAGTCCAGGCAAATGACATGGCGATGCACACATTGGAACACAAGCACAGGACTCCTGTTAAAGACCAAATAGTGAGAGTGATGAACAAGGACTGAACAGAACTCTACAGAAAGCTTAATTTCAAACTTCAAATTTAATAATAATTTTTAATTCACAGTACACAGGATTATTACATACGAAAAACCAGATTTCACCCTGGCATATTGCAGCACTTTTAAAAAGGGATGGTTTCTAACATGAATCAGATATGAGGAAATGGAAGTAAAGTTTTACTGAAAGTTAAAAGTTTACTGAGAACTGAAACCTAAACCAAGAAAAGGCCTTTAGTAACAGATATCCTTTGTATGAGGTGAGGAAAGATCATATATGGTAAAACATCAAATAGCAGTAGGTAGGATAAAATAGGTATGTGACCATCTAGGAAAGCTAAAGATTTTGTGAAAACCATCATGTGCTTCCAGCCTCTCAATGCAGCCATTTGAACCCTGCAACAAAGGCATTCTCTTCATAATAATGAGTAAAGCAATTCAGCTTCTGGTGAGAGATGTGGGATTCAATTTGGGAGCAAGACACCTAAACTTAAGTGCTGGACAAAAATAGGGTGAGAAACTCCATTTGGTGAGTGAGAAATTCCTGCTATTGTCAATACACTTAGTGGACACTGGAGCTGATCAGCCTCCATGTGCCTGCAGTAGGATGAACTGAATCACCAGTTTGTCTCCATTGCCTGTATGGGCTAAGCCTTCATAGACCATTACAGGAGTGCAGACAGCCATCACACATGCAGAGCCTAAATATGGCTATCACCAGCCTGAGAGAACACTGCTTGTGGAGATGCAGAGAGGAAACACTTGAAATAAGTGAGGACAAACAGTTTTAGTCCTGAGCTGGCCTATATTCAGAGATTCTCCAGTGATAGTCACAGCAAGGAGAGCCAGAGTCAGTGGTTTCAAAAAGCCTGCCCAGGACCAGCACACGGAAGGTGAAAGAAAAATTGAGTAACATAGAACATAATGCACACACATGAAATGTGCCTTCTCTGCAGGAACACACCGATTAAACCTAATGGTTTTGTTCTAATATAAGGTGACTTCTGCTAACCCCTGATGGACATAACTGTCTGTTCCAAAGTAAAGTGTGCTATACATTACTTCTTATCTTTCAAAGCTATTACCAACCTCAAGTCTGAAAATCTCAAAAAATAAAGAGAGATGTGTTAAATTGAACACAACAGTGAGATTCCCATTCAAATGCTGAATTTCTTTACTCTTTTAATTTGCTTGTGAGTGAACACAGGCAGAAATTCAACCCAAATTTCAATTTTTGTAGTAACTAGGGAGAATAATTATTTTTAAAAATAAAAGTATGAACTCTCACACATTTATGATACTCCAGGAGACAAGTACTGAAATACAAAATGAAATACAGCAAGACTTGTGATAAAATCATTAGAGTTAGAAATACTGTTATATTTTCTCTAAAACATGAGATGATGCTTTGAAAATCCCCTGAAAGAGTAAAATACAAAGACTTCAGTGTGGAATACAAAATGTTATCAGTAATTTCACATACTGTATACAAGCATTAATCTTCCATGAAAATATGTTTTAGTATTGTACATACTATAGAATTCATGGCAGTGTGTTAGTATCTCCAAAAATATAATCTCTGTGTTTTAAGGATTTTCTTGAATAAAGCAGCTTAAAACTGAATTAAATAAAACCTCCCCATTACTAATCCTTATTAGTTGCCCACTTGCTGTTCTGAATGTTCCAAATAATAATTTTTAAAAGACAGCTGTAAGACAAAATGAGAAGCTGATCTCTATGAGTTTAGCTCTGGATGGTCCCTAAATCATTATGGAGAAGTAGAGAAGCAGTTACCATGTCCCTGAACTACAAAAGTCCCTATGGTCATCAGTCAAATGTAACCTTCAGAAAAACTAGAAACACTTCAGAAAAACCCCTAATATTTCTTCTTAAATTGCATATATAATCAAATTTGCCTACATTTTTAATGGATGTTTCACTTTAAGTGTTAATTGCTATTTTTTATTAATTCAGTGTTTGAGTATCTTTTCTAGTTTCATGGGAAGCTCTCTGGTTCAAAATTCACACCTGACTTTCACTTCAAAGACAAAATACATGTGTTTGGTGAGATGCATAAGAGAAAGACATGGAAAGTGGAGCATCTTAAAGCCAGGCCAGAAATGAAAATAGTATTATTAATATTTCCACCTAAACTTGTACAAAATCAATACTAACAGCACTTCATTATGCAAATGAACTACTATGCTCAGTTTCTGCTGTAAATTATTTTGAGATAATTGATTTTGCTTCTTAATGTATCACAACTGTCAAAAATCAAACCTAAAGTCTACAGAAGGGGCATAGCCATACATGTACATATTTAAACTGCATCTTTCTTTATCTTAAATTTATCTTAAATAAATAAACTACATCGTTATTTTATCTAAAAAAATGCTATATTTTAAGACTCCAAACAATGTGTACAAGATAGATGTAAATCTGTTTTCTGACTGTGCCAGAACAAACAAGCTTAGCTTTCACAGCTCTTACACCGTCCCCTAATTTTCAGCTAGGCCCCTAATTTGAGGAGTTCAATCTCTATGCAAGGCAGATTGATTAAATTTCATTTGGCATTGGAACAATTACTGCAGTCCAACATTTGCAGATTTTGTATCAAAAGAATGCAATTCTAGTTTAAAAGGGGCATAAAAGTCTTGTTCCTGAGATCAGTAAAGATGAAGATGTAGAGATTATGATCACAATGCCCAGGTGAAGTTAGTGAATACTCATTTTGGATACACCCAAGAATTATTGATAGAAGCCTTATTTGTACCAAACCCAATTTATTTTAGAAAGGAGTATTATGAAAGTAAAAAAAAAATTGCCACAGTGCAACAAGGTCCCTTCCTCAATCTAACACAACAGGCTAGTAATGTAAATCTGATATATATTTTAGAAAGTGTTTCATATGTTCCATTTACGTAATGTGTTAGGCTGAATTAGAGCTTTATGAGAATAATATATAAGAAAAATGTTTCTCACAGCAAGGGATAAATTGGTCCTTTTTGTTCACCAACTAGGAATGTAACCACTTTTAAAAATTGAAAATCCAACATTACAATGCATCACTGGAAATTTTCATAATAAGTAACTCACTCCTGTGCTTGGATTCCTTTTTGTTAGAATTTTATCAATGTACATTGACTTAAATGAAAAAGAAAGGGCACCCTACATCTTTTGGCTTTCTGTTAGTACTGTTGGGTAACCGTGGCTCAACAACAGCAGGGGTGAAGTGATTTTTGGTCCATAAGCCCTTTCCTCCTTCCCTCCAGAGCAGCAAGGTGCACGTAATTCTCAGACTACCACCACAGGATACTGACTAAAGAAAGATACAAAGATTTGATCTTGTTTAGATAAGAAGCATTCTGAGAAACTGATTGTTCTAGTACACCCTAAAAATCTCATAATGGTTATTATTTTATAGAAATTTAGTCCAATGGATGTGAGGGGCTACTTAGCATAATGAATTATTTGTAGACATAACAGTGGCTCAGTTGATATATCTTGCAATGCCTACTGAAAAATACATGGGGCAATTTCTCTCTTGCTTGGTCCTTACTCTTGATGTTTTGAAAAAAGCTAGATTGAATAAAGGTTAAACAGCACACCACATATATGAGGCCATTATTTTTTAGAAAATGTGAGTAGCCACAGTCTGAAGCACTGTGGGGCAAGGAATACATCTAAGCCTGTAGAAGTATGTGTAAATCATGTTGGACAAATCTGTGAAACTGCCTTGAGGTAATTTCTTGGTGACAGTTGGATTTTTGTGACCTCTTCAAAATCTTAACCAAATAATAATAAAAAACTTTAGAAAATGTCTATAAAGCTCTCCTTGATGGGATTACAGTCAGCAAAGCAAAAATAGCCATGTGGAGTTCCTTGCTCTGCAGTAAATAAATATGAATGCACACAGCTATATCAGAGTCTTTAACCTCACCTATGAGTACTATATTTATCATAAAACACTTCTGTATTTCTAGCACATTTTTCCACTTTGGCAATCTTCCTGTACTTCAAAAAGCTTACTATATAAGCACTAAAATAATTTAATTTCTAAATGGATCTCCACGTCATTCCAAAGCAGATCTGTTTTAGGTTTCAGGTCAGCACCACCCAAGAAAAGATGAACCACTGAAAAAAATGTGTAAGGGTGGGAAAAAAAGGGAAAACAAACTTTAGTGACACAGACACTACAGGCACTCTCCTGCTTCATAAACAATCAAAAGAATTAAACAGAAATAATGTCCTTGAGCAGCAGCCAATCTGTTTTGGCTCTATCCTTGTAGCAGAACAAGATTACAATGCCTAAATAAGCCAAATTATTCACCCATCATGTGGCTTTCTCATAGAACTGTATGTAGGAGAATATAGTCTTCTAATTCCTACAAAGCTGGTGACACTTCTGGCTTTCCTATATACTATATATTTTCCTATATACTATATACTATATACTTCCTATAGAAAAATTGCCACAGTCATTTGTGGTTTAGAATTTATACAGTTTGGAGGAAAGTAGAACAGCAAATCCTGCTTTTTAATGAGCAATATGCTGCTGATTCCCGTCCCCACTTTTAAGAGCAGATCTCTCGTCACCCCGGCTAGCTCTCCGTGGGGCGGACGGACAGCGAGAGGCGCTCCCTGCTGAGCCCGGCAGGGCTTTGAGAAGTGCCTTAGTGGGTCCAAGGTCCCTGCTGGTCCCACCGGCAAGGAAGGAGGCGGCACTCTTCTGGGGATAACTCCGAAGTTTAATAAGACTCGGAGGACAAGTCCAGAGGCCAACTAAACCCGAATGCATCTAGCAGAAAAGAGATAGGTCGGGGTCTGAACAGCCCCTGATATAGGGAGGGCAGGGAAACCCGATCAGCTAAAGGGAGAAGACACGGGAGTGGCCCTCCGAGGGGAGGACAACCGGGGAACGCATTCAGGAGGGAGGAGGGGAGGGGCCCCAGGCCATTGTTCAGTGACCTGGGTGGGGTCAGAGGCACGAGTCGGGGTTTTTGTGTTTGATGGAAATACAGGTGCTGCTAGGAAAACAAAAAACGGCACAGGGGGGTACAGAGGGACAAACTATTTTGAACTTGCATACAGTGAAACCTAAAAACATAACTCCACAATATGCTATTAGGGATTAGTCGAAACAGTGACCTATTAATTACAAGTAACTTGTGAGTAAAAATACAGGCCCCAAATATTTAGACAGGGGTAGGCATTTGAAAAGGGTATAAAGACCTTACCTGAGCAAAGAAAAAGTACTAAGAAAGTAATATCAGATGACTTTGCAGTCAAGAATCCAATCTTCATGGACTTGTAGGAACAAAAGAAAACACATCCCTACTTTTCCTTTCCTAAGGGATGAAAATACATAGACTGTGCTAATTAAAAAATCCAGTATATGAAATATAGTGTTATCAGAAAATAAACGTGTCAAATCTCTTAATAAAAACAACAACAAAAAAAATCCCTGTTTTTTAGTCTTTGATCACTTGCCACACAATGCGTCAAAGGTCATGAAATGAAGATTATGAACACAATGAGACATCACTGTGCAAGCTTAAATTTTCTGGCTGTGCTTCTGTATAAAAATGTATTCTGACCCACAGCTGTTAACTTAAAGAAGCATTGGCAAGTGAAATCTGACCTATTTTCTCCTCTGTTACATGTTTTCCTCTAAAATGTGCTTTCATATTTCTTATTTCTACTGGAAAGCAGTGCCAAGAGGCTAGAGCCCAGAAACAGTCTGACTAAACTGCACTAAACCAGAATATAAGAGGAGAAAACAGGCACGCTTAAAATTAGTGCACATGATGGCAAGAACTCCTTTCAGCAGTGTTCCTGTTAACTGTTGTTAGGGGTTTTTTCAGAGTGTGGAAATGACACACATTATTGCCAGTAAAATCTCTGATCTCTCTGGCAGGCAATAGCATCTGCTGCCTGAGGACAGGGGCAAGGGGATTGTTACATGCACTGGTACATTCAAATTAGTACCTGGTACTATGTGTTTGCTCTGCCTGCTTGCTCAGACATGCCTTGTCTGTATGAGCTCTGAGTTCAGACACAATAACCACCCTTGCCAGTCGTGGCTGGATCTTACGATATCAAGGAGTAGAAGGTGATCCGGCTGCAGGAGAAGCATCCTGTTATCTATCAGATTCAGTTCACATTGCTCCTCTGCACAGCAAATAAGCAACAAATCAGACATGCTTTGAAAGAAGAGGGGTAGAACTTCCTCCTTTTCCTCCATCTGTGCTTTTAAAACTTCACTAATATTCCACTGGAGAGAAAAGGAAAAGACCTCGGTAATTGAAGGAAAAGACAACAAATGTGAACAAAGGTGGCAGCCCATAAACTACCCTAACCTAAATCCTGGTTTGCTTGATTCCTCCATACTGACACTTTCATATGCAATGTACCTACTAAACCTGTGTCACTTGCACTCTCAGCTTTTGCTACCAAAGGGTGGCAAATGTTTCTTTCATTCCTCCCTAGATTTAAGCCAGGTCACAGCAGACTTTCTTCCCCCTGAGGCAGCACCCAGTCCTTAGCAGCACAAGCAAAACTGCTCATCTCTGACAGTCCATAACACTCACATAGTCCTGTTAGCCCAAGAAGCCTTCCTTTCAGAGACTCATAACTTTCTGACTAGAGACATACAGTATGAAATCGGTATAATTTGTTTTTCAGGGAAAAAAAAACCCATCAAGGTAACCAGTGAAGTTGGGAGAATGATGGGATACCAAAATAAGAGGAAGAGCCATTTTCACCTGTACCATTTTCAGCACCAAACAATCCTTCAGTAATTAAGGATAAACAAATGAAGAAAATAAAAATGCCTAATGGCATTTTATTCTCTTGATTGGTCCCACTGGGCCTAGTGAAGTCCTGTTGATTTCTTTCAAGAATTTAAACCTTATTTAGTAATCTTATTTTGGTTTTACCCTCAACATCTATGCTACTAAAATTAATATTGTTAGAAAATGTTCTTATGCCACAGGAATGCAACTGTCTGTGCTGTTAAATTGTTAGAATGGGACCTGACATGGTTTCTAGGCTTGACAAATAGCAAAGTCCCTAACAGTTCTTGGGCATAGTCCAGGGATTATTATGTGCTGTCTTTAACAGGCAACAGCAGTCTGCATGTGGATACACAGGTTTAAAAACTAAGAGTCTTGTAATACAGATTTATGACAATAGAGCTTCAGTTTGGGACTGTTTTCTTATTACATCCTACCATTTTTTTTTCCTATTTTTCTGTTCCCAGAATCAAGCCTTTTGAGATAGCCTGTGAAAATCAATGTTTCTGTAAACACATTATACATAAGAATGTTTCTAACACAAAAGAGAAGACACAAACATGAGCTCTTTTTATCTTCTTGGGATGCTTAAATCCCTGGAAAAGGTACAGAAGGAAAAGAATATTGGATATTATCTTAAGGGATGCTATTGTATCATTCTTTTCATTCCCTGGGACTCCAGGAGGGAACAGAACTTTTGGATAAAAGTCTCCACTGTGTAAATTCAAGTTATTCTCTTCCAGTTAGCTTTGAAAATACACCCTAGTGCATGAACTTTAGGACTATATTTCTTAACATATAGAAGAAAAAAGAAGCAGAGAAGAGGGGAGGGGAAAGAAAGATGGAAAAGGGAACAGAAGGTAGAAGTGCATTTGCTCTTAGAGAATTATCTTTCACCACCTTAATATGCTTTCTCATCTTTCTTTTCAAATCAGGATATTCAATTTATATGTTGATCCAAACAATAACTTGAGGGTGCTTGCCATTAAATGAGTCTTCAGTCTGAACCAAAGATATGATTATTATCTTATAAAAAAAAAAACCAGCCTAAAGCTATTGTTATAACAAGACATTTGTTTATAGAAATCCCATTTTTAGCTCCTCACTGTCTTTAAAATAGACAGATAATATTTTATCCTTTCCTCCTCAAGGCAAATACCTTAGCATAAATGTCTAGATGCAGTTATCTGAGAACACCTTCTACATCAGCACCTCCACTCAAAGGAAAGAACAAGCCTTGGGCTAGCAAGTCTCACAGAAGGCGTTCTGAGTTGGCAGATTTTAACTGTTCAAAGCAGTCAATTATCTTTAGTAATCTGAAGAAAATAGTTTACAACATCCACAAAAAAATTGTACTAGCAATGAAAGTGGCTTCTTTATGTCATATTCCTACTGCGAATTTCTGTTTCTGATTTTATTACAGCCCTGTGTCACAACTGTAGAATTTAAATGCCCAACATGCACTCAGCTCTATGCCTAAATTTAATTTCCCTCCTCCTCCTTCTTCCCTACATGCCAACTTCCTCCACTTAAAAGAGTAAATGGAGTCATCTTTCTAACTAGGAAAAAACCAACAAACACCACCACCATCACACCCTCCCCACCCAAATTAAGTTGTAAACCCCAAAAAATTATTATAAAGTTTGGGAAGTTTAATTTCTGAATTTGTAACTGGGACAATAAAAATTCTCAAGATATATATTTCTTGAACCCAATTCAAAAGAAGATTCTGGAAGCTCAGATAATTTTAGGTGCCTGTTTTCTATTCAATCTCCACATCCATTTTCATTAGTTTTATACTGCCTAATTGGAGGCTGCCTGGCCGGTCTCAAGGAATGTGTCTGTGTATGAGGTCAGAGGTAATGTACTGCTCTTTGTACAGGAGTACTCAAGAAAAGACTTCAGCCTACCTGACCTAATAATCTGTGTATCTCTAAGGAAGACTGACATCAACCTAAATAGAACTCTGCATTCCCATAGGAATACCAGCTCTTGATTCCCAAACAGTGCGCAGAGTAATGTGAAAGTCAATAACAAATAGACCCATAAGATTTATCCCTCTCCTACACTTACTGAATATTGCAGGAATGGAAGAAAGGGAATTCACAATATTGCTTTATAATATCATCTCTGAAAATCATGTGGAAGCTGTTTGTGATGCTAACAAGAACTGACTTATGACAGAAGACACATTGTAGGAAAAAAAATGTGGTGGCCATTCCCCCTGTTCTTCAAGCAGAAGAGGTTTTCAGGAAATGAAATAATGATATACTATTCCTATAAATGTCACAGAACTTATACAAAGACTCTTACTGGAAAATGAATGTTCCTGAAAGGGCATGTATCTCAGGGATCTTGCTAAAACTTCATTGTTGTCCAGCTTTCCCTTGTTTGATAAAGCAGCTTACTTCCCACCTCACACATAGCTAGTGATGTGGGCTGACACCAGGTGAGGGAAAAGGCATATGGATTTTTGATCTTACCCTCTCCTTGTCCTCCCTGACCATTTGCTTAAAGGAAGGGATGCAGCAAGTACACTCTGCAACTGTCTCAAAGGGAACATAATAACCACAATTATCAGCACTAATGAATAGTTTTGACATCTCATGTCTATCGACAACTTTCCCAGAACACATAGAGCATTCCCACAGAGACTACTCATACTGACTCTTCTGTTACATAGTCTCTCTGCTGGTAGAAGTAACCTGGCCTTGGGAGAGAACCTTGGGAGGTTATAGGTAGAAATTTGATATACCCCAGGAATTCCTAAAGGAAAAATGTAATGCAAGATAAATTCAAAAACATTAAAATGCATTCACTAAGGTAAGTTATCTTCTGACTTCAACTTCCTTTTGACAACTCCCTGAACACACCTTACTTAACTGCATATGGTCTGGGGTCTGGGTTATAGTATAGCTCTCAGGAAAAAAAAAAGAGAAATAAAAAGAACAAGGAAATAGAATGGAAAACAAGGACACCCACAATTTGGCATAATAATAAATAAAACTTGTTTGACATGTGACATAATGGAGATGTCCTGCAACCAATATGAATAATATCACTACTTAACTTCATAATCTACCTATATTTATTCACAGGCTGATTAAACCATAAGGAATATATAGAAATCTTTCACTAAAAATTGTGGATTTCTTCCATTCCTGTGGCAAAGACAATATATTTCCACATGAGTTCTAAGAGCTGGCTCAGCTCTAAGAATCTGTTCACCACTACAATATGTCCAAGGAATACATTTGGTCTCTTTGACAAAACCCTTTCTACTCCTTTTTTTGTTCAGTGAGAAGATACTTTATTATGCAAAGCATACTGACAAAAAAAACCAAACAGAGCATCATTTAATTAAAAATGTAGCCCAAAATAACAATCATTTCCCAACACAAAAGCTTATGGAACTCCTGCATTGTCTCTGTTTCAAATTATAGAACAACACCTGAAAAAAATGACAACCTCACCTTTGTATTTACTAATGATCATTGGAAATTAGAACATTCACCACTCCCTATCCTCCACTTTTAATGGAAGCATTCAGACTATTGCACTTTCTCTAATCAGTTGAAACATTAGACATGAAAGCTGTACTCCAAAGTATAGTTTTTACCTTTAAGATTTACTTGGATTTTATATAGTCATAAGTTCCTAAAAAAGTCAGTGCTGTTTGAAAGAGGAAATTCACTTCTTTGTTTCAGAAAAAAACCTCAAACTGATCAGAATACAGCTAAATTCTTTTATTAGATTTTGGTTTTTACTTCAGATGGCATGCAAAAAAACCTCAGAGATTAAGACTGTATGTGGTAAAAAATTAACAGGTTTCTTTTATGTTAGCAATTGATCAAAAGTACATTTGGTAAACCTTCATCTGTAGATTATGTCAGATAAAACAAGGAAAAAAATCAAACCACAAAAATGCAGATTTTCTGCCTTGAAACCCTAAAAGATGCTTAGAAAAAAGCTATTCTTAAACTAGGGGAGTCTTGCTTCTTTATTATGTTTCAAAATAATCAAAAGTGCCACATGGTATATGCCTCCATTCACAGAATAAACTGCAGTAATTCCATGGGATATTAAATTCCATATCCTAAGTTACAACTCATGTACATGACCCATGTAACACATTATTCAATTACAGTATTAACAAGTTTACATGTAACAATACTGAGAAATGAAATGTCAACAGATGCTTGTTAATTTAATTTAAAAATAATTCTAATTCATGTATTTTCTACCACATATATCATACACTATCAAACTCTAGTCTCACAAAGACAGAAATGTTTCTGGTAATAATGAAAAGAACCTTGAAATTCACTGATGAGAATTGGAGGGCACATAGAAAATGCAGCTGTGCAAATTATATTAACAAGTAAAGACAGGGAGAGAACAAACTTGTCTGAAATCATAAATCCTCCTCGCAGTACCATTTCATGTCTTAGAAAGTAGCTCATACATAGGATTTATGCTTTCTTCAAGAGCAAGGGTGCTGGCTTGGGCCCAACCATCACACTAATTTCTAAACAGATGGACACAGCATAGGCTTTGATCAGCACAAAAACAATGACTGAATCTGGTAGGAATTTAATGTTGCTTCTGTGCAGTTAAAACAGAAATGCACTGCATTTCTACAAAAGAACATTTACATCACAGCAATGAAAAACTACACAGAACACTGGGTTCCAAAATTACTAACAGAAAAGTTAAGACTTGTCATTTCTTTCCTCGATCTGATTCTGTTTGAATAACCAATTGCTAAAATATAATTTACTTTATCTGACCACAATTTGGCCTTACACTTCTTTGAATAATTACAAGGATATAATTCAATGTGAAAAATACCATCTTATATTGACAAGGGCAGACCAGGTGTTTTAATCACATCTAAAAATTTAATTGCACAACAGCTGCATACAGAAAACATGTTTGCACCTGTACATCTGCTTAATTTTAGCTGAAAACATTCTGCTTTAGCATTCATTGGGCATCTTTGCATTTTTAAGTGGAGGGTGACAGAAAGTTCATTTCTGAAATAAAACTAAATGAGAAAAGTTTTACCAAAACTTCTTTGTCTGTCAAAATGGTATTTTTCTCCCTCCACCCCAAATACTATAATCAACCTGTTTTTCATATCAGTTATTCAGGAGTTTCGAGCACTGGTTAAGGCCATTGAATCTCACTGCTGTACCTTGCCTGCTCGATTTACAGCTCAGAATGAGTTCAGAAAAAAATGCATCAACCAAGTTAAATCAGTAAGTGCAATACGGCATCAATTTTTAGGATGTTCACAGTACTACTATCTGCACCAGGCTTCCTAGCAGTTACATCTTTGGCTACACAGGTACTGGAGCAGACTCTGCCTCACTCCTCCTTTGTGACATTTTTATTTTTATTTTTATTTTATTTGAGAACTGGCCTCACTACAGACAGTCTTGTTACAAGAGATGAGGTTTATCGGATTAGAAGCCACACTGTTAGCATTCAGGACACATTTCCAAGTGCATATGACATGTCATCTGCTTACATATCTTCCAATTCTGCTTCACATATTCCTTTTAAAGTTAAACATGAAGTGACAGAAGTGTAGAAATATCTGTGTCCTGTGCTCCATGAACATAACAGCTAAAAAAAACACCTTGACATGTCAGCTGACAACAGAAAAAAATATCCCTGATCTCTGCTGAGGCATTGTGATTCCTAACATCGACTACTTGTAACAGAGAGGAGAATTGAAAATACAGAATCATGAAGTTCACAATTAAATACATATATTGAAAAGTGTGAAGAAATTTGTTTGCTTGCCCCCAGTCAGTGTTTCAACCTTTGCTTCTCTTTGTGTCTGTACATCTACCTATTGTAACTTACAGAGACATTCCAGAGATTTAAACATACAGCTAGCTAGTTGTTTATTTCAGGTCTATGTAGCTATTTTCTTTTTGAAGACATTTTCCTGCCTTTTCCATTGACAGATACAACAGTTTCAGCAGCTAGTTCTTTAATGATTTGAAAAAATGAAGCACTCCCTGCAGCAACTCACTTTCCTTTAATATATATTTCCTAATACTTTTGGTTTTTTTTCTCTTTTCTCCAAGTTTGTCCTTCAACATCTCTCTAATTCTATCTTCAGCTATCATTTTCAAATCAAGGCCAGCTTATTGTACAAATTCCAAATTCTGGGAACACGGGGCAACAGATATAGCTTCATTTATGATAAACACAGCACATTGTACATTGCCAAAGGATTTAGTGTTATTCATATTTAATTTTACATTCAAGTAACTACTAAGAAAATGGTGACGTTTCAGTATTCATTTCTGAGTAGCCATATGATGAAATAAGATCTTTTCCTTTACTAATAGTTGGATGGTAGGGCTGGTCATGTTGACTTGGGGTGGAACGGAACTGAACCTCTTTAAAAGCCACACATGCCCACATGACCTTCAACATCTTGCACATGCTGTAAATTCCATGGGAGACCTTTCTTATGTACCGTGAAAGGTGAAGAGCTTCAGTAACCTTGCCAAGGTTCTTATCTGTACTCAGAGGATTGGGCCTAAATTTAATCTTGCTTAGTTCTGCATTAATCAGAAATGACTGCACATTGAGGACAGTAAAACTGTAGTCAGCTGTAAAACCAGTGGGAGATCAAAATTTTCTGGTAACCAAAGTACTCGCAGCTCTCTCTCATGGTGTTTCTCAGATAATGGTTCACAAATAAAACAACTGGGAAGTTGCAGTAAAAATGTTACATGTTAACAGAACAATCTTAAGGAGGCCAAAATCTTCAGTCAGGTCTTACAGGTAACAACTGTGCACATTTTAAAGATGAGATGAAAGGAAGCCTATTATAAAATTAATTGTCTTCAAAATGGGCAAAGTAGTCACTTGAAAAGTTTGAGGAACTCCTAGCCATTTTATTCAATTTACTTGTTTTTTAGTTATTATTCACTATAGTTATTTGTATAAGCATCTTATATTCTAAAATGTCACTATTCTTATCTGTCATGAATATTGCAAAAAAGTCTAGCTGAAATAAAACTAATGCACCTGTTTTTGGGAAGCAAGTACCTTCAAATGTTTTCTGATGGTACTATTAATGCTCCACAGTAGAGGCAATACTTAATCACCCTAGAAACCAACCGTGTTAGTGCAACATGTAGTTGCTAAGTGAAATGTACAAATGTGTAACTTGCTGATCCAAGTGACAGAGAAGCAACAAGAAAAGGTGCTCTGCTAGTGTTCATGCTTTTAAAAATTAGGAGCTTGTTGGATATGTAAGGGCTAAAGGCAGCCTTGGCTGCAGTTCCCATGAGACAGTGGAATTCTGGATCCTGAAAGGAGGCAGAACAAAATGCAAGATTACAACCCTGGGCTTTAGGAGAGCAGACTTCAGCTTCTTCTAGGACACTGAGTTGAATGTGAGTCAGCAATAAGCTTTTGCCACAGAAACAGCTAAATGTATCATGGGCTGAGTTAGGAGGGGTGATGATCCTACTGCTCTGCTCAGCATTGATGAAACATACCTGGCATGCAGGGTCTAGTTCTGTGCTCCCTAGTACAAGAGAGGCAGGGAGCTACCACAGAGATTCCAGCACAGAGCCACTGAAATGATAACTGGGTGGGAGCATCTCCCACATAAGGAAAGGCTGAGGGAGCTGGGGCTCTTCAGCCTGGGGAAGAAAAGCCTTAGTGGAACCTCATCAAAATAAAGGCTTCTGAAGGGAAGGTGTAAAGAAGACAGGCAGTCTTTTCTGTGGTGTTTAATGACAGAACCAGAGACAAAGGGCATACACTGAAAGACAGGAGCTTCTACATAAGGACATAAGGAGAAACACTTATACTGTGAATTTGACCAAGAGCTGATGCAGGTTGCACACAGGTTGTGGGGTCTCCATACTTGGAGATGGAGATATTCCAAAGCCATCTGGAAATGGTGTGAACAACTTGTTCTAGGAGATCCTGCTTCAGCAGGGGCCTGGAACAGAGGACCTCCTGATTTTTCAGTCTGTGACTTTGTGAATTAGATTACAGTAAAACAAAGCAAGGTAAAAATTACTACATTTCATAAAAGTAATGCAAAGTTGAACTGTTCATTAATAAAGGATGACTAACTTCAACTGAATATTGCAACCCCAAGCTGAAAAGTGTACAACCAAAGGGGTTTTGGGCAATGTAATTTTTAAACAGAAGAGAGTTATGAGAGCAGATTATTTTATTTTGGTCATGTTGGGATCACACTTACTAACTTTAGCAAGCACATACCCTTTCACTCCCATGAGAAACAAAACTGCTTGCAGGGCTCCTCTGTACCCTTGTTTAATCTGTGACACTGCAATTGGAATTTGTCACTCTAGGAGCTACATCTGATGTTACAGCCTGAAGCGGAGCTCAACCAAAATAAACAATCTGCTCTATTCTGCTTAGACTAATACGACAGTGATGTAAGCCCCAGCAGAGTGGAAAATGCATAAATGGGCTGCCACACAGAACATGCACACATAAAAACAGCAACAGAGCTCACAAGTTTTATTGCTAATACACATCATGAGTAAGAAGCCTTGCTCGGACTTTGGCTTTGCTCCGCAATGGTATTTTTTCTATGTGTTAATGTGGAAAATAAGCTTATTATTTCAAAAGACCCGAGTTACTTTGTGCTGCACAGAGAAAATATCTTTTTCTTAATAAAATAAAAAAAAAAGAGTAGTTGAGTCAAAAATTTGTTTCATCACAACTTGTGCACCATTATTAGGGTAGGAGAGTTGAATAGGATTATTTTATCATAAACATCCCACAGTGACTCAGCTGTGCAATATTTGTCCCAATATCTTGTGTTTGAATACAGTATTTTCCATTCTCTCCCTGTATTTCTCTCTCTCTCTGGTATTTGATAGGGTCTCTGGAGCTTTGCCAGTGCTAGGTTGTTCCAGTTACACATACTGGCTCATTCATGCAAATAGTCACATTGAAACCCTAATCCGGTTGTTCCTTCTACTCAGGATCACTCCATCAGAAGGAGGATAGGGAGGAAAATGCTGTACATAATTCTGTTAAATTCATCAGATAGAGTGGCTGACCTGAAATCTCGAGCCTTACATGCAGTCATTTTTCCTTTTCTCTGTCCCCAAGCTAAAAGAGCCCTGCAAAAGCAACTGACAGAGCAGGTCACATTTTTCAATAAAGTTACAAGAGGTTATCCTGTTCAAATAATTTTATTTCAGGAAAAAAAAAAAAAAAGAGGATGCAGTGAAAAGGAAAGCAACAAGGTCACTTCAATAACATCACAGAATATTTTGTAACTGCCTTTCTATTTATGTATTTTTATCTTCAACGATGAATTTTCACACAGAGTATTTTTATATGAAAAGGCAAGAAAAACGAGCAGCAACAAAGATAATTATGTAAATAAAGCAGCTCATGAAAGTTAAGGGCTAAAGAGCAAAACCCTGCTCTCTCGACATTAGGCACAATTTATATGGCCCCAGCACAAGCTTTCCCGTGTTGTCCTGCCAGTGACCTCAGCCCTCATCCATAATATCATTTTCTCAAAGGACATGAGGTTATCTCTTCTGGGTGAGAGCTCAGCTCCTGTTTTCTATCTCACCACGGACTTCTACATGAGCCCATCTAAAGCACAGCCACTGAAAAGTAAAATGGGTGCTGTGCAGGACACTTCAAAAGCATCAGCCACCCACTGACACCCGGCCGGGCCCGGCCGCTGCTCGTCCCGCCCGGGCTGCAGCGCTGGGCCGGGGCGCGGCGCCGCCGCGCTGCAACATCAGCAACCCTCGAAACCCTCGTGGTTTTCCCTGTTCTTACTCTAAACAGCTTCTGCCACTACACCCTGCTACTAAAGGCATCGCGCTTTGCGTATACTTGTTTGTATTGTCGAGCTGTATCTCGGCCTGGGTGTATTTCCCAGAGCCTCCCTTCCCCCACAGCCAGACAGATCCTCACATCTGCCCCTAGATGGGGATACTGTCCACAAATCGCCGCGCTGGGACTACAAATTCTTCCAGCGCAAGAAAATAAAATTAAGTACTGAGTGTTTATTAATCTCTGGCCCATTTATGAGCCCACTCATCCTTCTTACATACTTCTCTGGCCAGGGCTGGCACGCACCAGGGATCACGTTTAGGCCTTTAACTCTCTCTCATCCCTTTTCTACACTGCAATAAGAGAAATTTTCCAATCATGTTAGACAGAAAAAAGAAGATCTAACGGCTGCTCTGAGAAAACTCTGGATGCTTCCTAGATAAGCAGCAGCCAGCAAGTGATGTAGGAACAATTCTGTCATAAGAACTGACATATTTCAACAAGATATGATACACCTTGGCGTTGAAAACACCAAGGGGATCCATGTGTTAATTTTTTGGTTTAACTCATATGATACATACTGTCTTTCACGTTTATTGTCAAGTGAGTTATCTTCTTCATATTAATTTATATTTTCAGCTTGATACTTTTCTCAGTTAGTTGAAACTAACTATAACTATATTGAAAAGTCAAAGCAAATCCCCACAGAATACGCTTGTTACTCAAAGAAAATAATTCCATTTTTCCCCATGTTTTTTGCAAGATATCAAGAGTCATTTCACATAACAGAATGAACAGGTGAGGATATAAACAGATCAAACAATTTAGTTGGGGTACTCACAGGTCCCTTTCCACTTCATTGCATCAGGAACCTGTTCCGTGCTGGCCTGCTCCTCTTAAAGTCATTTCCACTTACACTTAGAGTACAACTCACTGTCATATAAATTGGAGATATTTTATACGCACTATGTGCTAGAATTAATAGATAAAGGCATGAAGCAAAGAATTTGTTCCCCTATGATAACTAGTCTCTGCCAAAGTGATTATTATGGTATTTTGTTCTACTCTAACTTGAGAGATTCTGCAGTTTGTTTCCTAGATTTTCTTCTAGAAAGCCTGTATGTTCAGCTTTATGTAGAATAAATTTATAGAAGAGCTGAGAGTTGTTGGCACACTGTATGAAAAAATGAAGTGATTCCATGATAAATAAAGGAAAGAAAAGGAAAGAAAAAACTGAAAAGAAACAAAGAGAATGCATAGTGAAACAAAGCAGACCATCAAATAGAAGTAGACAGAATAATTATAGATGTCTGAATAACACTCCAGATGGCATTTTGGGCATCACAGTTAATAAGCAGCCTGTTTCAGGGGACCAGCATGTTAGCATATTATTGCAACAACTGGAAACCAGCAGCTGAAGCATGTCTGCCTGATTATCCAGGGAGAAGGCTACATGCAGTAGCTAAAGTCAAAAAAATATGGTGCCTGAATGCTTATTGGTATGGCAGGTTCATGAGCCCATTTTTCTTAACAGTAATATGCTTAAAATAAGTTACCAGAGACATAACTACCACTCACTTCATGAGGAGTTCTGAGGCCAGTTAATCTGGTCTAAATTTGAGCATTTAGAAAAGATATCTTTCTGGCATTAATTACCCAACACTATATATTTAAATTAAAATTTTTATACTTCTGCTTAGATGAAAATCAAGCTGGTCACTATGCTCTTCTCTCTTTGTGCAAATTAACTTTAGTAAAAGCAACCATTACAGATGAAAGGGAGTTTACAGTACGATTTCATTTTATTCCTCTTTTCACGATTGGAATCTGAAAACCACTTCTGCAGTTGCAACTGTTGGGGTTGAATGTTAAATTACATGCCAAAATAAGCTTGATATCTTGTCAGTTATCTTCTCAAATAAATTACATCATCTTCAGTACAGCAAAGAGTCCCATTGCTGATATGCAACCCTCAGGAAATGTATTTCAGGGATGAAAGGTCTGATATTTCCATCAAGTAGAAAGACTCTTAGCAACACCCCTACCACAGTAAGTCCTGAATCTATTATAAAATGGCAATTCTATGAAAAGATAATATATGATATTCTCACAAATGTCAGAAATAATGTCCCTTTTTATTTTCCATTTCAAATCAAGGTCACACCATAGAGCTCTTACTGATCCAAAATCACTCCACAGTTTTAGCTCTGGAATCAGAAGCTTCAGCACTGAGTATCTTTATTCTTTTTCTAGGATACCTGTGTTTAGGTTCCCCCATTAATGACTCCTCAGGTCTCTTGAACAGATCAACACATAAAAATCCTAACCAAAAAACCCAAAGCAAACAAGCTAACCAAACTCTTAACCTGAATCCTAGAGATATTAACAAAACTGATACAGGTATTTTTCATAATTTCTATAGTTCATGGTATGTTTTTAACTGTTTGCAGTAAAAATGCAGATCTCAACTGGGTTTGCAAAAAAATCCCCTTATAAGTGCTGTAGAACACATTTGTCAATTAAAGCATTTGCAGAGCCCTCCTTCATCCCAAAGGATATTAGATGCTTGTTCTGAAAACATGAAATAAACAGGGTGTGATTTTTTAATTGTTGCTGGTGGTGGTGTTCTTGTTGTTGCTGGTTTGGTTTGTTTATTTTTTTGTTTTGTTTTGTTTTGGTTTGGTTTGGTTTTGGTTTTTTTTTGCCTGGGATCATTATTATGTGACCGTTTCAGAATGCACATACTTATGTACATCCTGGGTGCAAAATCTGGCATTGTCTTTGTTAAACTTCATACAATTGCCAATTGACCAGCCCTGTCATTGTTGAGGTCTCTCTCCTTTCAAGGGAGTCAACAGCTCCTGCCAATTCAGTATCACTGGCAAACTTACACCTTTGAGTAGCTTCTCTACATTTCTGCTAAAATACAGTAACTACAAAAAATGTAGAAAGACTGTAATGAAAAAGCACAGATAGGGGCTTTCCTTGATAATTTATACTGGATAAAATGTGCATCCTAATTTGACAGGGTTCTGTGGATGGCAAGATCTTATAATTTTTCTTCACACTCCATAAGTTTTACTGGCAGAGAAAAACAAACAAAAAATCCAAATTAAAGGAAAATGTACCTGAAAAGCTAAGAAATTCAATACAAGTCAGAAAACAGAAAAAGGTATTTGATCTCAAAATGTAAGTTTACATTACACACACTTTAAGCATAATTAATTAAGAAGTAAATTCAACAAGGAAAATCAGAGTACTGAGTATTATTTATGCCCAGCTTGATTAAGTAAACTTTGTGGAAGAGGTTTTAGCATTTCTTGGACTAACTGAAACATTGCATGCCAGATAAGCACAAGGGAAAGAAAAGGCATAAAAAACCCTCAAAAATTCAAAGGCTGCCAAATTCTCTGTTGTCAGTTCAAGAGTTCCCATCCACCCTGTACACAGAAATCTCCTTGAACAGCATCTAGACTATGGAAATAAATTACGGAAATGTTAAAGAAACATAAAAGAAGTATAACAGGAGTTCAGTTTGCCAGCATCAGAGCAATGCATCACACACTTGCTCTCTAGGTGAAGTAAAGAAGAAATGGCTCACCTCTGCCAGACAGGATTTTTATGGAATTTGGATCTTTATATGCTTTGGCATTTCTCTGAACTCCTTTATATTATGAGCACCTTGTTCCTCTTCTCTCTTTATCTTATGTATCTCCCTTTACATGCTCCTAAAACATTTGAAAAAGCTTCCAGAGACTTCTGCCTTCTACTATTAATCACACTATCAGTAGTGAGTTAAATTAATATCCCTTAAAAATTGCAAGAGATACACAAAACTTTTCCCAAAGCCCAAGAACCAAAAAAATGCTCTCAAAATTATGATTCGAATCCTGTCTCGATTATTCTTCTGCTTTTTCTTTCTTCTGTTATTTGTCCTAAAAGTATTTTTTGTTCCCCAAAGTCCACAACAGAATTTCTTGAACTGTGAACAACATATAACAAAGAGAAGAAAGCAGAGGAAAGGTTGTCCTCAAAAAGGGCATTTTCACCCAGACTGCATCAGCAGGAAATCAGCACAATCCTGAAAGAGTACATGAAGCCATGTAATGGACTCTGCTTTGGCGCAGCAATATGCTGTCTGAAGGCCATCTTCAGTGGAAGTCTGAGATTTCATTCAGAAATATTTACTTGAATGGGTTCAGCAATCCTCAACATTAAGACCACTTAGAAACCAACAGCAAAGACGACTTCTGAGTTCCAGAGTTTTTCAGAATTTTTCAGTGTGAAGCCCATGAAATATAATAAGTCAAAGTGTTTACAACTGAAGGAAGATACTAATGGAACTTCTATGAATTATCAGCTCATGAAAATGCCACTGTTTTACTAGATGTTCTTAGATAAAGGTGACTACTATTCATTATTTGAATTATAGACATACCTAAAGAGACAGGGAAGAATGATGCCTCATCATGCTGGGCCCAATATAAAATAGGGAATGAAAAACAATTCCTAATATAAGATAGATAAGATAAGAATCTAAAGAAACAAAAGAGCTAAAAAGTGATTGGCAAATAAAATGACTTGTATAGAGAGATAAGCACATTTTTTACCAGATGACCAACAGAGACAGCATGTGAGTGGCCAGAATCAGGATGAGTGCCTGATACTTATGGTTCACAGTGTCACAGTGGGAACAGAATGAGTGTCTTTCACAAACAATCTAAATCAAGACATTTATCTCAAACAGAGAAAAATAACCAGTCTACAATTACTATGATTGCCATGGTCACAGGTCTAGGGAATGGAATGTCCTTCTTACAATCTCAGGAAAATTTAAACTGTGAAAAATTTACCCATTTCTTGGGAAGACAGGCAAAAGAAAAAGCAATTAGGCAGCCACCATTATCTGTGGAGAGATCTGCATCATTACCATAGAGTGATGGTGGATGAAGAAAGATGATCCTACAGAAGCTTCCGTTGAATGGTTGCTGGGACCAGCAATAGGAGAACAGAACATCACGAACTCAAGGGAAACTGAATTCAGGGACAAACTTTGAATAAGAGTGTTTTGCTGAGGAAAGTAGCATTTACAAACAAACAAGATTAATCATCTCTTAGAGTTAAAAAAAAAAAAAGGGAACTAAGATGGTAGCTTAGGTTACTAATGAAAACAGTTTATTAATGGTTAATCTTTTCCCTTGTGAGGCACAGTAAAATTCCACAATTTAGTATGACTAGAGGCCTTTTTTGTTTGAGTTCCATATTGAGAACATTGATTTTGAATAGGGGAAATTGCTCAGGATAAAAGAGCCTGTCAGAGTGCAGGTGAAAACTTTTCAAGTTCACAATTGCTCTACATGTCTCTTTGGGCTCTCTGTCCCTCATTTACAACATATTCAAATCATTGTGTCATCAAGATTTTTGTTAGCATAATGCTGTAGAAAAGTGAGCCTGTAAAATGAAACTGCTAAATCCCAGCTTTATTCTCTAATGACTGCCCATCAAAAATGTTCAGATTACCTGTCAAAGAAAAGGTGTTCTTAAATTTCTACTTCTTCAAGCCATTTGGGAACCCAGAAATCCCACCACTGCTGCCTTTGATAATCACACTACTAAGAAAAAATAAGCAAATGGAACGTAGCTGACAATCACAATAATTATTCCAGCAAAGACATAATAACTTGCACCTTTATAGCAATTCAGTGTTTCCCAGATAGAAAAAAAAACCCTACACTTCTCAATAAAATAAATATATTGAAATACGTTACATAGTTAATAGTTATATAAAATGGTCTTTTTGTCAAAGCATTACAAGAACTCAAGAATTTGTAGGATGTATTTTCATGAATGGTTTGATGTCCCTGCAAATTAGACAGAAGCTTCAGGTTTAGAAGTAGTATATTGAGGTAGCTCTCAGAGATATGCTCAACATTCACAGAGAGATCTTTTCTATAAGACAACTAGCTAGAACAGATACTGAGGAACAGTTACCTCACAATAATAACACTTATATAGTTACCCTGTTTGTAGTCACTGTATTATGTAGATATTCTACTCCAGAATAGTAAGTTCTTGGTTAGAAATACAGCAAGACATACAGACTGCAACAGTTATTATGACAACAGCTTTTCTGTTTAAATTTCTTCTTGCAAATAAGCCTGTAACATCATTTATCCATGTTTTACTGATAAAGAGCTGAGCAAATAATATTTTTCTACCTCAAAAAGGAGGGTAATTAAATAATTGTGAGTATTTTTTTAAACTCCTTTAGTAATGAATCCAATATAAAGGATTTTGAGTAATAAAGTCAATAGTAGATGTAAAGTAAAGGATATTACTTAGAAGTAAAGGATATTAGATGTAGAACTTATGCTACTTACTTAGAACCAGTGGAAATATAAAGAATAAAACCATCAGCTTTTCACTCCCTAAAAGCAAATTGCTGTGTGCAACTGCATTATACTTCATTGTATCACTGCGCTATTTCAGAAGCTAGGGACTGAAAATTTCTAGGACGTGGACAATATAAAAATATTTGTCAATGGAATTTGCTGTAGTGCAGGGGTGATCCTTACGAAACCCAGAAGAAGTCATCATGACTTGTTTTGTTGAAACTGCATTTGTACCTACTATTTATGACAAAGATTTCTTTTTATTTATATAGGCATCCTTTCTTAGAGGCCATTTTACTGAATATGAATTTCTGCTCAAAGATAGAAGCTTCCAGGGCTCTGATATCCATACAGGTAACAAACAGCTTGGTATCACTGTCAGATGCATCAGAAATCGGACAGGAAGAGGGAAAGGAAAAGGAAGGATTGATTCTAACCTGTTCAGACTTTAAAATTTTCTAATGCAGATTATTTTTCAATATTATATTTTTACTAAAGCCATAAAAAATGCACCAAATACTTCTGCCAACATTTGTCATCTTTCCTCTTTTATGCCTCAATTCTGCTTTGCTAGGTCCTCTGAATTTTACTTTTTATACATGGCATGAAATTACAGTATTACAGTTATTTATGGCTGCAGTTAGGTAACCAAGAATACTGCTGATTTTCAAAAGCAGATGAACCTGCATTTTTAAATTTTTCTTCTTCTTTTTAGAGAGGATATTTTTGTTTGTTTTTTTTGGAGTAAGAGCTTCCAAATTACTTCCTGGAATATTAATATTCTGGATGGTAATACAGATAATTTTCTAACACTTGTGCATTTCCAGATGAAATTAGAGAAAATTAAAAGGAAAGATGATAACTGGATTTTTTTTTTTTTTCCAAGAGGAAAACAGAACAGAGTCCTGTACACTGAGGGGAATTTCTCTGACCTCCACTGCATATCTGCTGAAGCAGTCAGAATGCTTTGAGCGACAGTGCTTAGGTGTACATTAACTTAAAAACATTGTAGGGTACTGATGCCTTGGAGTGGCTATCAAGAACAGAGGCTAGACAACATTAAGAGAATAAAAATAGGTGTTTATTGAGGGACTTGAATAGGTTCACCTTGGGCAGTCAAAAGCCTCTGAGGGGCTACACCCAGCATGGACAATGGTTACAAGTTTTTCATACAGTTATAGGTTTGGTCCATTTGTATATCAGGGGTCAATCCTCCAATTACAGCTTCATGTAATGAAGTAATTTACTCCAAGTTTGCCCCTCCAATTCACTGTTATTTACACCTCTCAGGGCATGAGACAATAAAGTGTCCTTGAGTTTCAGGCTTAGAGAGCAACTGTTTTGTCTAAATAAAATGGGAGAACTGTAGCTGACAGGCTATGGAGTTTTAGAGTTATACACTAAAACAGTATAGGATCTGAAAAATATAAAAGCTAAATCCTAAGGCATCAATATAGAAAGTCCCTTAAGAACATGCAATAAACTGCCCTCCATCATGACAGACAGGCCTTAGACAAGTATCCCATGTACAGAATAAAAATTCAGAGAGTACTGTATTTGCATACATGATAAAGACATCCACTACAATGCTGAAAGTATACTGGAGTCAAGCACTACTCCAGTGTTCAAGTTAAGTACATTATATGTTTTATATGGACAGAATTTGGGAGCATAAACAGCTGAGGCTTTGTCTATGTACAAGGCAATACAGAATTTACTCATAGAAGGAACTCAGATAGCTTAAACCCTCCTAGATAAATGCTGGAAAACTAATGACATGGGATAAGACCAGAGTCACCAAGCAAAACATTAAATTGTACTTATTACTGTTGCTTTTTTCCAACTTCTCAGCTTTCAAAAAGTATTTTGAACACAGTCTAACAATTCCATTGAAATTTTTAACCAAACAAGCCTATACATTTTTTTCTCTTAATCAATATTTCCAATCCATAAGGGCAAAATAGAATTACATAAGAAATTAAGTATTGCATACAGAATAGTACCTGTTGAGGAACAGTGCTATCCCTTAAGTACTCCTCTTCACTAATTCATGTTCTGTATAATGATTTTGTCATGGTTGTTTTCTAAAAGATGCTGTATATGTCATATCAAGAACATGGAGATAATACTTGAGTCTGTTTAAATGAAACAAGAACTGGCATAAGGTTAGCTTTACTGTTGTTACAGCATAAAGTTGTAAAGACAAGCCAGTGACTTTAAACCGTTCACAGTATTTATTATCTGAATGCTGCTGCAAAATACATTTTTATGGCCTCAGCACTTGGTAGGCATTAAATAGCTGTCAGAAAAGATTTCAAGAGTAACCTTGTTAAGTTTTAACACAGATTTCGCAGCACAGCCAGCCTCACCAAAATTGCCTAGCTCAGGTATAAGCAGCTACACACAGTCCTACATAAGTTTAGTGTGTCCTTCCCCGCCTTTACAAGGCTGCAAAACTGTCTGCCACCCTGTCTCCAGAGGAAACACATCACCCAATCCTTCGTGCATCAGCACACTGAACTCCCCTCTCCATGCACATGGAGAAGTGAAGGAGATCACTGGGGAGTTACCGGACCTTGAGTAGGTTAATTACCACCCTGGATATAAACTGTCCAGGTCTTCACTCCAAGTGAATTATCCATCTGGCTGTTCAACACTCCAGGTCATACCAGCTAAAAGCATTTAAGACATGGACATGCTATACCTGGGAAAAATCCTAGTCCAATTCTTCACTTGAGGAACAAGCTGACGCTTGTAAAAACCCAAAAAGCAAAGCAAAACAAAACAATAAACCAAACCAAAAAGAAAAGAAATATACTATATTTATACTTCAGTACTCCATAATATAAATAGTAGATATGTGCAAACCAAGGGGAAAAAAAATAAAAGAGAAATAAATAGAGAGTACATCAACATGCACTTTCCCCCCCTCTATCAATACTGTTATATTTAACAGGGATGGAGGAAAATAAGTCTGAATTACGAAAATTCCATGTCTAGAGTTAATTGGTTTGCAGTTCACAGGAACTCACTATGTCTGCTTTTCATTGGCTGTAAATCACCAGGCTGAAGGACTTGATCACAACGATCAATGATGCTTTAAATGACAAAGTGAAAATTAAGAATAGTAAGTATAATCAGAATTATAGGGAAAATAAGCAGACATTCATACTATTTGGACTTCATCATGCTTTGAGTTTGCAAATGTATGGATAAGGAATCCTGCAGCATCTGCAATCAATTCTCATAATTACATTGATATATAAAGAACTTAAATGAAAACCATTTCTTCTAATACCAATACAATATGTTACTGTAAAATAGTTGATCAAGGTTCTTTGATAATTGTATATAGTTTAGATTTAATTTTGAGACCCTAACACATTGCTCAACAGAATGCTAGGAGAGGAGGACTACTTATGAGCAATACTTTGGAAATATTTGCTATTAAGGAAAGAGTAAGAAAATTGGAGAGAAGGAGGTTGCAGTTGCTAGCACTGGTGATTTAGAAACTAAAATAGAAGGATGCTGACAGATACTTTCTCTAATGAGGAAGAATGAGAGAAAGGACTAGATCTCAATTAGTGTGGAATAATCCCTTAAATAGAGTAAAATATTTGGAATTTAGAAAACTACCAAATTTTCAATTTTTGTGTGCTATAGAATACAGAAAAAAAAAATCCCAGCAATACTCAAGCTCTATCTTGTGAGAAAAGTAGATCTGAGTGGGTAGAAATTTGGGTGGGCCAGCTGCAGCTCACAAGACCTGGGACCCAAGCAGACAGTGCTCAGTGGGATTGTTTATTTATTTTAAATTAATTGAAAAAAATAAAATTAACTATGTGTAATGCTTCCTTTTTCAGAGTACTGAATTTCCCTGCTACAGTTTCCTTAGTGGAAATTTTGACATTTTTTATTTTAACTCCAGTTTTGGGCAAGTCTCCCAGGCTGACTGACTCAGGCACATGGTGTTGGAGTAGAAGCTCAGTTGGCAAAACTGAGGGGATACCAGGTGGACAATTTGGAAAGCAAAAGTCTTACATTACTTTGATCCATGTTACATATGAGAAAAAGAAAATTTCCAGGTGGCTTAGGGAGGGCACTGTGGGCTTCTCCCATGGGAGACAGAATGAAGAAGCAGGTATAGAAAATAATTAGCAAAGAAATAATTACAGAGGTAAAAGTAGAAGACGAGGTAACAAAAGTGGTCAAGAGCAAAATCTTAAAGCATGCTAAAAGGACTTATACAAGAACACTTTCAAGAAAATCCACTAAAAAAAGAGAAGAGTGATAGCAGAGCTGAGTGAGGGCTCTCAGGAGAGCTGAGAGGATAAAGGTGCTGAGGAAGAGAAAAAGGAAGTAGTCCAGAACAAGAAAGCCAGGCAAAAGTTTTTTTCCGGAGTTAGGATGGACTTAAAACACTGATACTGAGCCAGAATAAAAGTAGTTATGGCTGCATTGCAAGCAGATTCTCTGGAGTGGAGAGTGTGGCATCTGTTGAAAACACACAGGGCAACATGGTCTAATCTGTTCTGTACAGGTACTTACACCATGCTCACCACCAAAATGCAAATGCCCTCCAGCAGTGCATTAAGCTACATGATTAACATCTGCTAGTAGTTGTGCTCCTTTCCATCATTCTAAACCAGTGAGAGTTAAGCAAGCTCTTAAAAGCAGGCCTTTTCAAGGCAGGAAGGCACTTAATGGATAGTCATGTTAATATACATCCCACTGAGATCTGTCAAGACTAAATCACCATCCTAGGATAGATTTCTGTTTATCCAGAGACTACAGTGTTCGTTGCAGGTAGCATCATGACATAGTCCTTGAAAGGCTAAGAGTTACAGGAAATAATTTTCCAAGTAGGCTGCCAACAGTTTACAGAAGAATTTTACAATGAACACATTTAAGGGAAGGATCCCTGAGGCCTGACTCTTTTTTCATTTACAAAAAATTGACCTCTACGTGACACCCAGTACTTTCAGCACTTTTCCTTATTTTACCCTGCATAAGGAAGAAGTAAACCAGGTTTTCAAAATCATGGCTAACTTCTCCCAAATTGTTCAAACTCACACACCAATGATAGTGATCCATGTATTTTGAACTATAGGAAAGAATATTTCCATAAGATCTAGGACTTGAATAATGCCAACTCAGATTTGTTTTATTAATACCGTGCAGATTGGACCATTCTAATGTGAAATAAGTCTATATTCTGGGCTGACACTAAGAGAAGTCACTATATGCATTGAGAATTCTAAATACGAAAAGAGACACAGCAATGTCATGAAGGCTATACCTGTTTCTCTCACTAAATTTCCCAAGGAAATATATCTAGATCACACTCTTATGATGTTCCTTTAAAACTGCCACAGAAAGATTTATAAAGTTAGATGCGGAGATTGACTAACATCTATGGGAGGGGGGTTGGGAGAGGGACCTCCTGCCTTTCCCTGGGAAGACGCAGCTGCTTAGTTTACCTCCTCGCCCGCTTGTCAATCTCGGTTACCAGTTTATATCAATCATGTTGTACCCCTTCCCTTTGTTCTAGAATGTTCTAAGTTGCTTGTATCCCCATTGGTTCTCCCCCGAAACCACTCCCTCTCCCTGTCCCTATTGGTTTATGTAATATCACCCCATGTTTACTCCTCCCTTCAGTCTGTACCTGGTTGGACCCTCAGATACTAGTCACTCCTACCCCTTGTCCCTTAAATACCCTGCCCCCTTGGTCGGGGCTCTCAGAGCTAGCTGCCCTTCAGTGTGGTTGTCTCCCATCTCCTCTGCTGTGCCTACCCTATCCTGAACCCACTGAAATAAAGCTGCCTGAGTGTCATCCTGCTGTGGACGGAAGCCTGAATTATTCACAGCTATCCGGCACCAGTTGACCACTCCTCTGGAACCCTTTTGTGGTGCTTCCAGCGGGACATTGGTCCTGGGGAAGACCGCCGCAAACATCCATGAAGCATATTCAAGTGTTTCAAAAACTGATTATATCTATTACATTGGGTTAGAGACTTATACTAAGCTGTCAAAATTGAAGATCTATTCTGCTTTGAAAAGAGTTATTAATCAACATTACAGTCTAAATAAAAATATTTTCAACTGGTAAGTACTTTGTAAATACTTCCACTGTATGGCTTTACAGATGGAAAGATGCCTAATTCTAAGTTACAGCACCGATTTCTAAGCCTTCTGATATCCTCATTGTCTGATTCAATAAACATGACTGCATTTCTCCTTTTAAAGCACTGGATAACAAGACCTCCCCCTAATATTTAATTTCAATTTGCTGAACACAGGTCAAACCCTGGATCATTGGATCCCAGACTGTGATAAATATGCCACTGCTGGTTTGTTTACCCACCACTTAACTTTGCAGTATCTTTTTGAATAGTACCTGAATCAACCAGAAATCAAGTAGCTACAAACTGCCCTTGATTGCAAGGCAATATGTATTCTATTTGCCATCTGTTGGAGGTGTGGCAGTTATCTTCTGTTAATTGGGCAGTTTTCTTTATCTCTTCCACAAACCAATCCTCCCCCTGGGGAGATATCTGCTGTTAATGGCCTATTGAATGTCACTGCATGACTGATAAAAGTTACAGCATCCCATTGTGAGATGCTCCACCTAGCGGGAGGAGCCAAGCATTCCTAACTGTATATAATCTGAGTTTTTGGGACATTAAACTCAGCCTTCCCACTGGAATCCAAGAAAAACAGCTGGGTTTTTTCCACTGGATTTTCAGAGGAAAACTACACTCTTCTACAGGATCACTACTCCAACAGAACTACATCTGCCCCTCCAGGACTGCAGCCATTCCAATTTGGACTGCTACCAACACCCTGACCAAAAGGGTGTTACATTGTATTCTGACTCTGTCTGTGGTTTTTCCTTTGTATTATTAAATGTATTTTAGTTTTTTCCCTTTTCATTATAGATTGTATTTCTGACTTGCAGTCTCTCACTGGTTTTGCTTTCAAACCAGAACACCAACTTAGACATTTTTCTGATACCATTTACTCCTAAAGTCATCTGAAATCTCTGTTGTTGAGGCAGGGTTTTTCTCTTTTGTTTAATGCCTGCTCGTTACCCCCCCCCCCCCCCCCCGTCCCTTTCATACCCAGCTGCCGTGTTTCCCGGGCTTTTCCTTGCCCCTCCCCCTTCCAGGTTTCCCCCCCACCCGTTCCCTGACTCCTCTGAGATTCGGGTATAAAATCTGTGTTCACCCGTCCTGAGGGGTCTTGGGGGCTTCTGGAATAAAACCACCCTGTCCATCCCCAAGTCCCCTGTCACCTCCATCTGTCCCCATGCAAGGAACTGAAACTGTAGAGCAGCAAAAGGGGGAATGGCTGAACTTCTCCTCCCCCTCTCCTGCCGCTAAATCTCCCGCCGCTCGGGGGAGAAAAGCCTGTATCATGTCCCAGCTAGCAATCCCTGTATCATCTCCAGCAAGTTAGGACAGAAGAGGATTAAGAAAGGGACCATCCAGTCTAAAAGACAGCCTATATAATTTATTGAACAGTCACTTAATCACTGTGGCCATTCACTTTCTGTCTATTAAGTAATTGTTGCAAGTATTGCAAAGAATTGAAAGTAAGCCTGCGGTTTTCCTACAAGGTGCCTGCCTACTACATAACAAATAATTGTTGCTGTCCATCATAATTCAGATGATGTTTTTATGATTCAAGGACCTTGGCATAAGGTTTTTTTGAGCAGCATATTATTTTTCTGATGAGGCGGGTACCACAGAGCCATACTTCTAAAAGGCTTCTCTTTACTCCTTTCAAAAGGAGACAGAACAGCATCATTATTGTCCTCGGGATCAGTAGAATGTGTGGGTGGCTGCATGGAAACAGTATTATACAGTGTGGATAATTGCTTAGCTGTGCCTTTCAGTTAACTAAGCTTAGGCTTGTTTATTTGTCTTGATTAGCCACACAAGTCAGCTTGAATGTTTCACTTCTGCAAGAAATTTCCCAAGCACCTCAGTCTTCATTCTATTGTGTAAACAGAAATTTGATATTGATAGAGAACCCTTTTTGACAGTACATAACTTCACTACAAAACCTTTTTCTGTGATTTTTACATCTCAAAGAGAAGGAAAACCATGTAACATTACTAGTGTGTACACTGGACTTAATAACAGATTTATTTTTGCAAACTAACTGGAGGAAAAACTCTTCAAGAAAGAAAAAATTCTGATAAAGCTCATACACAGAAAGAAAAATCAAAAGGCTTAATAAAGTTCTCTTCCATCAGATTACTCTAACATCTTTGGCACAGTATATCCTAATACATTAGGGAAAACAAAAAGAAAATAAAACAATTGTTTTTCCAAAATTAAAACTGTTTCCAGCATTAAAAACTAGCTCTATTTCACTCAGCTGTCACCTGTGCTAAGAAAAAGAAAGACTGAAGCTCTTTTTCTTTTCTCCTGACAGCTGCTGTACCACAACAGGCTAGCTATCCTGCTGTGGGCTGACACCTCTTTGTCAAGCAGGTTGTTTCCTAATGCTGCAGAGACTGGAGGACTGGCTGAAACAGCAAAACAGCCATGCTGATGACTGAGGATAAGATTTTTGAAATGTTCAAGTCATTTATGATCACCAATCCCATTGACAGGTAATGAAGTCTGGTATATGCTTTTAAGAAAAATCAAACAAACAAATGCTTTTAAGACAAACAAACAAATCTACCTTCAAAAGTTAATGATAAGATTTTCTCCCACTTGTAGTGAATAGAGTGTAAAGAAAAACACAGATAGAAGATGGAGTAGTGTTTTGTAACTATGACATTAAACTTGTTTCTATACCTTGCAGCCTTTCCTTCTGAAAAAAAAAAAAAAAAGTGGTTTAGGTGACTCCTTGTTGGAGTTAAAAATATATTGCAAATTTTGCTTAACTGTATTTGATAGGAATTTTTTCATCCTTTCTCTGTAGTTGAATTCGACCACATAAGCTGCTTGTCCAAATAAAGGACAGTAAGGATAAAGTAGAACTGTCCCACTAAAACATCTGTAACTCTCTTTATTAGTATGGAATGGAAATGATGGGCTTGTCTCTAAAAACTCTTATAAAAGATATTTCAGTTGTTAGAGCACATGTGAAGATTTAGGAAGTACTTTAAAAATCCTGGGAGTTTGGATGATGGGTAATGATAGACATCTTTAGAACATCCTACATATGATTTCCAAGCTCAAACCATACCAAATGCAAGAAGTAAAACTATGGAGAGAGGACACGCTTTCATGGCATGCAGAATGCTTCATTCCTATTCTTACAGCCATAGATTCAAGAAACTGTAAAACTTTTCAGAAAAATGACAAAAGACTGAGCACCACAGACAGCTGGAAACTTCTGCATCCTGGCCGTATCTCCTCTGATGGTAGCTTGACAAGGTGAGGCTAAAAAAGATCATTAGCTATAGGTTGCCCTTACATGAAAGAAGAAATTGAAAAGTCTAGTTAGACTTGGATACACAGTTAATCCTACTGAGACAACAAATGCAAATGGCAGAACATAATGTCAGCTGGGATTCAGAATAACCTGTACAACTTCCCTTGCAGAAAACCTTGAAAGTGTTTTCTGTGCTGGTTTGTGCCTTCCTCTGGAATGGCAAATGCACTAGAGAGCACAGAAAAAGGTCAGAAAGAGTTTGGGGAAAAAGTAATGAAGATTTAATCCTGCTCTGCTAAAAGATATAGTGTGTCCTGTGTAGTTCAACATGCCAGTCTGTATTTCTTGCCCCTGGTTAGCAAACAGCACAACTTATCCATATCTCAATTTATGACTCTGTGATAGCCAGCTTCAGTTGCTGTCGATCATGCATCCCTTAAGGAAATTAATCAGAATCACTATTTTGCACTGTGACTCCGCAAAGACTTTTTCATTAAAAAGCTTGATTATCCTTGTTTTTTAAATTTTTACGCAAAGCTTGGCATTGGGAAACACTTGTTAAGGATAACTAAGCAACTAACTCACATTATTTTTCTTTCCTCTGGTAGAATAGCTTCTTTATTCTAATTAATTAATGTGAGAAACCATTGCAGCTGCCACAGAGATGTTATATATCATATATTTTTAATAGAGGGGAAAACTCTGTGTCATCTTGCCATGAAAAAGGAGCTTTTCTATTTAGACATCAGTGCTATGCAACAAGTTTTGAGACCTTTTCTACTGTTTGGCATTTTGGATGAAGTGATGTGGAAAGGGTAAACTGATTTATACCCTAAGGTGGCATTACTACTATACAGCTCAGACCAAGCTACTGTCAGAAAAGTAAAGTTAAAAGAAAACAAAGTCAGAGAGCTGATGTGCTCTTTCCCACACGGCCCCCACCCTGTGGCCCCAGGCGCAGCAGTCGCCCACAGGAGCTGGCGGGAGAGCAACAAACACGGCTGCCCTGAGTGTCCATGGAGATTATCAGGCAGCAGTTGGCTCACTGAGACACGGCAGAGAATGCCACTAAACCCAGGACAAAGAGACAGAGAGGCCACTTGTATGCAGTCCAGAGATAGATGTATTTCTCCAACTCCGCAGGGACAAATGGCGGCGCACGGAGGTCTGGACACAGTTTTTATAGGGGGTGTAGGTCAAGAGGTTAAACCAATAGAGACAGTGTCCAGCCTAAACACACCACAGGTCAAACCCAATGGGAGTTGTGCAGGGGGGTGGTGACAGCTCAGGAGAATGCAGTAAAGAAACTTTCTAAGTTCATGCTCACAAAGCCTTCTGCGCAGCTGGATACAACAAGCTGATGCACCGCCTCAAGTACAATGGAGGAGTCAGGTGGACATCCCAGCTTTTGTCTCAGGCAAAGCAGTGTGAGGATGCTGCAGACCCAGTGCACAGACAGACTATAGCAAAGTGGCACAGGGCAAAGCAGCCTCCAAAATCAGAGCAGCACAAAAACATCCCTGGGCCCTGCAGCCCACAAGTAAGGTACAAAAGCAATTGTTTGTTATTCCTTGTTTCCAACAAGTACAGAGCTTATCTTTTCAGACCTCAGAGTCAACAAAGAGGAGTAAGTAAAATCAGCCTCAGAATTTTCTGGTGGTATAATGCAAACTGGGCTTGAGGGGCTGGAACAGGTAGAGGATTCAAACAAGAAAGATAGCAAGACAGTGCAGAAAAGCCCCATGCTGGGGAGAAAATAAATTTAAATATCCTTTCCTTGATGGTGCATAGGAGTTGCTATTTCTTAATCTAGGGAGATAGATGCAAAAATGCCAGATGAAACAGGGAGTTATTTGGAAAATGTGAAGGAAATATCTGTATGCCTGCTTTAAATCTGTGATCTTGTGCAGAGTCATTTTACACTTAAGTGAAATTGTCCCTGATCAGAATTTCCTGCAATACCCTAGGGGGAAAAAAACCATGCAAAACCACTTCAACAAATGTTTCTGAATACAATGGTCAGAGAAGAACCAAAGTGTTTTTAAGATTACATTATCAGGAAAGATTTCCAGAGAGAGTGAAACATCAATAAAGAGTCCTGACAATACAAGCTGAAAACTGTTTGGTTGCAATTATTCCATTTATTTTTGTGATGTGCCTTTCTCTTGACCCATTTATCCCAAAAGGATACTCAATTTTCATAGTGGAAATATCATACAAAGAATATGGAATTTTCTTGTAATGAAAACTATAGAAGCACATGCTAAAAATACTGAAAACAATTTTCTGATGCTCAAAACATGGAATCTTTACTTTCCTCGTAATCTCTGCTATTCAATGATTGAACAGCAGACAAAGATACACTATTTTGAACAAATAGTGCAATTAATAACCTAACCAAAGGAAGGGGGGAACTCTTTTAAGAATTCACTAATGTATTTATTCACTAATAATCAGGTGTTTTATTTTGCAGCCCGTACAATTATCTTCATGAACAATTTCAAAATATTAAAATATTCATGCCTTTGTCTTGAAGACATATTTGTGCATATTTCATATGAACATGGGCAAGCATTTAGGTTACTATTCAAATAATCTTGTCCAAATATGCACCCAAAATATCCTGTCCAAATAGAATGTCTACATATGCAGATCAGGTAACTGTGTGACCTTTTTCCATATTTAACTACCCAATTTTCTCAATGCAAAATATGCATTTTTAAATTTCTGGTAGAAATAGATCATAGATAATACTTCATAATTTAGGTACTCAGCCTAAACCTAACAGAGCAAGCCCCAGTACCCACAAATTATTTGAAGCACAAGAGAAGAGCTTTTAACAAAAAACCTTAATGACACTGTGATGCTTTGCCAGGCAAGTTGTTATACCAGGAAAGTATAACCTAGAAAGTGTCTAATCTTAAAAGTTTGTGTTGGTCTCAACTTCTCTCTCACAGTCATATGCAGAATTTTAAAGAAATAAACTGCCAAACATTTTATTAATATTGCATATTAAGATGAACATTTTATCGGTTCGCAGATTTTTAAACAAAAGTAAGACATTACTGAGGGAGACAGATGCCTGGACTAACAAATAATACATTGTCTGCTTTTCACTGTTATCAATTTTGAAAAATAATCTTTATTTTTTTTCAGAAATCAGTTGATGATTTTAAATGTGCTGCTATTGGTAGGGCTCAAATAGTCCATTTTCAAGGATTTTCAGGGCTGAATTCATGGCTCTCCTTGCATAAAATGAGTTTCTAGTGTTTTCTGAGGATGCTCATGTCAGTCCCTTTACCTGACCTACATTTTCAAACATAAACTGTATACAGGGAACAAATAGGGCAGCTCTACAAGAAACTCTGATCCTTGTGTATTTAATACTGCCAAAGAGAACTGTTAGTGGTTTCTAATATTTTTACATGAAACACTAAATAGTTTCTTATTTTCCCTCACTATTCACAAGTATCAATGAATACCTGGGTGCTGAAAAACAAAGTGAGGATGCAGAGCTATTTGTACTCTGCACACCACTGAAAAACAGCTGCCTAATCCCTTCTTCCATCTAACATGGAAAATGCTGCCTAATATGTTACAGAATATCTAGACAAGACTGAAGGATATTGCTGAAGACTAGCTGGTAAAACTAGATCTCACAGAAATGGATGTGATACCAGCAGAGTGACAGAAGCTCTAAGAGTTAATGTCAAATTTATAATGGCCCTTTTTCTGAGACTTTGCCTACTTTTTACTCAAATTTGCAATTTGGGAGTACTCTGTCTCTTCAAACTGTTTGGATGTTGCAGTAGAATTTTTTGTAGTTGCATGACCAAAAGAATGAAACTACCTATTGGTTCCATCTAATTGCATTGAATTCCCATTCCTTTCCAGTGAGGTATCCTAGCCACAAGTTTACATATTCCATTAGTTATAACACCACACCTGCTTTAGATGCCTTTAAGATGTAATATCAGGTAAATCCTGAATGATAAATTACTTCCATTAATGAGCACTGTATGACAAATACTACTTAGTATTTGCATTACAGTTGTGCCTAATAATTTGCACTAACACCAAGGCTCAGTTTTTCTAGGTAGTGAAGAAAAATATTATTCCTCCAAAACCTATATAATGTAAAAGATTACAAAAAAAAAAAGAAAATATTAACTTAGGGACATGACATTGTTTATGTGATAACATGCAGAAGAGCAATAGCAATAAACATTTTGCACCAGTCTTGTTTTCTTGTCTTGTAAACAATACTTCATCCAGTGTATGAAGTTGCATTGCTGTGAATAATTCTCCTGATGAAGTTTTCAAGGTATGATTAATTTTGCATAAGGCATTTACAAATACCACCCTAAATCTTATAAAGCAGGGACTACAAGGTAATTAGTGCAATTTAGTTCTTCTTTGAAAGCATACAGAGTGTGTATTTAAGAACAGATCCTGAATTTCATCCATGATTTGTGGAACATGATGATCATATCTAGAATTTTAAACCACTTAAAGACAAAAAATGAAAGTAAAATATAAATTATCTATCATCAGAGCTGCAATATAGGAACAAAAAATATTTAGAAAGGAACTGATGATGCATGAGATTCACACCAATTTAGCCTTTAACAGGCTAGCATGCTTTCTTTTATGGTGTAATATAATCACAGTGGCACTTTTTTATTGTTCAGCTATTTTGTATCCTGTAAATGGCATTAGATAAGTCTATAAATAATAATCTGGTAGCTAATTGGGCCACAGACTATTTTTTTTTTTGCTTCCTTAATGCATTCTATACTACAAACCCAGAGTGAAGCTGATAACACTAGGAAAAATTAGCATGATTAGCCTTCCCTGTGTGTAATTACACATTTGAATAGCTGGTTAAGTGGGTGTGTGTTATACTTTACTGCCACAAGTTCAGGAAATGCAGATCAATTACATAAACCCAAAATGAACAGTAGAAAATTTTTCTTATAATACTACAGCATTTTGCATTCCATACTAAAAAAGAGGCTTACAGATGTTTCTGTGGGACAGTTTTCCTTTATCTTTACAGTCCTCTATTTGGACAAGCAGCTTACATGCTCAAATTCAAGTACAGAGGAAGGATTGTTGTGGTGTGCGGGGTCAGCTCTGTCCGCCTTTCCCCCCCGTGCGGCAGCGGGATTCAGCGGCAGGAGAGGAGGAGGAAAAACAGCCGTTCCCCCTCTTTGGCTCTGCGGTCTCAGTTCCTTGCACAGGGACAGACGGAGGCGACACACGACTTGGGGATGGACAGGGTGGTTTTATTCTGGAAGCCCCAAGACCTCACAGGATGGGCGAATACAGATTTTATACCCAAATCTAAGAGGAGGCAGGGAAAAAGTGGAGGGCAACCCGGAAGGGGGAGGGGCAGGGAAAAACCCGGGAAACATGGCAGCTGGGTGGGAGAAAGGGACTAGGGAAAGGCGGGGGAAGGGTAACACGCAAACATTAAACAAACTAAAGAGAAAAACCCCGCCTCAACAAAGGATGAAAATTATCAAATACCGTTAAGCAAAACGTGCAATTTTTAAAAGCATAATAGTATAAAAAAAAGTTTTTAAAGCATAATAGTATAAAAATATTTATGATAAGTCTCTCAGTATCTTCTAGGACAGAAGGTAGGGGCTAATGACAGACTGTACTAGCTGACATTCCTCTTTCCTATCCCCATGTCAAGAAGAAAGGCATTTTTTTTCAGAATGCATAAGATTAGGTACTGTGGCAGTAAGACCAAGTGTTATGTCCTACTTTCAAGAAAAATACTACCTGTTTGAACATATATGGACTGCTGCAGTGGTTTGAGACAGATTCTCAGACTAATTACTCAGCATATTACTTAACCAAACTTTCCCTTATGCTCTAGCTCTGATTTTCTGAATGAGAAGATAGAGAACTCAGCTAATTCATAGGCATAGCCCTATAGGTTTATAGATGGGGAAACTGTATGGTGACCATGACTTTACTCTGGTGATCTTTACTCTTGCTTCAGGTGGTTTGGTTTTTCACACCATTTTATTCTAACTACCACAGATGGGTAAGTAATCTTTTGATGAATGTCATTCACAGGCTGTCATTATAGAAAACCTCATGTTTCCTTTATATATTTTTATATAGATTTCTTTATATATAAAGTTTTTCTTGCAGTCAGGCAAAGAAAGAAGATCATCATCCTCTATGAGCTTGTCAATGACATGAAACTCCAAGGATACAACAGTAAACACAGGATACTAGGTCACAGCCAGAATCAGAGGAAGCCAGCAAGCTATCTAAACAACCCAGAACAGTATTTCCTTGATCTCATTTAGGATGGAATCTCAACAGTAATTCTTTCAACTCTTACTCCTCTGGTTTATCTTAATTCCTTGAAAATAAATTATATGGTCATTTTTTCTGTGTTTTGTTTCTTAGCCCTGAAGTCACATTCTGCTTAGCCATGGTACATGTCTAGTATGTCATACACTTTAAAAGTTGACTAAAGGACAAATTGACTGCCAGAGACTATTGCCTGTTCAATTCAAAAGTTATTCTGAGTACCTTAGAAATTAGGCCTTTTCTCAACAGTGTCCTCAACAACAGTCACACAAGCAATATAGAAAAACAGAGTTTATGCAAAATTTCTATGATGACATGCACATATCATTTAATGATTCTCAGAGCAATTATAGTATCTTCATCTATCCAAAGTTTACAATATTCTGTAGGACTGACTAAAGAACACACCTTTCACCTCTAACACTAGTCTTGGAAAGATAACAAAGGATCAGACTTGAAGAGATAGCCTCCAAATGAACCAGACAAAGGAAGAAGAGCAACTTAAAAGAAACAAGTTTGAAAAAAAATGCAGAATAAGTTATTTGGCTGCACTAAGGCATAAATAAAAACTTGAGTACCTCCTTAAATAAGTACAAACTATCCACAAATTATGCACAGCAAGAGAGCAAGTGGAGACATAAACATGGCATGTATATGACATATATAATACACCAAGGGCAATTATTGTGCTCTATCCACTGCGGAAGAATACTCTGCTAGTTTTGAGCACCCCAATTTAAGGAAAATATGGCTACACGAGCTTTTTCAAAAGAAAACAACAGAGAATTAAGTCTTTTGGTAAACGCGAGTTATATAGAGAGAAGGGATTAACTGTGTGCAAATTAGCAAAGAGATAAAGGGGATATAATGGAGGGTTTCCAATAGGCAAACAGACAGAAGGACACAGTGACCATCTGCTCTTAATGTCCATAGGCAGGAAGACTTAAAAACATAAGCTTGCCTACCAGAGCAGAAGACACAAGACATCCTTTCTTGTAGTAAAGAACAGATATTCCATGGAATAAACTGCTTGGAAGAGACACCATATCCATCCTCAGAGGTTTTTAGGAACAAGCTAGACAAGTATCAGTCTGGATTAATTTCAGCATATTTGATCCTGCCATGGATGACAGGTTTGATTAAGTGGTCTCCTGAGGTCTATCTACTTCTACATTTCCATGACAGTCTTCATTCTGACTTTTCTTAATCAAATGAAATCTTAAGCTTTTGAGTTCTCATCTCCCTGCAGACTCACACAGGTTTTACTCTATTTTTCCCTTTCTAATGATAATATGCTAAAAGTCCCTGTGCTTGCTTCAAGTTAAACAACTTCTTTAGCATTCTCAAGTAATTTGAGCACCGAACTAGTTTTTCTGTTCTAGTACTCTCTATAATAGTGGAAGTAAATAATCTGGTTACTGGGAGACATAAAATGAACTAATGCATCTAGTATCAAGGACAAACAGGTAATTCAGCAAAACTGAAAGATTATAAACAAAAAACTAATTTTTACACCAGTGGGGTGTGAAAATTTTTGTGTTACTTGACCTTGAAATAATGTTCCAGAAACTTGAAACTTTAACTCCTGAAAACTCACCTTTTAAAAAAATGACAGAAAATTATATGAAGCTGTCTGTGAAAAGATCCTCCTTATAGCTACTTAACAATTTTTAATATTATTTCAATAATTTTATGAAATATGCCTCTTTTTTTACATGAACTTGACAAACTGTATAGCGATCCAATTTGGAGGCAAATAGTAGATAACTACTTATATAGAAATTGAGCTAGAAGATGTTTTGATTGAGCTAGAAGATTCTGTTCTACCATCTTTCTTCTGTTTGTCATCCAGACTTCTTCATTATATTGACAGAATATTTTGTGCACCATAAACAGTTTAGAACATCAACTGGAGGTGAAAACTTTAACAACTAAAGAAGCACTGACATTATTTTTTCAAAACTTATCTCAATAATTTTTCTCCAATCTACCTAAGAACACTAAATACATTTTACTAACACATGGTGCTTTGCAGCTACATTTCAAAAATGACTGAATATATGATAGGAAAAAGAGCTGGTCTGATACAATAAACACACAAACCCTGCAACTCCTATCAAATTTGACCATGAAAATTTTACAGGGATAAGTAGAACCAAACCAAATACATGAGGAATAATAATAGGAAGAAGTGACAATATCAGAAGTTTACCTAATTCTTTCAGCTATGCATTTTGTTTGGATTAAGTTTGCAATCAGCATACTTTGATTCTGTGTTTGCTCAGGCTTTGGCAACTTTTCAAGAGTTTTTCCAAACACAGAGAAATCTGTGTCTGTAACAGTTTGATACTAAAATATAAATTGAGGAGAGACAATATTTTTAATATTAAACTATGATGTTTTGAGGGCATTATCAAAGAAGATGTGTATAACATTGAATATGTAATCAAAAATTACTTAATTTTCTCTTTAATTTTAAAGTTTAATAAAAATAATGACATGATTAAATGACTGACTCAAAGCTCCACTTTCTAGCAACACAAATACTTTCAAATTTGCTAAATGGAGTTATTTGTGGTATTAGAAAGATGCAACCTGTGTTATGAGTGAACAGAGAAGTGCATGACTGAAGTGAATTCTTGCATGCATGACTTCTCTTAATATGATTCCCTTAACAATGTTTTCTCCAGAGTAATTATAGTGGGCAGGAATAATCAGGAGTCAGCACAATTAATGTATTACATATTTCAAGTCATCCTTGCTATAAAATTACTCTTTATTTTACTAACCTAAAACAACTCCTTTTCACCTTCTCTTCATATTAACTTGCAATCCAGGTGTATGTTAGCACCATGCAAAAAGAAATGGAAGGTATTCTGTGGACTTTCTCAAAGAATGGAAATGGACAAATTCTGTCTCAGCACAGAGCCTGTTTATTAACATGGTCCATCCCCAGTAGGGCACACCAATTCTGTGTGACTGCTCCTGAAGCCCTAAGTCCATGGATTTACCAATACCATTATGTTACTCGGAAGACCACAAAGCAAACCATAAAAAGGATCTTTATCAATACAGAGTTAACAAATACATCTGACAGTCTCTCCCTGTACAGTACCTAGTTTATTAATCTAGGCTTTCTAAACAGTTAAGATGACATTAGAAGGCAGTGAAAATCCATCTTTTATTGTAAAAAATACATTATGTTATCCCACTAGTAATAAGTGGGGGTCCCTGGCATCATTCTTACTCAGAAGCTCTCGTCTCATGACTGGAAGCTTCTAAGTTTTTCCTTAAAACTTATTCAAAGCCAGCCTATATGAATTTCCTTATTTTTCTTATTTCTGCCCATTAATAAGTTGGGATTTTTTTAACTTCAGAGTTATCAAAATTTTTTTAATCTTATTTCCTGGAATTAATTTCAATAAAATATACTATAAATATGATTCCAGTTTCCAGTGCAATGCTGATCTTCCAGGAAATCTTGAAGATTAGTTCTAAATTAAATAAATTAGAAGCAGCTCATAAAAAATCAAGGAGAATATCCACAGTAGACATGTAGTAGGCCTTTTATGAGTGGTCCTAGGCTAAGTGAGAAAGTTCCTGCTGAACTTTGTATCTAACAGAGACTAAAAGGCTTATTAGCAAATAAAATCTGCTGTTTCAGCTTGTATCAAGGGTTAATGAAAACACTGAAGACATATTTCCATATTCCTGGGGCTTCTTCAAGTGTTAATTTTTGGTTTTCCTTTCCCTATGATTCAGAATCTGCCACAAGTGTAGTAAAAAAGGGTAGCAGGAATGATACAGATATCCATGCATTAATATGAATGGTGGGAGGATTAATGAGGAGAACTAAGATGGATATTAATTAGGTATTACTGCATACTATCAGGAAACAACACAAAATAGATGTGCATACCATATGTGATTGAGTAGGAAAAAAATTTTGTAATTTTTAAAAATAGGACACCTGATCAAAGTTTGTTATGACAGTCATACCTCTGGCTTATACTACTGTAGAGGAAATTTCAGTACTACAAAAGTGGTGATAAAATAGCAAAGGTAAACAATTAAAAGCTGGGTTTGAAAGCAGTGCAAGTAATAGGGACTTCAGACCAGGTGTCCTATTCAAGATTTATATCTGATTGAAAGATCACTGGGTGCATGGATATCAACAGGAAACATATAACCAGGTCCAAAAGAACAGGAAATGAGAATATTCAAAGTTCTTATCAAGTACTCTCAGATGCTTGACTGAACATGGTTCAGTAGAGGTCATTTCTGAGAAATACTGGGACAAATGGAAGGAAGAGTGCAGGAGTGGTAGGACAGCTTCTTTGCTCTTATCAACTCTTTCACTTATTTACTGACAAGGTTACCTGAAAGTATTTGGCTAAAAAAAAAAAAAAAAAAAGCATGGAAAACTGTGAAAGGAAGAAGAATCACTGAAATCAGGAAAGATGAAATGAAATTATTAAATTAAATTATTCCCCAAATTTTAATTCTCTTGTTGACTCCTATGAATTGATAGAGCACAAGAAAATGGGCAGCTATGGTAATGAATGCAATGCAGATATATCCACAGAGGCAGACACAGCTGTGCACAGCTGGCACAGATGTTTTAGTGTTATTTTTGTTAGCTCTCAGTCAGATTTTAGGGGGAGATTTCTCACAGCTGCTGCACACAGAATAATAATGTACTGGCACTAATCCTCCTATACAGTGGCACTGACAGCACCCATCCTAGAGGTAGGGTTACTTGCTGCTCTAGGCAAAGAGATAAATGCCCATTTCCCCTCCTCTTTCAGACAACAGTCATTAACTGTTGAAGCCCTAGGTGAATGTTTTCACAGTGCTGTACTTGTCCCTAGGAGGTACTGCAATGACACTTTAGATGCGCAAGAGCAGTATCTGCAGTTGCTTTCAGGAGAATGAAAATTATAGGTCAGAAAGAAATTTCTCCCTGTGGTCCAATATTACAGAATGTAGTGTTTCATGGGCTTTTGCAGCTTTCTTTCAAAACATCCTTCATTACTTATTTCTGGAAAATAACATTACATGAAATGCAAGTGTTGTCATATACAATGAAACCTACATTCTTACGATGTTTTGTTACCCCTATCATCTTTTAGCTTGAGTTAATATCAGGTAATCAAACTTCTCAAAAACTAGACAAAAAGAAGGTGTACTGGATTCAGTTGAGTTAGCATATATGATCTCAGATATGTTTGGTGTTCTGGACATGCCATAACACTTCCCTGTCCATGCTGTCTGCTGAATAAAAGAAGAATTATAATACATTATTACATTCCCACAGTTTAAACCACAATTTTATTTTTAAATTTAAAATGCAACCAAGCAAAAATTTTCTGCACTAAAAATAACTAGCATCACTTACTGCCTAAGAAATTACCATAAAAGATCTGCTATTTTACATGTTTCAGCAGAGTTCTTCATAGGTACCATAACAGTCTTACTAGAATCAATTAATGTGATTCAATTGTACAGGAAGTGATACAGTTTAAAGTTAAATGATGTAGCACATCAGTACAGAACTCAAGTATATGATAATCGCTGAGCAGGTGAATTCTGGTGTGTAAACCCACCCCAACTACTCACCTCCTTATGCCCCCTATACAGAAAAAAAAATCATACATATGCTCCAACTGGTATCAATAGTCAAGTAATAATCAAGCTGCAGTGGTCCAGATTCTATCTATTCCTCAATTCTTCAAAAGTTAACAAATATGCATAATATGACATCACTCATTTCCACATATGTGTACATATGCACTCTGAAGTCAGGCATGCAATTCTCCACCTGCCTCTTCTACCATTCCACTACTTTTGCATTCTTTTCATTAATACCAGTTTTGGGACAGCACTTCTGTCTTCTTAAAAGCCATTCCATAGTCACAAATCAAAACCAAAAACTATCTTCTCCCATATGAACTGCTTCAGTCATGAATGAACTGTTGTCAGTTCTTCCACTAATAAGGGCACATAAGGGCCAATTATCTTTTGAGCATTTGCAGATCTGCTTTCTCCTTCTCTTGGTCTGATTCTTAAGCACTTTGTGACTGAATTTTTGGATGAACAATAAGAACAATGACTGCTTGCTGCTGGCCACCAAGCAGCACAACACATTTGTTCATCTGTGGCCTTTATGCAGGATGGTGCTCATAAGAGAGAAGAGCTTCATAAAATCCAGTGTGAAACATTAAAAAGCACCACCAGTGCATATGATTCCTACAGAGATTGTATAGGGAAAGACAAAAAAAACAACTCCAGAGGGAAAACAAAGTGAAGCTGAAGGTTGATATTGGCACATTTGACCACATACCAGAACTACAGATTTTTCCAGCAGAGAAGTAGTCCTCCTACAAACTTGTAAGAAAGTAAAGTTCATAACTGTATTATCAAAAAACCCCCAAAACAACCTATTTCAAAGAAACTTGTTTTCCACAATAACATTTCCAGAAACTCCTAAGCTGTGCTTGTGAGATTGCTGTGAAAAAGGCTGAAAAGAACAATGGGAACTTTTATATGGATGTCATCTACCTTGACTTCAGAAAGGCTTTTGACACTTTCTCCCATAACATCCTTGTATGTAATCACAGGAAATGTGGGTTGGATGAATGGACAGTGAGGTGGATCAAGAACTGGCTGAATGGCAGAGCTCAGAGGGTTGTGATGAGTGGAGCAGAATTCATTTGGAGGCCTGCAGTCAGTAGGGTTCCCCAGGGATCAATTCTGGGTCCAGTTTTATTGAACTTACATTTATCAGCAACCTGGATAAAGGGATAGGAATCACCCTAAGCAAGCTTGCTGTAGACACAAAACTAGGGGGAATGGCTGATCCACCTGAAGGCTGTGATGCCATTCAGTGGGACCTGGACAGGCTGGAAAGTTGGACAGAGAAAAACCTAATGAGGTTCAACAAGGACAGGTGCAGAGTCTTGCACCTGGGGAGGGGTGACCCCAAGTACCAGAACAGGCTGGGGACTGACCTCCTAAATAGCAGCTCTGTGGAGGAGGACCTGGGGGTATTGCTGGATGGCAAGCTGACCATGAGCCACCAGCGCTCTTGTGGCCATGCGGGTCCATGGGATCCTGGGGTGCATTAGGAAGAGTGTGGCCAGCAGGTTGAGGGAGCTGATCTTCCCCTTCTAGTTTGCCTTGGTGAAGCCACATCTGTAGTATTGTGTCCAGTTCTGGGCTCCTCAGTACAAGAAAGACAAGGAGCTAGCAGAGAGAGTCCAGTGCAAGTCCACAAAGATGATGAGGAGGCTGGAGCAGCTCTGTCCTGAGGACAGATGGCAGGAGCTGGGCCTGTTTAGTTTAGAGAAGACTGAGACCCTAGACCTCATCTATACATACAAGTATCTCAAAGGTGGGTGCTCAGAGGATGATGCCAGACTCGCCCGTGTGGTGCCACCTGCTCTTGTGAGCCTGCCTTGGTAGTAGAGCTGGACTGGATAATCTCCAGAGGTCCCTTCCAACCTAGACTATTTTATGATTCTGTGAAATGGACAAAACCTTACAGTTCTGTATTACCTGTATATAACCTGTATAATGAAATTATTAAATGAAAATTATTAAATATATATGTATATAATCTGTATATACCTGTATATTACTTGTTTGTAAAGCAAGTTGCACAAGGCAACAAGACTGAAGGTTAATGCATAGGACAGCAGGAATCAACAACTCTGTTTCTATAGGATAGTCATGATAGGTTTTAAAAATATATATAGAAGTAATTAGTACATTGAAAATGTTATTTTAGTCTTCCACATAAATGAAGACCAACGTCCAAAATTTTAAATAATATTAACTTCATCCATTTAAATTCAAATATCTTTCAATCAAAAATGTGTTAGAAGAAATAATTTTCTAAATCATCAAGGCTACGATCCAACTCTTGCATAAATATATATTTCAATTAGTTTGTTGTTTGTTTTACCCAGCAGAATTCCAAACGAGATTAGACTTCAGTATCATGGTTTGCTTCTTTCATTTGAGACATTACTGAAAGCCTTCCTAATGATGATCAACTTTGTCTGGCTAGGTAAATTTTATGGAGAACTGATGTGTCCTTTTTCTTTTACAGAATAGCCTACAAAGCAGCAAGGTTTAGGAAGAAGTTAAATAATTCTATTTCCTTCAGCATGATAGCAGAAAATAAATTCTACAGGAGTTTATGTCTCTAAAGGAGACAAAATGTGCAGCTACTGAACTCACATAACCAAAGCAAAAGACAACCACTAAGGTTCTCAATATTCTAACATTTCACATTGAAAGGAGTTTGACAACAGTTTCTTGTCACCTCAATGACTAGACTTAATTACTTGATAGTCAGATGCTGTGGCCAGCTTCATAAGAAGGCATGTATGATGAAAATAAGGCATAAAGATTGAATTCCTCAAATCTATCTCAAGGAAAATTTGCTTTTATGAGATACTCTTTCCCGAAAGGAAATTGGTCATTGTCAAATTCCTTTTCATTTGCCCAAACATACTATCTCACCACACAATTCAATGATACATTTTTATTCCCTATTATTTTTATTCTGTTTTTTTTTACTCCCTGCTTTATCATGAAGACTTAATCTTTTCCTTATTAAATCAGCGGAAGAATACCTATTGAGCTGAATGGTAAAGAGAGTGAGCAGCCCTACCACCAATATAAGTATCAATTCTGATTTACCATTCACAGGGAAGCCCCTTACAACATGCTGTATGATCACAGAGGGAGAAATCATTGCATTAGTGAAGGCAGCAAAGGCAAAAGTTTTCTGTGATGTGCCATTCAAAAACCTGCATATTAAGTGAACACAACAAATTCTAAGAACAGCATGAAAATTTTCTAGCAATTCAATTCCCTTTTGAACATTTACCCAAGAGGAAATCATGGTGGCACTATTTTACAATTTCTGAATGGACTATATCCCCTGCAATATAGAATTTTTAGAGAGTTTAGAAAGGAAAATGCTACTGGATTTCTTTCACTGCATGCTCACACTAGCCTCTATCTAGACTCATACATGTAACCCCATGCTATGATTATATGGCACTATAGCACAGAAGGAAATGTATGCATGTATGAAAGCTATCCTGCAGATACCTGTTGAGTCATTCAGATTAGGATTCAAAAAGTTGCAAGCAGCTGTAAGGTCTTTTCTCTTGCAGTAAGAAGTACCGAGGTTTCTCCCAGAGAGCATGCTCACATTTCCAGTTTTAGATGTGGTAATATTTATTTCTGTTCAATCCCAATCACATTTGCTGACTAGAGAGACAAAAATCACTGTTACTACAAAATCACTAGAAGTGCTATGAGAATGCAAGTGTTTCTGTGTGTTACCTGTCAACTGTTCTGGAGTACCTACCTCCCTAGAAAAATTAGCTCATCCAATCAAGAAAGGGAAGCAAAATGTAAGCAGACCAAATGGAATAGTCAAAGTCAGTGGTTCTGCAAGCATACTGAAGAGCTGTTTGGATTAGACAACTGCATCAGTCCATGTTAAAACCAAATATTTTTAATGGAATTTTAGAAACACATACATTTCAGACAGAGACAGGAGCCCTAAAGACAGAATAGGAAATGCAACCCACCAGGTATTTCACTTCCTACACTGAAATAGTACTTCATTGACAAAGCTGGATTAAAAATTATATATGAAAGGATGCTTTAATTGTATATGTTTCATATATGTCGACATGTGAAATACACTTTAACATGTAACATGGCTGTTACTGTTACATGAAAATGAAATTAATTTCCATTTTTGAGGGAGAGTGTCACTCTAGAAATTTTTAAGGGAATTATTTTTCAGGGGAGGATTTACAATTCAAAATGTTTATTGGTTTAAAGATTGTGAATCAAATCTCTGACAGCATTGAAATGCTTTTCATTTATGTGTTGAACGGTTTACCACAAAGGGCATCATAATATAAATTGTCCTTTCTTCATCTGTACTGATATTTAGTTCATGTGTTTTGTAACAATAAAATTGGTGTTGGTAGGTGTTAAGACCAATTTAAGAGATACAAGTCATTCAGGGATAACTAGGATTTTAAACGTAAGCCTATTATGACAAGGCAGATTTGGGGTGAATGCACTTAAAATAGTGAAATACTTCCTATTGTAGGTAGTAATCAAAATGGAAAAGCTTTATCTGAGATGTCTAATATTGAACAAGTCAATCAGATGAAAGATTTAGTGATGTGAGCCACTGAAGAGGTAAAACCAGTATAGGGGTATGAAACCATTAAAAAGAATGAGTGATGCTCTTGCAATCTTTGTTGAGAAAACTACTGCCTTAATCTGTACAGAATAATCACACTAAGAGAGTAGATATGCATAGCTGCTCTAATTGAGGTGGAATAGCCTGCATACTTGTCCCAGATGACTTGCTATGAGTGAATGACATTTAGATTCAGAAAAATCTGAATATATTTTAGAGCATTTGAAACTGAATACGTACAAACTAGATCAAGCTCTCTAGAATTTCTTGCAGCATATGGTGATATTGTGTTCATATGTAAGTTTAAGGTGAAATGTTATCTTAAAGATTTTTTTTTTTTTAGTTACAATTTATTCTCAATTTCCATTTTTGGCAGTTGAAATTCACTGAGTTCACTAAGGCAAGCATTAAGTGCCCAGCTTGTGTAAGTAACTCCATGACTCTTAAAATGCATGTAAAAAAAGAAAGCATAAAGCATTATCATTATGTTGCACAGCTAAACAGCTGTTTGGTTTTTTTTTCTCCTATACTGACTTTTCTATTTCTAGATGAGAGCTAAATGACATTGCAAGAGTTCATGCAATATAGGGGTTTATTTATTATTTCCTGGAGACAGCATTTTTGCTTTTCCTTTATTTTTTCCCCCAGTACATTTCTGTATTTTTCTAAGATAAGTGCCACTAAAACTACCAACACACCTTTGCTTTTAGTTTTTTTTAAAAAACAGGAGATTTCAATATTAAGGCTGGTACCAGCAGTACCAGCTTCTGCTTAACAAATTAACCCAATAGAACTTCACTAATGTCTTCCATTTAAGAAGTTAAATAACAAAACTAGCAAGAAACCCCTACTTCAAATAGAACCCAAAGTCCAGATGTCAACTAAGCAACAGTGAAGTCTTACACTTTCATCCACATCAAATATGTCAAATATATCGGCATTATTTTCACTGTAAACAACTGTTTTGCTACCACAACACACTCAACTGTTATTTTCCAGAAAAGAATTCATTGGCTTCATAATCACATTGATTCTTCCATGATGGACCACAGCCCCTCGTCCTAGTGATATTGAAAGTACATGAATGACAGTGCTAAAACTATAGAGAACAGCAGGGATATTATACAAAATAGACTTCTTGCTGCCACAAGGCATTGCATTAGTATTCCTTAATAAAATATTTTGGATCCTTGATTTTTAATGAAAAGAAAAATAGTCACTTTAAACTTTTTGTAAACTGAAATTATTTTTGAAAGGAGTTTGAGGGAAAAAACTGTGGTCAGTCTCCTTTAAGATTTCTTATTTTCCAGTTTTGAAGTGCTTGTCTTTTCTACCCTCATAGTCCTTTGATGAAAACAGGAAGACATAATGTATACAGTATCTTACAAATTGTGAAGCATCTCAGAATATTCTTTTTGAGATAGGGTTCAATTACAGTAATTTGCATACTATCACAAATATGTGACCTATCTTTAATTATCTGAAATTATATACATAAATACCCATGTATAATATTATAATTAGATTGAGTTCAAAAATTCTATATGGCAATGACTTCATTGTACAACAGCTATAGTCCTGTGGCAGTTTTAGAACAGCTGTAGCCAAACACTGAAAGACAGAGAAAGAGCCATTCAGTGAAGCTGCTGATCATTACAGAGACATTCAGAAATCTGCAGCTGTTAAAGCAGTATTTGTGTTAAGTCTGCTTCCAACAGGGATGACCGGGAGAAAGATCTGGAAGATGACAATAATTGCCAAGGTCAGTCCTTATATACCAGCATGAAGGGATGCAACAAGTCTCAGAACTACCTCTGCTTGTGAAAGCAGTCACTGAGAATGGCCACTGTAGTTTCTACCTGGGAAATTAATGGAGCTAGAGCAGCCAGTGCTAATTCTGGCATAATCCTGGGAATTCTACAGCCACCCAGAAGAAAGGGTAGACTTGGTAAGTATTAAAATAATTTACTTCTTAATGTGTCACCTGCCATACCAAAACACCTCTCCCCATCATTGTTTTTAAATAGCTTCAGCCCATTCATCCTGCCTTTCAAATACATTTCTGCATTTTTTGAATTCTCCACCTGAATCCAAATGCTGTTTCTGAAAGTGCTCCCTTCTCTTTTCTTCTAGATATCAGGAGTAAGCTAAATATATGACAATGAGAAAAATGTTTGTCTGTAGCAACACATAAATAAATACTCTTTATCTGAAGAGCAACAAGCACTATGAAGAGGAATTGTGACAGATTCTTGCCTTTGTTAATTAAATATTCATTTTAATTGACAACAAACTAGGTTAATCTTCTCCATATTGAAGCCCATTTTTCCCATGACAGTAACTTGTAATGGATCTTTCTGTCTTTATCTTGACTTATGAGCTTTTTTCCTCTGGTTCTTCCTTTATAGCAGAGAGGGAGTAAGCAAGCAGCTGGGTGGGAGTGTGGCTTTTAGCCAAGTCTAGCCCACCACAGAGGGATAGCTACAGAGCAGACTTTGCATTACTCTTAGTATGTCCTGGTTGTATGACAAGGGTCACAGCAAAAACCAAGTGATTTTCTCATGCCCAAGCAGAGTTGCAGTTGAAGTAATTACACAGGTAGGTTTTACACTAGGCCACACAAAGGGAGTTATTCACTCTTTACAGACTTGGGAGAACTAGCATCCCTAAGATTAATATGTCTTATTATTTGTTCCCCCTCTTATTGTAACCATCTTAATGTTTTTCTGGAGCTCATAACATGTAAAAGCTAAGTATCGGTATCTTTTTTCTTCCACAATTTAAACCTTTCTCCTCATTCTGTATTGCCACAACTTTCTGCCTTAAGTCCATTCCTTATCTTGTGACCACAAGTTTGGACAAGAAATCAAACAGCAGATCAGCTTGACCACATGTCAGAAAATCAAACAAAAAAAAAATTCTGGAACAGAAATCTCATTACACTCCCAGCCCAGACTCACTTGGACATTATGGTGCTTACAATTTAGTGTTAATAATAAATAAATCTCCATTTTTTAAAGTTCATGCTGTTTTTAAAAGGGATGATAAGGGATTGTCATGGCTACCCTGCGCTCAGACACATGGAACTCATTGCTGAGAAAAGGCAGCAGCTGCCACCCCAATGCTGCACCAATCCACATACAGATGAACAGCAGCAGTGCATTCGCTTTGCTATGCTATTTTTTCCTTTGTTGACAACATCACAACTGTGTTTCTGAAAGCCCCAACGGAATACTAGGAGCTGCTTCAGCTGCTGGAAAGAATAATATAAGTCACTTTGCCTCCTTTTCTTTATTTATTGAAAGACAGTTCACTTGTGTTAAAAGAGCCAGGCGCAAAGGGACCAGGATGTATTGCCACTTGCTCTTTACTCCCACCTATCTCCCATCATTCAGTGTGTACAGTCTGAAAAAAACAGACATAAAAACAATCTTAGAGGTGGCAAAGACGAGATCAGACATTGTGATGCCAGAAAAGAGATCTTCCCACGCAGACTGAAAGAGATGCTAAAGACCTCTGGTAAAGGGGAAGTCTGAAAAGTCTCAACTGGCCTTTCTTTTTTCTACCCTAACCTTATCTTCCCCCAGCAATGCATCGGTTCAGTGCAATACCCTGCATTCCAGAACCAGATCCAGGTTATCATATTGCCAGTTGTGCCACACTGTCATGGCTGTGACACACATTTAGCCATAAGAACTACAATTATAAAAGGTATGTACACTTTGCAATACAAACCAATATACAACCAGTTTTTTTCTAGTGCTTAAATAATAATAATATACTAATATCCTTGAAAAAAAATCTATAATACAGACCTTTATGTTTTAATTTAGGTTGCAATATCAGCCTTTCATATTAATGCCACTTTATTTACCCTAATAAGTTGCTACTTCAGTAAACAGTTAAAATTTCATTGATGACTGCTATAATTTCTCTGCATTTTTAATGAGCTTACAGGGAAGCACTAAGAACATTATATGATAAGTCTGTAGGCTAAGTAGATAGTACCAGTAATCCAATTAGTTTTAAAGATCTGTTAAAGGATATTTTAATACTTACTACTGTGATTTAAAAAATGTTATGCTTAATTTTAAAGTGCTCTCAAACTTTAGCTTTCAACATTTATTTTCAATCTCTGACAGATACATTGGAAATCAATTAACACATTAAAATGACATTAACATGCAATCTCATTTTTTTTCACAGAGCAAAAGACAAACTATTCTTTGTTCTGCAGTATTGTTTTTTAAAGTATTTTAAAAATTTTTATTTTTTATATATTTCCTGAGTCTTGCTTGATATTGGGGTAAATAATGAAACTTAATCTGCTCTTTGTACATTGCTGCTGAAGAAGCTGAACAGACGTTCTGTTAAAACACACAAAATATACCAGATATAGATACTAAAGATGGTTTTTCGGAAAATGATTTTAAAATGGTTATGCCAGAAAATATATAAAGATGGCTGTTCCCAGCAAAGTTTGATCTAATCACATGAGGAGCTGAAAGCCAATTTACAAGAAAATGCAAAAATAAAAAGCAGAAGGAATTTTTTTAAAGTATAGTTTTACAAACCACGCTCATTGATATCTTGCACTGTAACTAATACATTTCCCTAGAGAACAGAAGTGCTAAGTGTCCACCTGGGAATACAGCCTTTTTACCGTGGAAGAATTCACTTTCCTCATATGAATACCTGCTATTTTGGCATGATGAATTTGATTTCAAATTCACTTTTTTTTAGTTCAATTCAATGGATATGGAAAAAAAATAAAGGAAAAATACTATCTTGAGAATGATCACTTGCTATGTGTGTGGCTACACTGGCCAACATTTCACAATTAGGAAGGAGACCTTTACATACCATTTCCAATTGACAGTTGTTTTGGGACTTTTTAAACTATTCTGTCTACTGATATGCTGTGGATATTCTCAGTTCAGTCAGAGAGAAAAAGAGAAAGATTTCTGCCAGGCTAAGCCTGGGAAAAAGTCCAAGAGGAATGTAAACAATCTATTACCTTGCTTTCTCTTCATATTGTTTATAGATATGTTCTACCACACTGACCTAAGTCCAGTGTACCAAACAGGTGAAATGTTTTTTATTTTCAGACCAACGGAATTAATGTTCATGATATTCTCTATAAAAAAGAGAAGTGCTTTTGAATAAATGCTCTCTTTGCCTTCTGAAATCATGCGAGTCATTTCACCCGTCCCTGGCTCAACAATGTCAATATGCTATTACAGAAATACCACAGAACATATAGCAGAGTTTTCTATAGCCCTAACTTTAATTGGAAATGTTTTCTCATGATCTGTAGGACACCTACATTCACAACACACTGTCATTGCTATTCTGCTGATGGGGACCTCCAGCTCAGATGAGACAGTGAAAGTTTTTGACGCTCACAGAAGTCTGTGTCAGAGAGAGAACATGAATGCAAGCTTATCCAGATCTAGACTGGACAATTGGGCATCATCTTTTCCTTAACTATTGCTGACATTGTTTATAACCCTGTAGTGGTAGGCCACAGATGGGTTTTAGGTTACACAGACATTTGTGAAAGAGAGGGATTAAAGTAACAGATCTGTACTTCTAAGCTAAGAGAACCACCCTTTCTCAGTAAATGTCAAAAAAATCCCTGCTCATGTTGTGTAGGTTTATTCTGACAGCATGCATATAAAATAAATAATTTATAAAAAAGAAAAGGAGATACATAATACCTATTATGCAATTGATAAGGGATTACAGTGCCTCCAAAGTCTGTTTGGTTTTATCCATTTCCCTTCTCTTGATTTTTGTGCTTTGTCCTTCTTCTCAACCTATGCCCCAGAGAAAGAGTAAACAGCTGCCAGAAGTGCCAATAACATTCAAGAGTTCATGTTCCCTTACTCTTTACCCAGGCTGAAGTAACCACATTTGGTATGCATTCCACTCTGCAGCATCCTGGAAACCTGCAGTTTGAACCCGTTTTTCAATTTAGCAGTAATGCACTCTGAACAGCAATATGTTACAGAGCCAGCTGCTCTTCCTTAGCCTTTTACCCTCCTTTAATCTTTTAGTGTTCCATGGACACCTCATCTACTCTGTGCCATTGTTTCCTTCGATCATGTATTATATTTGTTTGGTTTTTTTTACATAGCCTTAACCTTCCTATTTTGAAAGGCAAAGGCGCTGCTAATAGCATTAAAAACTAAAGTAATCTGTCAATTAGTTCAGATTTGAAATAAATATGCCCATGAAAGAATGTGAATCATCACTGGCATGTATTTAAAAAACAAAACAAAATCAAAGATAAACAAATCTAACTAGTATATATTTTTAGCTCCTTATTAAAGAATTTCGTTCATAAGCACATCTATAAATGTGCATATGTAAATGCAAGTATTTATACATCTACTTGCATATACTATACATCCACACACCTGCACAAATATGCAAATGCACATGCATTTGTTCACAAAACCACATGTACTCTGTATACGCAGTTATAGAAGAGGAAAACTCGTTTTTTACAGAATAATATGGCTATTAGCACAGCAAGAAATTAACAATAATAGTAGAAAGGAAAGCAAATACTATTTAGAAATTTAGACAAATTGGCCTCAAAGTAAAGAAACAAAACCAACCAACTTTGCAGTTAATCAACATAATTCAGAGATAAATGTGGCAAAGTACTTAAGTTGATATGAACTAAGAATCTCAAACTTCTCAGATCTTCTGATACAGGAAATATTCAGGCTTCTTTCTGTAAAGTGTCTTTGTTGTTCTTTTGGTCTAGCAAAGATGGAGAATCATACAGATTTCTCTACACACATTAAAATTTTAGGTACAGTGGATATGATATTAGCACAGTCATATATCTGGTTTTACATAATACCATGCTTTTAATGCAGTTCTCCTAACTCTTCAGCAATGCATCTGAAGGAAAGGATTTCCAAAGAAAGAAGCATTTGTACTGTTGTACTGAACTAAGCATATTAATTCCACTTCAAGGGAGTATGGTTAGACTGCAGGAAAGAAGGCACAAAATTTAATTTTGTGTGAGCTTATTATAAATAAACACGATGTTTGCACTTTTTTTGTAATTTCAATTTTCTAGCAGTCAATATGAATCAGGAATACTTAGCAAACATAATTTACATTTTTGAAATTGAGAGTGTGGTCCTTTTTCTTCTAAGAATTCAAATCATCAAACCTTTTTTGCAGCTTTCACATTATTACTGTTTGAAGCAACTTGTGAGGATTAAAGAAGCACAATAGGAGCTGAAGGGAAAGTATGTCTCTTCAGTATCTACTTAATTGGCAAAAAGTGACTACAACATTGCCCTTTAATGAAGATTCAGGTGATGCTGTTTAACTTCCAGTATTGTTAGTTTATACTTTCAGACAAAGTTCTCAATCCTTCAGATTAAGAGCACAAACGTAATCATAAGTACATGTACAATATAACAGTTTTAAGCCTGAAAATCTTACATATACTATTTAATATTCTAATAAACATTCTGGAGTCTCTGAGACAAGCCTATATAGTACATTTTTAAATTTAATACTAGCAGTAAAAAACCATGCAATTTGTGTCCCAATAATGTCTCTTTCTATTTCTTATTTTAGCCTAACATCTGTTATCACAGCAGACTTCTGCCACCTGCAAGGTCAGGAAAATGCAGACATCTCAATGTTTACTGACTATAGCATTATTGGAAAAATTTTATATGGGTAGGATGCTTCTATTTCTTCACAAGCGTCTCCCATATATAAAATAATAACTGTGAAAAGGGCATTCCTTTGTACCTAAAAAGGTACAAAACTGGAAGCAAGCATTAAAATTATGGTTAATGAAAGAAACAATTATGGCACACAATCCTCAACATGTAACTAAATCAGAAAGCCCTCATAAACCCAGACATAATGACTTCCTAGTTTGTCATTCTGCCATGGTATACACTGACCTGTACCTGCAGAGGATGCTGTGTGCCAAGTGCATCTGTAGCAGCTTGGCAGTATTTTGTACCCAACCTCTGTATCAAGAACAGATCCTGTCAGCCTAAAGCCTCACATGCAGCTTTCAACTCCCCATCTTGTAAAAAACCAACATTACTCTGCTACCAGCTATATAAAAAAAAAAAACCTACAAACTCACACACTTCTGAGCAAAGAGGCTTCTGGGTTCATTAAGCTTAAAAAGTCAATTGTTTCCTTTGCCATCTGCTAGCCTATCCTGAAAACTTGTTTCAGTCTCATCCACCATGGTTACTGGAATAGCATCTGTCTACCTGCAATCCTGACAGCTTGGAATATTTTTAGATACTAATTAGTAAAAAGTCATGTCCAAGAGAACTTCCCTGACCTTGTGCTGCCATTTAAAACTCTTCAGCTGTGGGCCACCAGAGAAGCCAGCTCCACTGAAGCAGCAGATACAGGAACAAGCAAGATAATGGGGTAGGCAGCCAAGCCTAACCTGGCGCACTCACTGATGAACAGCCAATATGCTACGGTCCCTTGAGACTTCTTCTCAGAATACTCTTTTCCTTCCTGGTAGGACAGCAAATTCCCTGACCTCCATTTCAACGTGATATGTAGTTCTTTGAAAGAGTATAGACAACTAAAATAATTTCTCTTGTTTTGCTTGTAAAAATTTGTTTTTCTTCCCAATGCAATTCAATGGCCAAATATTTTGTATATATATTAGTGTATATATTTTGTACACATATATTAGTGTACTAAAATCCCCTTTCCAACACCAAAGTAATTTTTCAACTGGTATAGTCACTTTTTGTTTTCTCATGCAAAACTGAATTTTAGTTCCTATAGTCTCCACTGGCCAAACTAAACCTTGCCTTATTACTGGAGCTTGGCAAAATTATAAGAAGAATCTGGACCAAACACTACTGTCTATGATACAGCAGCTGGAAGGCATCCAAACACCATAATTTATCCCATATATTCTTGAGTTGAAATCCTAAAAAATCTGTTTCTACAAAACCACTAAATCTTGACTCTAAATATATATTAAAGCCTGTAAAAATTATCAAAACCTTTTGAAAAGCAAGTAATTGTTGATACTACTGGAATAAAAGGCACTGATGAGTAAGTCTGTGATCATCCTGGCCAAAGCCTGACAAAGGTAATTCAGCTACAGAAAATATATCTGAAGTAAACCTAGTTTCATTTAATGAGTTCTTTTGGGTTACATTTTTTCCATTCTTTGTTGCTGTTGCTTGATATTTAGCTGTAGACAGAACTTCTATGCATCCAGATGGACTAAACACCCTTAGATTTTTATTATTTTTTGTTTTTAAATTCAAGTTAGTCCTTGCTTGGCCACAAGAGGCAAATAAAAAAACAACAGCACAACTTCTATATTAATAACATTTGCTATTTGTTGTTTTGAAATCACCAGATGCCTCAGTCAGGGAGCTACATTGCTGCTGTAGATAAAATCAAAGGCAGAGGCACAGATGATATTTCTCTTGAGGAGCTAAGTACTAAACTAAAGCAGGATGACAAAATTGAGCATTGTGAAGTTCGCCCAGAGCTCGGGTTGGATTTCTTTGCCATCTGCTGCCTGCAGGAGCTGTCCTGCAGCTGCCTGTCAGCACACCACTGCAGGAGCCCCACAGTGCAGCATGGCAGGAGGAGTTCCTGAATCCGGTGGCCAGCAGAAGCAGCAGTGAGGAGAAGACTTTTGTCCCTAGTCTGGAATTCCCTGTGTTAGCTGGGGAAATTCTCTAGACTAGTAGAAATGCCTGAAGATTAGCATTTTGTTAACTCAGCAAATAATCTCACTGAAAAAGGTTGTGAAGATATCAAAGTCCCTGCAGAGTAAACAAGATCCCTAAGGGCTCAGCAGTTGTCAAACACCAGCTGCTTACTTCAGCATCCCCTTGCAAGCCCATAGCTTTGCATATGTTGGTTCTGACTCCTGTTACACAATTTTTTAGCATATAAAATGGATGCACTAAATGCTCATCTAGCATGGTAGTTTGGTTTGTGTCAACTACCAGAAAGCATTTGAAAAAACCAAATGTAGTGTAACACAATACAGCATACTCTTACCTACTAATTCTTGCCATTGTTTACTTTGCAAAAGGAAAAGCAAGGGAAAAAGCCTTCCACATCTAGACAAACTTGGGACCTGTGATTCAGGATGGTTACAATTCATCTTTTGAGACAATGAGGCAAACTGACTTGCCTCACTTGTCCATGGAAAGCCCTGCCACAAAATGGAGGGGCAGGAGTATTTTAATTGAAAAAAAGCTAATAATTCAGCAGAGACTGCATCTGGAAAAGTATCTACAGAGGGCATGACTGTGCATCTTCCTATAGCAGAGATAAGCAATTAGCCAGTTAAAGCCACTGGAGACTACTTGCAGTATTGTTGCTAACATATGCTTGTGAAATCAGGATTTAATTTCTCACAATTTCAATGTTCCAGTATCTCAGACTTCTACTCTGTGGGAATGTGATTGTTTAGGGCAGGATCTCCCCTTGAGATGTATGTCCTTAATTTATTGCTGAAGGGTTGAGTAATGTACCAATCACAGAATCATTCATGTTTTATTAAAATTAATTTCAAGGGATTGTTGGTTTTAGGAAGCATGTATAGGACTGTTCAGATGCTTTGGCAAAACAATAGCAGCAACAAAGAGTAATGAAAATGTTTCCTTTTTTCATTCCTTTCACTGTAAGATAAATTAATTCTAGCCTCAGAGTATACCAAGAAAAGGAAAAAAACAACAGAAAACTCCTGCTATTTTGTCCCACTTCCTCAGATTTTTCATGTCTGTCTTGCATTGCTGCTTCTGGAAGGAGTCCCCCTTGGCTAACATGTATCTTTAGGCTCTATCTGCACATCTGGGTCAGCACTATAAAAAAGTTGTTTGTGACACCTTGCTCTCCCTACCAAATGTAGATAGGTTTCCTTTATTCTCATATCTGATTTTCGTAGGAATATTTCTTTTCAAGAGCCTGTCTTCAGATATTTTCTAGGCTTGTTGAAACAGTAGAATATAATTGCTTCATCTAGTAGATAATTTATTGTCTGAGACTATTTTAAGGTGAAGAGACACCACCATAAAGAGGTCTTGCTTGCTAAGTGATAATTACAGGCTGAAAGCAAAAATAGAAAGAAAGAAATGTTGTTGTCGTCTTGGAATATTTCAGCCACTTTACAGTGAGGCTGAACAAGAAATTCTCATTTTACAAGGAAAAGGAAAAAAGAGGTGGGTGAGGAGAGCAGTCCTACTGCAAGAACTAGAAGAGAGCAGAGGTTTTCTGTTGCACAGCCAGCACTGTGCAGGTGTACACAAGACAGAGCTCACACCTCACCATGTACAGGTGCACCACTATGGCCACTACAAATGCACCAGATACGGTATCAAGATTGTCTGTACAGAAGAATCACTTCCAGAAAATACTGCATTTTCTGGAACCAACTTTTAGTGTGATCAACAGCTTTTCCTATAAGGAGAGCAAAACCATTAATTTTGTTACTGTGTCACAAATCAGAGAAAAAGGAATAAAATTAAGGTCCAAAATGACTAATCAAATTTGCTTGACAAGTACTAATTCACTTTGATCTATTCCTCACCATAATTTCATTGGCAGGTAAACCATACATATTTATAAAAGTGGCAGCAGGCTGCTGTTGTTCTGTTTGTAATTTACAGTAATAAAGAATTCATTTAAATTACCATATTTGAAGTCCCAAGGTGACTCTGCAGTGGTTGCAGGCCCCCTGCTATGCAGAATACCTAACACAATAAAGAACAAAGTAAAACAATGCTACAATGAGACCAGGGCTCCTGGGTAATCAATTCAGGTATTTACAGCTGAAACAATAGCTCTGTGCAAATCAGCATCATTACTACAGTTTGCTGATAGAAACCCCAGGGAACTCAGGAAGTGTCTATCTGCAAAGCAGCTGATTACTCTGAGTTACTTATGTTTTGTTTAAGCATTATTGTTTCCCATAATAATAAACAGTAAATGATTGTTTAATAAAAGGGCATGAGAGGTGCAACCAAATGTGCAAGGTACAACTTTTCCAGAATGTTGGCTTGCCATATTGGTAAGCAAATGCACCTATCAAAAAAAGGACTCCAGTATCAACCTTGCCCTTGTGAAGCACCATTATCAGATTCACCTGTTTGGGTAGGGTTTTTTTGGTTTTTTTTAATGCTTGTTTCTCATCTTACAGACTTTAGAAAAACAACGCAAGCATGGACTCAGGGAGAGCCAGTTTAATCAACCTAAAAACCGACGCTTATGGTTTTGGCACATAGATAGGGCTGCTTGTCTCTCCGTTTTGCTCTTCTTATTGGAAGAGGAAAGCAGAGAAAAAGCAACCTCATTGGCACTCTCTCCCCTCCATTGATTTGCTTCATGAAGGCAAGTTGTTCCTCAAGACCACATCTTTCACAGTGGAAGACACTCTAATTCTTCATATCCATACATTTCCTTAATATTTTACTAATACAAAGAAAATTACATTTAGGCACATTTTAGAATGTTTCTTTTCTGAACTAGCAATTCGTCTTTTAGAGAGGATGAGGTAGGCTGACTTTCCTTCTCTGTCCATGAAAATCCCTGTCATAAAATGGAGAGGTGTGACTTTTCACATTGAGTGTGAAATGTGCCTTGCACTGATTTGTGAGCTGCTCAGAAAAAAAAAATGAAGAAGAAATTACTTCTTCAGTGAGGGATGTTTTCAACCCTTCCCAAAATAAAATGCTACACCAGTTAATTTTAAAAATGTTCCTACCTACAGAAAAATTAGATGGTGTAGTTGATACACCATTGCCTGTGGCATCCTCAGAATAATGGTTGTTTAAACCTGCTTTTACCTCAGCAAATGAATACTCACTATCCAGCTGTTCCCCATGCCTTCAGCAGGCTGCTGCTGAAACATCCAACAGTGTCCAAATACATCTGAATTTCATCTCAGCTACAAGAATATTGCCTTTTACAGTGACACACATCCTATATCTCAGGCATTACCTTGTTTACATGAAGAATGAGCTGCTTCTGCTGTACTTTTTCACAAACATGTCTTCCACATTAGTTGGCTGACTGATCAAAAGTATGAGACCAAAACAATAGGAAACACACAATTGCCACCATAAACTGAAATTTCTGTAATACAGCAATTGCAGCATGGATACATTCCAAGAAACAGGACTCTACCGAAGTCAAGGAGACAAAGTCTGGAAACATCATTTCAAATTGGGAATTCTTTAGTTTTCAAAAAATGATACCCAGGATTAATTCATATGGACTTGGCATCTGAGGAACCTTTCTATATCCTGGATGGAACTGAAAAATAGTGCAAAATACATGGGGAGTCACTTCACACCTGAGTAGTCAGATTCCTTAGTGAGAAACAGAAACATTTTGCCTTATGCTGAGACTCTTAGTACTGTCATTATGGGATGCTCATATACACATGTCCAATAACTTCGACACTGCACAGAGTGACAGAAAAATGATCTCTCTTCATACACTGCCAAGAACAGCAAAGTTCTTCAGTCACATTGTTACCACACAACACATCACAGACTGATTATGAACTGAAATGTGATTGCTAAGTTTCTGGAAGAACGCGTATCTGAAAAGTATTATGGAAAAGAACGATAAGAATAATACATCCCTAACAATAATCTAAGATAAGAAAGAAAATGAGAATTTTTTTTAAGCCTAGCAATAATTTAGCTATAAATCAATTACTGGAGAAAGCAAGGCACTTAACTTCTAAAATATAGGGGACGGTGGTAACATTTTGGAAGGCTACTACTCTTGTTTGAGCCCAAACTGCTGTGGGATGTACAGTAAAAAAAATGAAAATAGAAAAAAAGATATACATAGTAGTTTTGTCTCTATGTCAATTCCCTACTTCTACTAAATTGAAAGTGCACATATTCAGCTCAATCACCCACAAAATTACAATGGTTATGAAGTCCCTCATATTTTAATTTTGTAACACTATGTTAAAGGCTGAAAAAGAACTATGCTATTTCATTTAGTCATACTTCAAATATGAAATTGTAATAGAACTGGGTTTTCAGAATTGCTACCCAACAGCTAGAAGTGCCAACTATTTAGAGAAACAGATTCTTGTAGAAATTTGGAAGCAGTGAAGAACAGAACTCAGCTCAGTTCAGACAGAACATATGGTAATGTTAAGTTAATTTTTCAAATAAACGGTCAGTCACTACAATGAATTTGAAATGAAGACAAGGCAGAAGAAATCTGTCAAAGATGGAAAATAAGAAAAAAAAGGACATAATGAAGTATCAAAAGTGAAGTCAAATCTGCACAATCTCCAAGAAGGTATTTACTGGAGAAAAGTAAATTATTTTTGTGTCTCTAAAAAATGAAATATGAATGATTTTTTTGTGAAAAGTTGTTACCTGGCAGTTGGTCCAAGCTTAGTTCCAAATCCAAATGCTACATGCAAAAGAAGATTCATATGGAAATAATTTTCTTGAGCTCAGGGTAAATAGAGCTCCAGACAGTAAATAAACCATAAATGGGATGCAAGTCTTGATTCGAAGCATTTTACTTTTAGTTCAAATCAAACAATGTAAGCTTGCATAAAATGCATAGAATCAAGAGAAGAAAATAAACAGAGAAAAAAGTCTAGTATGGCAATAGATAAAAAGAAGTCAATCTAGTCCAGAGAAGCAGAGTAAATGAGAGCTATAAAAAAAAACAAACAAAACCAACCAAACAAACCCCAAGCTATAGATTTTAAATAAAGTATGCCTATTGTTTTGGGACTGAGAATCACCAGCTACAAAATATATCCTTCTACAGGGAACTGATAGTAGGAAACAACTAAATTACATATTGTTTGCTAAGAAACAGTTAAGTAAAATGGAGTACCAGAAATTTTAGGGTAAAAAATGACAAGAATTCTTCAAGGTAAAACTTACAAAGATGTAGAATACAAACTTCAATAGGATATTCTACAGGTCCTGTTCTAACAAGTCCTTTAATCTAGACAAAACTTCAGGGGCTTTCTTACAGAATAATCTTACACTGGAAAGGTAATCTTGATAAGTTTAACAGTTTTGTTGTTTGGGGGCCTTTATGTGGTTTTTGTTTCTTGGGGTTTGTTTTGTTTTTCCTTTTACTGAGCACATGTAGCTAAACCTGATATATGTGACATTATGAAAAGCTAAGTTTTGGGATATAAAGAAGCACAAAGCAAGTGGAACAATTCTGTAATTAGCACCAAGCTGGATGTGATTCTGGTCACTAGAATTGTCTGTCCAGATAAAATATAAAGAAGTACACAAATGAATGCAGGAGATCAACCTGCTTTTGCGGTGTACCTTAGCAAGCATTACCTTCAGTGCTGCAGCATCACACAGTTATGAGAATTGCAGCTTTGCATTTGACTAAATTATTAGGCATTTAATTTAAGAAGTCTTTACATTCCAAGGTAAATATATCTCTGTTTTGGTATTTGGTTAAAATATACTTTGGGAATTATTTATTTTACTCTCTTGAAAGGCAAAAATATTTCAACAACCTTGATTGTCAAAATATATATGTAGGTCACAAAGCAAAGCTTCAGCCACAAAGTTCTGTTTTCAGAAGTTCCCATGAAATTATCTCTTTACCTAGAAGGCATCATTAAAAGAGATTTAGAAAAACAGAATATAATAAAATGAAAAAAAATCATTCTGAAGGCAGGAGTTCAGAAGTTGTTAATAACTCACCCAGCAAAGAAAATTCATGTCATTGCCATTTAAGATTATGACAATAAAGCTATACTCATAAAATCAGCACATAAAATATTTCACTCTATAAAACTTTCTAATTGCCTTTTTTTAAAAATCAAACAAACAAAACTGAAAGTTGCCAATCTAGATCTACACTAGATCTCTTGGGTGGTTTATAAAAAGGAAAGCCTTGCAAATTGAAGAGGAAATTAAGTCAGGATTTTCATGGTAGGATGAGTTGGAGAGATAGGTACTTGGCAGGGACAAGAGAACATACTCAAGCATAAGCACACATAAGCAACAAAGCATCAAAAATCTGATAACGGTGAAGCAGGCAAAGAAAAATAATATCACTTGAATTAAAAATTATGAAAATCCAGAATATATTTTTCTTTAGGTTGCTCAATGTTGAATGCATGAACTGTCAATTCTGTATAAAAACATAGTTGAAAACTTTCCACTATCTTTAAAATTCTTTGTCTTGGAATGCATAAGGACGTTGGTGTTGACTGTTTTGTTTTTGTTTTTTATCTCCTTGTCTGAAATTGTAAGAAATTTTGTCCAAGCATCCAGTTTTTCAGACAAATATTTTATGAATCCTTTTTGGAAAAACATCAAAATACAGAAAAGATATCTCTTTACAGAAAAAAAAACAAAAAAAACCAAAAAACCACCAAAAAAACAAACCAACCAATAAACCCCATAGAACTCTCTGCACTGAGCCTCAAACCCAGACTCAAAATACCACCCATGGCAGCAGTTAACATTCTCACCAGAATGTGATACTTAATCCCCAGCTTCACAGTGGTGAGAAATCCATTAAAGCTTTTAAAGCAAGGGATAAAACACTTGCAATTCGCTCCATGCACATTTTGATTGGTTTAACAACTTTTGACCAGATATTAATTTTTACCATGAAAGAATTCACCAAGAATGAACAGCAACTAATCTTATTTTAAAACCTAAAATGTTTCTGGGACCTGAACATATACCATATTCTTGGCTGTGCAACAACCCTTGCTGGCTGCACGCCTCTTCCAACAATTTGCAAGCCACCTGTGTTAGCTGATTCAGTGAAGTCATGCCAATTTTACGCTAACCCCACTAGCTGAGCAAAACAGCAAAGTTGTGTAAATGAAAAAAAGTACTTAATGACTGCAGCCATACAGACAAACTTCTCACATCTGCAAAATGTTGAAAAACAAGAGGCTGTTCTGCATGGGAAAATTATAATTTTTCAGGGGGGTCCCACAATTAGGAAAAAGTAGGCTTCCTCACTTTGCTGTGCTGTAAGTCAAACCCTGGAGAAGGCAAGCAAGCAAGCCTTCCAATATTTCTTTCAAGCATATGAGGGAAGCAGCTGGCATAATCAGACCCAACCTGATAGCACAACTTTCTGCAATAAAAAGTTTGAAATGCTTAGAGCATCAGTCAAGCCACAGTACATGATAACCTTTAATGTGCAAAAGGTACTCATTTCACCTCACAGTATCTAACACGTCATCGCTGAATGTTCACTCAATTTTCAAGCAATATCAAAGTATATGAAGAAACCTCATACAGGTGTAGTGGTTCCACACATTTGTGCTTTTCAGCACTGGTCAAATTTTTTTAAAATTTTTGTGGTTGTGGCCCCAATATTTTTTTCTCTGACAGGCAATGAACACTCAAAAAATGTTAGTATAGGTCTGAGTTTGGAAAGTCTTCATTCATTTATTTTCCTTTCTACATGCAGCTATTGCAATGCCAGTTACACAAGCAGCCTTTCAGAAATCCAAGGCACAAAGTGTGTCAATACATACAGAATATTTCACCTACAGGCAACTGAGTGTAGATCAAGTTGTTACTTCTCTGGTTTCTGCTGTTAGTTAAATAACCATTTTTTTCCTACAAACCATTGACTTCATGCTTATTGCACTAACTGGCACTGTAAGCCCACTCTAATTAAATTTAAGAAAAGTATAGTTTCATTAAAGTTACAAAGAATGTTTAAATATCAAAGAAACATGTCAGTGTATGGAGACCAATAGTTATTTTTTTTAAGGAAACATCCACAAGAGAATCTCCAATTACCAAACAAGGAAGGAAGGTTCCAATTTTTAGTTCCCAAATCACTTTTGTATTTTAAGCTTATTACCACTGAAAATGTAATTCTTCATTGGCCTCAGATCTTGAAACTCATCCACCTGGAGACAGAGTCACCCCCGCTGAGATTTTGCAAATACCTCCTCTTATGGTATCTATGTACCATATCCCTTATAGTATCTGCTCTAAAAATTTAGATATTGTGATGTAACCTTGACAAGACAAGCTATTAGGGAAGAAAAAAATTGTAAGGGGTAACTGAAAAAAAACCCAAAACAACCAGCTAATGAAAATAAGCATTCTTCTGTTGGCATATTTAGCCACGACTCACATGTTCAAAGTCAAGCATATGTTTAAATAACATCCTGTTCTAGAACTTGAGTACTCATGGCTTTGCAGAATCAATCTTTCATTGGCATATGATTATATACACAGTAGGAAAAGCCATGCTAAAATAAATAAAGCTGCAATGCAATGTTCAAAATGCTACTGAATATTAAAAAAAAAAAATTCAGAAAAATAAATATTTTTACCTGTAGTATGCTTTTCACTCTGGCATATGGTAAACAATAAGACAGATGTCAATAAATGCTAAGTGGAAAAATCTTTTAAAGATAGCCATTTTAATGGAATACTCTGCCCAAGTGTCAAAAACTATTACTTAACATTAGTACTTAAAACTGAGGTCAATACAATGATGCTAAATCTGCTTCATACTGCATTAAAAAAAAAATCTTCTCATAGTAAAATTCAACTATGTGACTGTGTACTGCTTGTATAAAACAATTAGAAAACAATTTTCTTTTAAGATAAAAAAAGAAGTAAAGATGCTTGCTGGTATCAGAAAATGACCTCTTGAACATTCTTGGCACATTCTTCATTCTCTTTTTCCTCCTCCTTTCCTTTTTATCTTTGACTAAAAAAAATTATTCTTTGAAGAATCTATTAAACACAGCAGGAAGAGGGAAAGAGACAAGGGAAGAAAAGAATTCAAAAGATATTCTCCTGACTTCCTTAATACAATTTTATGAATCTTGTAGAAAAAGAGAAAAAACATATTCATATATTTGGAAAAAACAAATTCAGAAAAAGGAAAGGAACACAAACACAGAGTAATAGTATCCTATTTCTTGATCAGCAACTAGAATCCAAAGGGATGCTCACTTTTCTGTAGCATATTTTGAAAGACCAAGAATATTGTTCAACCTGTTCAGAAAAATAATAATTTTCATCAGAAATATTTCTAACATGTTTTAGTACTAGCAGTAATGCTTTAACCCTTAGATAAATACCATCTGAATTGCAAATATGGATAATGTATTTTCTAGAAAACAGGAAGCTCTGAGACAGTATGATCAAAACCATAAATATCTTTGAAAACAGGGGGTTATTACAAGGCACCAGGACACCCAGAAAAGTGGATAAATCATACAAAACACATTTTTCATATGCATACAGATTAGTTCAGATAATCAGAAAGATAGCAAAGGGTTGAGACAAGAGCTCTTTCCAGTGAAATTCATTCTCATGACAGCAGACATTTCCAGAACTGACTTAGTCTCAAGAAAAGAAAAACAAAGCCTCCTGAATATTCACTCTCCTTCCTGTGATGCAAAGCATTATAAATCCTACCTCACACCGAGAGACTCATTAAAGACATTCCATGACTACTTGGATGTGAGGATATCACTCAGAAAGTGCAGGATGATTAATCTGGATGAATCTAGGCTCTGACCAAGCAAAGCACATACACTGGCATTTATATCCTATCAGTTTTGATGGGATTATTCAGATGCAGCAAGCACAGGTTTAACTACTTACAGATGTGAGGTTACAAATTGGTTCTAAATGTTCTGTGGAACTCAAACCACCATAGAGACCCTAACAACACAGTAAGAACACCTCTATAGAAATATTTTATTCCTTGCTATTATAAACAACACATTTTATTAAATGAAAGATATCAGAGAAGGACAACAAAAATTCTCAGGAGATTCAATCTCTTTGTCCCACATAGGGAAACACTCTATAACCAGAGCAGAAGTTGCCAAGTGGCCAGCTAATATCTGTATATTGTCCTGATTCTTTCTAGCTTCAGAAACTGGAATACCTTAACTTTGAGAGACTAAGAACTCAACAAAACTGTCTCCACTTTTGATACTGGATTTTTTAACAAGGAACACAAAAAGCAGGGGTGTAGGGAATGCTACATTTTATACTTCTGTACCTTGGCACATTACAGGTGTTTAAGACTAGCTACTATTCAGAATTGCCTTCTGTTTTTTATTTTATCACTAGGAAAAATTATTTTACTGCCTTCTACTAGTTTAATGACTTATTAAAATAATACCTTGTATCCCTGTTCATATAATATAAATTTTATTCTGAAGACAGAAAATTGGCAGCAAGATTGAGAAGGATGTGTAGAATGCTTTAAATTGTATTTTATTTCTCAATTCTGACTTCCAGAAGGTCGTGTTTCATTAACCAAAACATAATTCAAGCACAAACGTAGAGAGTGAGAAAGTCAAAAGTACAATAATCTACAATTCTCTACTTAATGAATAAATTATGCTTTGAAATCAGGTTTTCAAAGCTTGCCAATGTTCCTAAATAACAATAAATGTACTACTTTTTGGAATGTAGGAAATGGCATATTTTCAAATAGTCCTTCTTACTGTTGCAGGCAATGGGGTCTTAAATACAGGGCACTCTACATGCTTTTCACAAGCACCACTTTGTTTTCATGTTTAGACAATCATAACTCTCCTTAACCTTTTATTTTCTTACTGTGCCAAAGTTTATGCCATGTAAAATCAATAAAAGATCCCAAAATATCTGCACAGCTGAAGAAGACACTTAAACATATAGACACCAGACATACCAGACACCATTTTGTCTTTAAAACATGAAACAGGGGTTGTAGTAAGATAATTCATAAGATCTGTGGAACAAAAATTAAATAAAGAGAAATGTACTACCAATTGCCTCAAGCCAAAATCACCTAATAGCTTTAAAAGACAAAGGAATTACCATTAGAGTCTATGAGATACTCTAAGCACCCCTCAAGGGCCTGTACATGCTTCACTTGCTTTATGCGAAGCCTTGCATCCCTCAGAGTACAATTTTGTTAATCAGTTTTCAAGGTCACAGCTGAATGCAAGAGGGACAGGCTGTGCATCTGCAGAAGATACTTATTTCTGGAAAAGTCATAGTTCTATTTATGTGAAAATGATCACAGTTATGCAGTACATAAGTGTTAACCTACAAACACCTATAAAAAATACTCAAACACACAAATTTGTTTGCATAATCAAGGTGTAAAGGGCCAAGGTGAGAGAAATGTCTTTTTAATTAAAATTACTTTAACAGATACATGCCTAATTATGTTCCCATAAAACAATAATGACTATTTTTCCTGACATTATGGATATATTTGAAGGACAAGAGAGAAAAAGAGCTATTTCTCAAAAACTCAGTGATGACAGTCTTCAAAATTATTTTTCTCTCTTGTTCTGTATTTTTACTTTAAAAACAAAATTAAGTTAAAAATGCATTGAACTGAATAAATGACTTTCTGAAGCTGTTTTCTATTTTATATAAGCAGACTGATCCATATTGCACCTGCTCTCTGATCAGGACATGCTCTGACACCTTCTGAGGCACATATAGCAAAAGTGAATAAATATAACTTCTTTTGTCAGGAAAGACAACCTCCAGCAAGTTTAGAGAATCCATAGGGAGCAAAGGCATAGTCTTGCTCATGACTGCAGTTCAAGATTGACATCAGCATTGTCAGCCTGTTTCCAAAGAGGTTGGACAGATTCATAGAGGTGACATCTGAGTGCAGTCATCTTTCCTGCACTGTGCACATCAGTAGGCTGGTCCTGGTTTTCTTGGCAGCTGTTTGGCTGACACTGCCTTTAGTGGTTGCACAGAACATATCTTATGGGAAGTGGTATGATCTCTTTGTTGCTTCAAACAAAACAAAAAGAAAGAGTAATTTGTAAAATGCAGATGGAATTTGCATACCAAAACAGCACTGTCTGGCTCCTACTTTCAGCAGAAATATGGGCAGATTTGTCTCTTGTGTAAAGCGAAGTAAGAATAGTATGGGGGGAAAACATTCATAAATGTAATGCTCTTCAAATAACTGAAGACTGCTTGTAGAGAAGAAAGACAAAGAAAGAAAGAAGTACATATACATAAGAATGTATATACGCATACATACACACATAAGTATGAAATAGTAATCAAAATTCCATTTTACTTAGTAAGCATGTAGGAGCACATACCCTTAAAGGAAAGCACAACTGAAAGTGACTCAGAGGAGGGTTTTGTAAAAGCTTGCTGTGGTAGAAAACCTCTGAAATCTCTGCACAGAAAAGCAACACTTATGCTACCTCATTCAGTAGAGTAGGTAACTTATTCAATAGAGTAGAGTAGATATAATTTTTCTCTTATCTTGCTATCCAGCAACACATTTTCTCTACTATTTTACTCACTTTTCACTACTACTGAACTCTTTCAGGAGCAGGTCCAACCAACAGTTGATCTTTAGAGATCAGCTGTAAGACTTATTCCCTCAGCAAGAGAAAGCTATGTCAGTGTAATTGGAGAAATATAAAGAAATAATTCAAACACTTTTGATGGACAAATGTACTTGTTTTCATCCTGCTTATTGCATTTCAATGCACAATGATATGGAATTACTTCAACATAAACTAAAACTAACATGTCAAGTGAAAATACAAGTCTTAGCACAGGACTTTGTAGCATTATAAAAATGTGTTTCTATTGGTGTCATTTTTCTAGTAGTATTCTTATATTGACATGCCAGTGCAGTATCATTACCATTTACAAACTTGTACTGGGAAAATGATCATCCCCTTAATTGTGTACATTTTCAACCTTTTTTAAATATCTGCACACAGCTCCCTTACTATGTCACAGATATTGACAGAACTTAACAGATTTTGGTTGACTTTGATTATGATGTATTTCTTGTAATTTTCAAACCACACTGCAAATCAGCATCTTTTTGCACCAAGTTCATAACAGTGATGTATTAACTATTTAACTTGACTTTTGTCTATCTTCCACTATGGGACTGAATTTATTTTCTATGCCCCTGCCTGAAATATGCTCTGGAATTTCCCTTTATAAGGAAACTTTAATTGTGCTGGTAACTTAGTTGATAAAGAACTTAGTGCATTACAGCACAGTTGCTGTTTTAAAGTAAACATATAATTAAGTTTACTAAATGAGGTTTTATATAAATACATTCATCAGGAGGAAGAAAGAATTTCCCTGAAGATCTAAAAAATTTAGATCCCTACTGGTTTTTCTTATAGAACAAAATAAATAATAGATTCTTTCTAAGACAGCCTTCAGAAACTATTTTGTCTTCAGAAGCAACTATTAACAACATCCAAATTAACAAGAGGAAAGAGAACTATCAATGATCATGAGTTTCTACATAAAATGCAAAAAAAAGCAATTCTAATTATTAAATTCCATTACAGTTCCATCAAGTCTGTAACATACCAAGAGCTTTGCATGCTCAGTGCAGACTGTCAGTAGAAAATGTGTGAAATATTCTCCTTATACTGCTGTCAGTCAGTACACTGCTATGACAATTCATTCTACACCATGGTTTAGAGAGAAATATAACAGTAGGTATCTAGTTATTATATGTACACAAATGAACATATTTCTCCAACATATTCCTCAATCCCTCCATTGTTTTTCCAAAATGTTGTACCCATAAGCCCCTGTTACACATCAAAAATATAGTCATAGAATTTCAGAGTAGTACCTTGCCCAGACATCTATTGAAAACAGTATGTAAACACTTACCATCAAATTCCATCAAAATGTTTATCTGAATTATGCATTTTTGAAATCTGAAAACAAATGCTATGGAGCTATTTGACTGAGGAACTGAATGGCTCTCCAAGACATTACCAAGAAAACAGTATTCCATATTAGATCTTAAGTGACTCTATGAAGTATCAAGTAACATTTCATAAAGTTCTCTACATATTATGACAGGTTCTCTGTCTTATGAATAGTCCTTCATGTATTTGATTTCAAAAATTATGTCCTGGCACATTTGCCCAATACCGCTATTTTCAATTTTTCCTAAGTTCCTGCAGATGAAATTATTCTGTTGTGTGCATATTTAGGTTTTTGCTGCTGGGCAGCTTCATTCTTTCTTGGATATTTTCACTCTTGTTTCCCTATGCTGTAAAAGCCAACCACATCTTTCACAAACACTTTCCATTCCTTCCCCTTACTAAAGTTCAAGATGTTGAAACACTGGCTGCTCAGCAGAGAGTAACAGTTGAGTTCCTCCCCAAACAATTCCTTTAATGCCTCAGTTGAGTCCTGAAAGGAACATCTCTGCAATCTGTTCACCTTGTTCCTTCAGACCTCAGGTCTCTGCTGAAAGGATAAGGCTTGCTAATTAATATTACTTGTGATGGTGCCTTTGCAATATAGATATCTCTCCAAAGACAACTGGATTGTGACCTCCAACAGCAATTCTCATAGGTCACTGCACCATCAGATGGTGAAAATATTCAGCTATTTCTAACCTTGCCTGAAGGAAAACTAACCAGGGATGAAAATGTTAATTCCTTTCATGTTAAGGATTTAATTTTAAAAAGAAGGAAAAGAAAGTCCCAGACACCTGAACTTGCAAACGTCTATAGGAGAAAAAACACACTGTGGGCTTGCAAGTTTCAAAAGAGTCTCTTTGTACAACGTTTTAAAAGCATTTGCTATTCTGCTTTTCTTGGACCTTGCAAATAAATTCTAACTTGAACATTTAAATTTACAATACTTGAACAGAATTACATTCATTAGCTATCATTTTTCATTGATTATATGCAAGCATTCGTAATCAGGTTTCTTCAGAATATTTTGGAAGTGAGGTTCATGAAATGTTGGATATGTTACACTTGGATATCTGACACATTAAAACTACTGACTCATCCCAAATAATTTAAGCTTTTCAGTTTTTGTGTCTAGCAGCACATAGACATAAACACATAGAATAAAATATGTAAGTGAAGAAATCTACAAAAACAACTAACTGTATTAATCACATCTAAATTAGAATGGCAGAAAACATACAACATATAATATAGACCCTATTGATAAAATTCTGGAATCTGCAGGCCTCAGGTAAAATGTCAAATGCAAAATGAAATTAATGTCATTTATTTTATCCCAGGTATATCAGGAGATGCACATTATGGAAATAAATTCAAATCAGAAATGAACTTTACTTTGTGACATAAAAATTCTCACTCATGGCTGTTTCAAACACTCAGACATACCACAAACCATTATATTTATGTTCACAAACATGTGGGAAAATGTAAAAAAAAACCAAACCAAAACAAAAAAAAAAACAACAAAAACCAACAACTGAAAACAACTCAGCAGGCAGTCAATACATTTCCTCCCATTTGTCCTTTCTGACAATTGTACACTAACATATGCCAAGCAAAAGAATGACAGAGAAAAAAATATCAGCCTCATAAAGAAGGAAAGGTAGGCAGGCTTTAGTCTCTCAGATGAAGAGAAATTCATACTTTATGTCCAGCATTGGACACAAGTGAGGTTGTATAAAATACTCCTCACTTGTCCCCTGATGGCAAAGGATATGTGCAATGTGACAGTACAATAGCTGTACCAACACACTCTTCTGATCCCAAATGTGTTGAAGCTGGAAGCTGTCTCACTGAGATACAGCTGCAGTGCAGATCTTAACAGATTCAGAGGCAGAACACTAAGAACTGCACTGCTGCTCTGTCATTGACATAGGGGGCTGTGTTGTCTAGTGATTATAATTCAAGAGAAAGATTAAGGCAACTAAATTTCATACACAAGGCACACATCTTCCAGTAGCTCATGGTCCAAGTCTTAGAGTCTGAAATCCACAGTGTGCACCTCAGAGGAAACAAAGGTCACTTACTGGCATTTTCAGATTCGGTTCACATTTCAAAAAATTGCCCAAATTCTCAACAAAAGGTTTTCTCTGCATGGCTTTGCTTGTATCAGAACTCAAATATTACAACTGCAACAGGAGTATTCTATAAGTTACCTTACTGGGGAAAAAGAAAAAAAAAAAGCTCTAAATCAATTAGTAACAGTCCTTAGTTTTATATCTAATTTCCTGCTTTAAGTAAGTAATTCTTAAGAAATCTCATTAATTTAGGGAACATTAGGGAATAAAGCAGTAGACATTGTCCCTGATGGTCCTAGTGCTTGGACAAAGTAGATTTAATTCTTAGCACAATCTTTTTCCACTCCTCTTTGAACTGCTCAAGGTATATAAAGACAACAGAATTTAATAGACATCTGGAGCAGAGACCAAATTATCAAGACAGGTCACAGAGAGGGAAAAAGTACATCAAGAAAGAATAGCTAAATATAGATTTAATAACTTGCTTGGATTATAATGGCCCAAAGGGGTAAATTTAGGATCCTATGTCCCAGAAGCAAAGAGAAATAGTAGTTATAGGTCTAGAATAAGGTGCTATTTACTCTTCTGAAAACATTCCATGGGTATTGTCTTTTAATGGACATAGTCTGCGTTTTCATCTCAGAAAACAACAGAAGGTCCTTGGTAAAACTCTCTCCAAATAACAACAAACTTGATCTGAATCAAATTTGCACTACAGCTTCTTCATTAAGAAAACATTAACAGTTCTCAACAAATCTCAGAATATTCTGAGTCAAAAGAGACTTATAAGAATCATTAAGTCCAGCTTTTATGTGAGTGGCCTGTATAGAGATCAAACCCACACCGCTGGCATTAGCAGCACACTAACCAATTGAGCTAATTGGTGGATCTCTATCAAAAGCTGGAGTTTGCAAATTGTCTCTTCAGCTGTAGCATTGGATTGAAATAATCAGCTAAAGATTATGGAATTATTTGTAATGTAAAGGTTTTGAATACCATGACTGACCTGCTACCTCATCTACTTGTCATAGTGTCTGCTATATTTCTCCTCTGATACTCTTTCCATCTTTTTTTTTTTTTTGAAACCTGCATTAATATCATATATGTTTTACAAGAAGAAAGAAAGACAGGGCAAATTATTTCAGGTGTCTCTAAACAATATTTAAACTGTAATTTAACAAATATTTCACTTCAAAGCAACATACATTGATGCACAAAACAGTACAAAATGTAGGTCAATAAAGAAAATGGCACACCTATATCAGCAATACCATCATAAAGATGAACATTCAAAATAGGAAATTAGAAAAACCCTAATCCTCATAATAAGCTTGAGCAAATAGTCTTCTTTTGGTATATAAAACCAACAGGTAAAAGCCACAAGATAAAATCATATATATCATATATGTATTTATTGAGAAGCAAACATTTTATCTCTTACCAATTTAGGAACACTATCCCATTAAAAAACAAACAAACAAACAAACAAACCAAAAAACCCCAACTCATGTGTCGCAATTCTGACTCTGCAATAGAGGAAATGTCACAAACTGCTGCTGGAGGGAAAACATTTCTAACTTGTATTTTGACTTCCGGAAAAAAAAAAAAGACTGGAAAAGATGGCTGGTTAAGAGCTAGTGAGAAACTTAGAAGGCCCAAAGTAATCCCACACAAACCAGATTAACACACTGTTATTACCAACAACATTCATTCTTTATTATCTGAAAGAGAAGAGAGCTGCCCATTGAATTTCCAAGAGGACTTCCTATAGTACATTCACTTTTTTTCCCCTCTCAATACTGAGCTTCTCCATTACTCTCCTGCCCCAGGAATTTAATGTGATCACAGTCTAAATTGATTTGCCTAAAAAGAACTAGGACAAAGACATTACACCCGTTACCCTTGAAGAATAACTAGCATATGCACTACTATCACCACCAGCAGAAGTTCTCACTCCCAAATCCAGTATTAGAAAGTCCAAAGAGCAGAACAGCACAAAGATTCCATTGTTTAAACAAAGCAGTATATTTCTTTGTTCAAGATTATGAAGCAGGGATTTATTAGATTAGAAAAAAAAATCTGATAACACCAAATACACTTCTCCTTCTGCAGAATTCTACCTATTGTGACAGTATATCCTATATATCTTTTACATTTATCTGTATCTGCTGAAAGCTAAAAATAATGGTGCCTTTAGGAATTGTACCCTACTGAGTTTGTGGAATATGACGTGAGGCATTTCTGTTCTACACGTTTTATTTTTACACTGCTTAAAACTGCTGTTATTCCTGAGCCCGATTTATGGGTACCCTGGGGTACTCCTAAACCCCTTTTGATGTTATTTCTACTGGAAACAGTTGACAAAAGCAGATGTTCCCTTGAGCATTGCACAATTTTAGTATTTGTTTCAACTTCCAGCCATTTGCTCAACCTAATAAAGCTTCTTCAAAGACATAGAATAGCAACCCATCACCTTGAATGCTACAGGAAAAAAAAAGTATAAAGGCTGCCAATTCACAATAACTCTGCTGTAGATAAGCAGAATACATTGGAAGGCATTACACTACATGGAATACTGCCTATGGATTTAGCATAGCCCTAAAAGGGTGTTTGGCTTTCAAGTATTTCACTCCAGTGGTCAGACTTGCATGAAAATATTTATATAAAATATAAACCTAAGGCAAACTAAGTGCATCTAATGTGAACTTAAGAATAAAAACTGGCAATAGATTATCATTGCTTCCACTTTGTATTTTTTTTTATATAGCAGAGTACACTACTGCTTTATGTAAGATTTTTATAAGCTTTGCTAACTTTGCTAAAACCATACAAATATACCAAGAATCTTGGAACTTAATTACTCTGCCTGTGGTAGACTGTCAATGATAAATTGATGGAAATACCTAGAGATATGGTGTATGTTGCCGCAAAGAAAAATATTTAAGAAAAATGCTAATAGTATTTCATTGCCATCTTTTCCTGTTTGGTGTCTTGTTGTTGGTTTGGATTTTTTTTTCCCAGAAAAAAAAAAGGAGGAAAAATCTACTTTGAAGAACAGACACAAATTTCTTATTTTATTATAGTGAAGCTAATACAAAGTAATAGCTAATGTAGTGAATATAGTTAGTCCTCTTTTTCACATGAATGCTACAGAAGGATGAAGGTAGGTTTCACAAAATAAATTGCAGAGTGCCCTAAATGCTACTTTTCCACTGGATAACTATATTAGCAAGTACCTTCCAGTACAATCACTTAAATATTTAACTGAAATAAAAAGATTGTGGCTATTTATGTAATTTTTTGGAATTACATACAAATATTACAAGAATTTTAAGTTGGAGAAAGGAATTAGATACTAAAAAAAAACCCAAAACCAACTCAGTGGAGACTTCTTAAGTAGTCCAAGATTTTACAATGACATTTTCATAACTGATAAATGTTTTCATTGTCTTTCTGATGGTCAAAACTTACATTTGACCCTCCTTAAAACTGGTAAAAGACAAAATCAGAAAGTAAACCAATTTCTTGCACAGCTTTAATTGAAAAATTATTTCATCCACCCAAAGATACATATTAAATTCTATTTTAATCACTTGTGGGATTTGCCATACAAAATATAAAATAGTATCTTGGGTTCTGGTATCACCTACAAATTTCTAGTATAACACAAAAGTGCATGAGAGGCTTTTATGGCTTTAAAAAAAAACTGAGTTCTGAAACATAATCAGAATTTAATGTATGCATACATTCTCAAAAATTTAGAGTTATCATAGAAATGTGTATCAATATTTTGACATGATCAGACAGAACAAATTTCTTACATTTTGCTTCTTTTAATGTTACACAGAAAGGCGATTTTAGACTAGCTTTTTCCTTATGTTTTCTTGGGGTTTTTTGGGGTTTTTCTTGTTTTGTTTTGTTTTGCCCCCCCCTTTTGTTTTTTTTGGTATGCTTGTTGTTCTTGAGAGCCCTGTGGACACAGGTCCCAGAGATAGGTACTGTTTATCCCAAAAAGCTCAGCTATTCAGCAAGTTTTATCCCTTTCTTGTACTTCACGTAGTTCAGTGAACTCTTCTGAAACTTCCTGGGCCCCTTACAGGAAATATGGGGATGTGCATAACCCTTTTCCATTCCATCTTACTGCTAGGATATAAAGTCAAATTTCACTGCAGAGCTACAATGGTTGGGTTTCTGCTCCACAACCAAGATGAGCCAGCTATGACGAAGCACCAGGTGACACAGCTTTGTGCAGGACATCTGTCAGGCATTTCCATCTGCCTTGGGATTGGGGATCAGCCCTTGGCCCTCTTGTATTTAGTAGTACAGACATGCACTAGGGGTCTGCACTTCAGTAAGCCAAACCTTTCTCTTGCTCAGGGAATTTTTAGAAGGGGCAGAAGAACCAGCCACTTTTGAGTAGCTAAATCTGCACCTTTCCTGCAAAATGCTGACGTACTTATTTGCCAGAGACTGACATTTGGTCTTTGTTTAATCTGTACCTAGGAGACAGTTCTGTAAATACACCACAAAGGATGCTTCCAAAACCAGCTCATTCCACAAGACACACACCATGTGAATCAGTATAGAGTTCAAGTATCCTTTCCAATTTCTCCCTTCTGACCAACAACTACTGTTTCACAATTATCTTTACACTTTCATATAAAATATCTCCTAATCAATAGAAAAATGTGTTTCAGGTAATTTTTCACTACAATAGTGGCTGTCTTTTTCAGGCAATTGGTTTTTAATCCATGCATTTGCAAGTAATGGATATTCTTGAATGTACATGCCCAAATACCACATGCAAAGATGGATTACAGTATTTCAAACTACAATAAACACAAACATGAGAACAGATGCATTTAACTTTGATTTATAGAACAAACACCAAGAAGTTAATTTCTTCAGGAACAGTCTGTCCCCCGCAAAAATCCAGCTCTTTCCCAGGCCCTTGAATACATATTACCAGAAAATATCTACACACTTATGCCACTATCTTGAGCTCTCAATGTTTTAGTTAGAACTTAAGCAGTCAGATTTCCACCTGCAACGTGACTAAGGTACAAAAATATGAACTGCAATTTTACCAGCTAAACAAATAACACACCTGAAAATATGACCCATTTTTCACCATGTTACCAGGGAAAAAAACTACCAGTCTTTAAAAAGGAAAATGAACAAAGAAAAAGAGGCTCTTTGGAAGTGATAAGTACTCTGAAGCACTGAGACTGTACATCTCTGACAATTTTTGTTGTACTTACCTAATATCTGTGCATGTTATACATGTGATACAGCGGTTGTTTGTTGTAACGAGGTTCAAAGCCACAGATGTTTCACTGTCAGTGGTTGGGTGTGCTCCACATTTAAAGTAAAACTCCTGAAATATGGAAGAAGAGATAAAGAGAAGATTACATACCTGCTGCTTGTCCTGCCTTTATCTTTGGTTAACTGACATTTGAGGGAACAGACAAATCACCACTGCCAACAGCAAAGGAGAACAATCATTAGGAAACGTTTACAAGGGATCCCTTGCAAAAATACCAGTCTAGGTGTGCATTTTGTTCAGCTCCTTTCCTAGCAAAGAAGATATCATTGTGACACATAATGTGATCTTCTGTATTTGCAAAAAAAAAAAAATAAAAATCACTTCATCTAGATTTTTCTAAGTATAGCCGTCAAAGGCAAAATACTAACCAATTTCAATACTCATTAACATTGCAACTATATTTTCTTGTTACAGATATTACCATTTTCTGAATTCTACAACATAGAATTTTAGCTCTAAAATAGTGAAGTCTGCCCTTGCTTTTGTGATGTTGGAAATCTCAAAGATACAATTTTACCATGGTAATAAAGGAAAGCACGACCTCTCTTGTAGCCCATATTACATTTGCAAGTGTACAGTGTTTGAATCAAGTTGCTTTAGCCCCTTAGACTTCCTTCATTAGCATAATATTTTTCAGACAAATGTGTGTTTTGTTCTCTCTTCCCCTCTACTGCACTCCAGGGAAGGCCATATGAAGCACACTATTCTTTGATAAGATTTTGTTACAAGAAATTGTTCTAAGTGTACAAATCACTCTAAGCATACATATATAAAAGCAGTCTGAAGACACATGCTTTGCAATAGGAGACACAGATTAAAGTTTGTAATTTCTTTGTTGCTATGAGACCCTCTTTCCAGTAAAAAATTGTGGAGGTTTGTAATGAAAACAAAGCATAAATGGAATGTGAATTGGAACTTAAGGGTATCAAAACATTGGAAGAAAGGATAAGAAGGCATAAAAGAATGACAATTGTTGACATCAAGATACTAACATCACAGTCTATTCTCAAGAAAACTGGCCTTGGTAAAAAAATACTAAGAAAACAAGGAAAAAAACCCCAAACCAACTGCAGCAAGGGAAGAAAAAAAAAGAAAAAATCGGCAATATATGCTAATGATTCTTGAAGGTGGGACAGGATGAAGGAATAAAAAATTACAGCTACAGTCAACTTCTTCAGAGTGAAAAAATCACACAGGCCTCAGCATCAGGAACAATCCAAAAGCCATGAAAAAGACATGCTAGGTCATGCTAGGTGTTTGCTAGTGTCAGTCCCAGTTCCTGCCTAGACAATGTGGACATATATTACAGCATCCATTAATACATGAGTAAAAGAGGACATGTGGATGAAGGAGAATTAAAAAAAAAAATCAGTTTTGTTTAATACAAAATCCCCTTTCCCCCTCTAAAACTTTGCACAATTTCCTGCAATAGTGTACTAAAAGCAGTCCAGGCAGACTCTTACTTTCTCATACTGCCTTGCAGTATGGAGTTCTTTGTCTGCAAAATAGCTGTCATTTACTGGTTTGGATTTTTTCCTCGGTGGTGATCATCATTTAGCCATATTGTGTATTTCTAACAAGACAAATATAGTACTATGCAATACCATGATACTCTAAGGTGGACTATGGTAACTGGGATATGAGAAATATAAATGTAACCTTCCTCCTAGGTTAGTCACTCCTGTTTGTCACAGAAGTGCTAATATATGCAATAGATTCAGCAATATATTCATACACCACAGTAAGTGAAGGGCACGATGTCTGATGCATGTCTTAGTAGTAGTTTAAGAGAACCATGTGGCAAGAGTGCAATTTAAAGGCAACCCTGTTCTTTAAAGTAATTATTCACAGGACGTTTGAAATAAGTCACCAATACACATTTCTACAAAGCTAAATTATCTTTGTGTTGGGAGGGAGGAAGGAAGAGAAGGCAGGGAAGGAAGGAAAGGAAGGAAAGGAAGGAAATCACAGGCAAGAAAATATGCTTAAAATTATCCTTAGACAAAACTTCAGTCTTCCCAAGGTTTTGCTCTTCTTCAAGACACTGATATACACCTGACTTTTAAATATCAGCTTAACTTGAAGCATTTCAGCTTCAAATGAGTCAATGGAACTACACATTCATCTGGAATAGATGATAACCTTAACCAATCTGCAACTTCAATTTATTTTCAACCTTTAAAAATGTATCCATTGATCTTTGCATTATTTGCTAATAGGTTTTGGAGCTTAAGTTTCTTTGCCCTTTAATTTGAATTTATTTTGTTTGAATTAAATGTTAAGAAATATTTATTTAAGTGCAGAAGATACATATTTCTTTGCTTCTTCTACATACAACTACATCTTCTACATACAAATAAAGAATATTGACAAATCACAATTCAAGAAAAGGTAAACTATGGGCAAGGAAACATACAAAAATTTTTTTTATAAAAGTACTTACCCATTATAGTAAAAACTTACTTGGATGACAAACAAAAAGTGCAATAAAGGTATTAAGGTATTAAGGTATCTTTTTGTCCCTAATGAGCATCTGTTTGGTGATTCTTATTGCTTTTGATAATACCTCATGATAGTTCTTGTCATGAAAGGTACTTAACGAAGAAGGTAAATAAAACTACGTAATTCTTATTCCAGGAAAAGACAGAAAGGGGAAAATAGCAAAAAGTCTTGTGCTACAGTCCCAAAATACTTCTGCTATATCATTAGGAAAATTACTTCTCAATATTTCTATTTATCAGCCCAAACACTGCTTTAAGAAAACCCCTCTAATTAAATTTATGATGTGCTTCAGTGTTGCTGAATCGAGATTATAGAATGTGAAAATACTGTTTAATGTTACAAAAGAAAATCTTGCCAGTTTCCAAAGCTATCCATTGAAAGACTCCCTGCTTGACTAACTGCAATTAAAGAAGCAGTAAATCTTAATATTAAATACAAACAGAACAGAGGGCTCATTAAAAATATAGTAAAAAAAATCCCACATGATAATGTGTCAAGTACTTTTTCAGAAGTAATCCTGAAGATTAAAGAATTAAAGATTTATTCACAACTGATATGTTGAGACTAGCAGTATACCTTGGAAAATCAAAGAGTATCAACCTACACAAAGCACAGTTCTACACAATCAATGCAATGGTCTGTCTCTAGAGATCTCAGGCCTCAGTGCAGTGCTGGGAGTTCAGAAGTACAGGGAAAGTTTGGAACCAAAAATGCAGTATGGTCTGAGTGCCTGGCAGTTCTGCAGTAGTGTGGACTTCAAGATTTTTTAATGTTTCTTTTTCTCTGCAGTAATACACATTCCATCTGTTTAAAAGCTTTTAAAAGTCCCAAAACCAATTAAGTTTCCAGCTGCATATAAAAGTTTATGTTGCCTGGTTTTGCACATTGCATAAATACACAATCCACAAGTATTTATTTGTTCAATCTACCAGATTTTCCAGAGACTTAACATACATATGCTCTTTTTATAGCAGGGCATATACCTATGAAGTTATCACTACAGATAACCCAGCAGCACAAGTTGCTTTTTAATTGCTTCCAGCAATAAAATTACAGAAAGCAAAATATAAGATGGAGGAGTGTAGCCACTTCTCACTTGCATTTTACCAGGTATGCAAATGTAGCTATTTTTTTTATTTCACCCAGTGTATGGAAGCGTAAAGAGAGAAATTTGTCAGATTTTTTAATCCAAATAATTTCTGTTCCAATGTTAATCTCTGAACAGGCATAGAGTCTAGGAGCCAGCCAATTTAAGACTAACATTATAAATTAGCCTCAAACTCTAAAATTCATACAAGCAGGAGTTATTTCTTAAGATTGATATCAAAATGTTTCTAAACTTATGCTATATGAGACAGTATTTTCATAATGTTGACTTAATAATAAAAAAAACCCAAACCTTACAGAATAACACAGAAGGAATGAGCAAAAATTCATGCAGTCTACATCAGTATTCTGACTACTTCTAAACTTTTTAGAATAGAAGAAATCACATTATTCCTTCTTTCTGCACATGTGTTTTTAGGTACAAAAACCTTTCTGACAATTTTAAGTATTGCTGTTCAGCCATAAGTAAGGATGTCAAGGAATTATTGCAAGAGCAGAGACAAAATTTAGTGCTTTTCTTAGTTCTAAAAGTGAGTAGTTTTATGGTCACCTCCTGCAGTGAATACCTTTAGATCATTTTCTTGCCTAAAGGCATAGGTCCCATGAAATTGTGAACATTCTATTTAACACTATAAATGTCTTCCTTTTGGCAGTGTATCTGATAGATTGTTAGTCAGAGAAGGGAGCAGGCATCACTCTTACATACTCTGTCATATTCCTCACTCCCGTTATTGCTTTTGTGTCACACAACATCATAAAAAGTGCACGAGGGAAGAAAAGGTTCAAAGATACATGGTCAATGTTAGCTCCTTCTTATGAAACTCAAGAACAAAATGTTCAGATTTTTAAAAACTCCTCCAAATCTTCTTTGATATTTTAGAGAAAGTGTCTCTCTGTAAACTCTGTCTTTTCAAACAAACTGGGGGTCTACATACCCAAAACTGATATATATATATATATATATATATAAAACAATGTAAATGTTATATATATGAGATAACTGAACCGTCTCCTACATGGTCAAGTAACCACAAAGTAAGTCACACACAAACTATCGGGGAAAGCAGTCTGAAAAAGGCCGAGAAGAAACTTTACCCTTTTGAGATATGTTCTCAAGTCCAGTTTACTGCACCATCAGAAAAAACCCTCTAACCTTGGCTAACTACCACCAAGAAAGCCTGCACCTTGGCTGGTGCACAACATATACGTATAAAAACACACGTTCCTCCCCTTGCTTCTCATTTTGTGCTGTTGGCTAAACTAAGAAAACTCAGAGAAATCTCTTATTCCCAGTTCTTAAAAAGCTACAAAACAACATGAGAGCCTCATGGTATTTTTCCCTCAACTGTCCACACATGTGGATTGATAGGCAAAGTCATTTATGAATATATTTTATAGCCATTGAAGGTGTGGTTTTTATTTTTTTTTAGTTATCAGTAAACTTGAATCCCATTTCAACTACATTATCATAATTATCCCCATGAAAGAGAGAAAACTTCAATGCTCTTGTGGCACACCCCTGTGATAATGATTCATTTGCTTTTGAAATTGAAAAGTTTAGTAGATATTCAGTGGATCTGGGGACAGATTAAAGGAGACTCACTTCAGAACAGCTGTGGAATCAAATATTTCTTCCAGGATGTTCTGTGAAAGACTGAGTTTTACTCTGCGCAGAGATATTTCCAGGTTCCCACATCCCAGAAGAACTACAGGCAGTAGTTTTCCAAGCCATAGAAATATCTGTGACAAACAAACAGACCTAAAACATCACTGTTCACATATGGAACAGGCACTGCTTTTAATGTTACATAAGTAAAAAACATCAGAACTACCACTGGCTAACTGATATGAAGAAGGCTGTAGAGACAAAGAGCAATTCTTCAAGATTTAAGTCCTAAACAACTTTATGATAGACTTGTGAATGCATTACATACATAAGACTGCTCCACTTTCTTCTGTGAGCAAACAGTATTTTGACTATCTCTGCTTATTGGAAGGTATCTTGCTCAAAATAGTAGCAGGTCCCCCCCCATGCACCTCACCAAATACTACCAAGAACCTCAAGTCAGGTACTGAGCATGGTAAGCATCACCTAGAACCTTTTAATTGGTGACTGCTACTCTGCATGGCTTGGCTTTGCCAAGCAAACACTGTGACCTAAACAGCTGTTAAGATCAAAGGGACAAAGTTATTACCCAAATATGAATATTTGCAATAGAGTTGGGTTTATGGTAAAAACAAAACAAAAGCATTCCTATAGCTACCTGCATTTTAAACAAGCAAATTCTTCTGTCACCTCTACATTTGGAATTCATCTGGAACTGTTATAATACTTGTAGATGAGAAGTTAACCTTAGGTTCTGTTCTGTCATCAGCGCTATTTCCTTTCAAGATACTCTCCTTTCAAGAACATTTTTCTCTTACTTGAGAATCCAATTAAAGTCAAACCTTTTCTCTGTGGATTTCCTGTGATTCTTAAACTCAATTCTTGATCATTATATCACTGATGTGAACATTATTCCCAAAGGCAGCTGACTTCCCTAAACTGAAAAATGCCCAGCTTCCCCTGGGCACAGCTAAGTGGATCCCTTTCTAGGCAAACAAGGGATAAATACAGCTCTCATGCCTCAGTGGTTAAGGACAAATAAAAAGTTAACTCATTTTAAAGTGAAAAAATTATGTATAGTATTAAATCAGCATTTAAACTGAATCAGGTAGATCCTTAAGTCTGTTTTAATGTTAAAATACATTAATTGATCACTACAAGCAGTAAAATAATGCATGTGATTAGTTGCTAATTTTCTATTAAGATTTAGCAGAAAAGTATTCAAGGTTATTAAATGACAGTGGATTTGACATTCCTTAGCATAGATTTTAGAAACAGTTCAATGCAATTATTAAATATGTTGATCACTTTAATAATTTATATACAAAAAATAATAAGAATCTCTTAAAAAGCATAATCATTACACTCAGACAGCATTTCCTCACCATAAAAAAAAAAACCACAAACTTAATGTAATTTTTCCTGTTAGAAAGAGAAGACCCTGTGAAAAACTCAGTAACTGATCTCAAACCTAAACATTCAGAAAAATCATCAAGAATAAAAATACAAGCATGCCACCAATAACAGCATACTTTATATACATTTCTACAGAAATTTCCCCATCCCTTCCAATTTCAAATTCATAGAATCCCTGTTGTTGAACATGCCAGAGATGGCAATTCATAAACAAAAGTGTGGACTTCAAAAGAAATGCCTTTATAGGATGTAAGGAGAAAAACTGATATTCCAAGACAGATCAAATGCTATATAAGCCTTACTAAAAAACTGCCAGTAACTAAATGACCTCAAAGATAAGTTGAAGTACCTTCTGATGCAAAGAAAGGCAATAAAGTGCTAATATATTAAATTTAAAGGTATGTAAGTACTATGCACTTATTTAATTTGGCAAGAAACAAAAGAAGCATAAAAATGTACAAGAGTTATGAGCATCTCTATAATATCTGCTTTCTGACTGAACCCCTTTGCCCTTCTCAAAATGCCTCTGGCTAAGAACATCTGGTATTCATAATAAAAGCTCTTCAGGATGAGTATCTTTTGTCAACTCTGCTCAGGCTGGGTCTTGGTGAAAATGCCAACTTTGACCTGTGTGAAGGATGGAGGGAGTGAACTTTTAAAATTATTTTTACATTTTTGATATGAGTAGCATTCAGGGGCAGAAATGCTATCCTCCTGTGTTTTCAAAGACTTTCTCTTCTTTTCAGGTATAACACTTGCAATCTAAATGTGTCCAAGTGACTAAAGGAGACATATTTTAGAGAAAGAAGTGTCAGTATCTTTTACAATATCTTCTTTTAATTTTTGGTTGACTTTAATTAAGTTCATATAAGAAAAACATTAAAAATACAGAGATCCACTTCTTTGTCTCAGAACTTAACATATTCACCATGCCTTTTATTCAGCTGAGATATCAAAACCAATTTGTTGCATAATAATTATTTGAACAGAAAGCCTTTGATATGGAAAGTATTTGAGTGTAGCAGGATTATGGGACAGGAAATATACGCACTATTCATGAATCTTTACAAGACCTAGCATTTCAGTTCTGACCACTTAATCACTAGTCATTTAAAGCCAAGATTTAGAAATACAAAAATGCGTCCAAAACTCATCATAAATCATTTTCATGAGACGTTTTTAGGGATGGAAAATAATAACAAACTATTATCATCATACCCAAATCCCACTTTCATCCACATTCTTTAAAAAAAAAAAAGAACAGAAATCCAGCTAAGAACAAATCTGTTTATGTATTTATTACCCTTGCCAAGAAAAAAGATTTTTACATTTATTTTTCCACAATTCACTGGAAGAGTAGAGGTGTTGTTCAAACTTTTTTAACAGGACAGCTAGAGTACCATTCAGTTTTATTCAGACATATAATGTGACATAACCAAGATTACTGATGATTGAAGAACAGCTTGCCTATATATTGTCCACACTAAAACCCTGTGAAGTTATTGATTTGTTTTAAAATACGAAGAGAGGAGAAAGATATATTTAAGATTCAAATAATTGACATGATGTGTTATTAACTATACAAGTTTATAAGGACACCTGGTCTCTGAACAGAACATGAAACTATAGTTTTCTAGGAATTTTCTGTATAAGGAAAGCAATAAGAAATGGAGTACTTATTATGCAATTTTCTTGTCTACTAGAAACAACACGGTGGAAAAATAGAATTTAAGTGCCTTGCAAATCCCTTTGCTGCTGCTGCCTACACAACACTACTTCAACCATGCAGGAAAATACTGTGTGGGAAAGTGACTTTTCACATTTTTATCAGCAACATTTCTAATTTGCTTTGCTCATCTAAAGGCAACCTCACAACACACTTGCTTTATTTCTCTGCAAGTGGTTACTTGAGCTCAAACAATTCTGTCCCTAATTCTGCTCTCATCCCTTCAATTAGCAGTATTTCCATGATACAAATGCAGAACAACCCAGTTCTTCTATCACCCATTTTCTCAAAGTATAGACAAAGAAATGAAGACTGTAGGGCATTGTGTGTCCTTACAATTGATCGTTGCCTGGAATGTTACCTTGTAGTGGAATCAAAGGCTCTATAGACAGCCAATCCCAAAAAATGCCTAACTAATAAGTCACAGGTACTACTGCAATGCCTGTGCGTGCAAATATACAGTAAGGCAGTTTAAGTAGATAACTTTTCAATTACAATAGCCATGATTTCAATATAAAATAATATGAAAGCTTTACATATTCCTTTCTCTGAAAGAATGTAAACTCTCCCACTTCCCTTCTTCTTTTTTTTCCATCCATACATCTATCCAATGCAATCTCTGATCAACACTAACTTTGGGACTGAACCAAGACTGCAGGTGTCAGGAGCCCAAACCAAATTGTTCTGTTGAATTTGCTCATTACCATGTATGAAAGAGATTCTTTTGGAAAAATTCCTTTGAATTACTTGAGCCACAGAAAAACTCTCATTGGAAAGTCGCTTCTTACAACATATAACCATCATATCCTGAACACTGGTGCTGATTCCTAGGACTAAAACTTTCCCATCAGCCTCTTTTAAAGTAGAATCCAAATGTCTAAATTTGTTATCAAGTCCTTCCTGTAGAGAATAAACCCTTTACTTTGAGCTTAATTTCCTCTGGCAATCAGATTTGAATTTTTACGTGAACAAAAGCCTTGAAAAGGACTCAAGGAGAGAAGAAACTAAGACTACTACATGATAGTGGATCCTCAGGCTGGTGCTTCTTATGGCACAAAAAGTTGCTTGCAATTAAAGGTTTGAATGATTTATCTTCCAACCATGTTAGCAAGCACTTAGGGTAAAGACAGTGATCAAAGCTTCAAAATACTGACAGAAAAAAACTCTAAGTACAAGAAACAGGACTTCTACACTAGAACTATAAATATTGCACAAGTGACATTTGATTGTAAGGTCTCTCAAAGAAGCTTCAGAAGCCCACATAATTAATAAATCACAATGCCTAAGTAAACTGCATAATTTCTTTAATTGACTATTACTTTTTCTTGAGTATTCTATATGACAGGAGTAATTCCAAGAGTCTAGTCTGTTAATACTGATGGTTTTTCTGCAGCATATGCAGTAGATTCTCATCTATCTGATCCTGTCACTACTGAAAAATTTAAGTTTTATCCATGCCTTGATATTAAAGGAAATGGACAGGTTTGAAGCTTCAAGAAAATGTATTTTTTACCCAATAGGCATTTAAAAAAATGACTATTATTTTTGGGTTTAGGTTTCCAGCCTTTAACTAATATCACCTATGTCCTGGAGCCTCACACCCATCCATTAGACATATAGATGATCTACAAATCTCTAACACAGCTGAAAGACAGTACTAAGACACCTTTCATTTAGCACTATGGCTGCCTCAGGGGGAGCATCAGTATTTATGTGATGACACTGGGCAGACAGAATTAGGCTGTAATATTACAGGAGGGGCTCTTTGCTTCATCTCTGCTTCTTCAGCTTTGAAAAATTGGACAATTTGTTCTGTCATGTTCCCAAAGCCTGCCATAGATCAGGATATGAATGAGAACAAACCAGCCAAGACTGCCCAGTTACAATGGAAATAGTGAGAGGAGGAGAGGGAGGAAATGGTAGAAATATTATTCTCTCCCTCTGTACAAGGTATATTTGCCTTCTCAGAATATTCAAAAATGTTTGGCACCTCCTGCATGTTCTTTGAATAGATGGTGGGGAATTTTTTAGTTCTATTTGCCACCTAGAATTTTGTGGCTTTTCTTCTGATGCATTTTCTTCGTCATGACAATACATTGTTATCACAACTACAGCTATACTGTCCTTAAGTCTTAACTGATTTCTATTAAATTATTTGGTTTAATGCTCCTAATATTTTCCATTCTACAAAAATGCTAAGGAGAAGGTCTTGTGTCCTACCAACAAAGGTAATGTCTAACATACATAGAACAAGACACATTAAACTATAATATTTAAGAAAAATCTGCAAAGTTTTTCCAATAGTTTTTTTCAAAATTGTTCAATTGCCAGAGTTGACGGGGTTGCAAATAATTTTAGTAAATTTAGAATTTTTTCTTTTCCCCTGGCTTCCTAGTTTAAATATTTTCTTCTGCATGGACTGAGAAGACAGATGGAATATTTGTGCAGTAGCACACAAACAAAAAGCAACCAAAATACTCTGTACAATAGCCAAAATATATGATATTCAGAAAAAGGAGCAATTATGCCAAATGTAATCACATGAATATACTTATGCTAATAGTTGACTCACATTGTCATCTTCCAAGAAGGGGAGAGGACTATGCATACATTTAGATAATTTTATTTGTTTCAGCTAAGTAAAACCTGTATATAGCCTTACACAAGGAACAACTATTTCTTTCACTTTTGTGCAAAGAGAAAAAGAGGTTTTATTGGCAAGATAGGTATTTTAGTCAGTATTTTAAATAGCAAAAATTGAGCTATAATATCTAATATAAACACCTCACAAACTTAAGAAATACAAATATATGTCCAGCATAACTCACACATTAAAAAACTCAAATGTACACAGTGTTGCTTTAGAGTTGAATAAATCCCTATCTAATAAAATGGCACTATAGCCTAAACTCTTGAAAAGATTTTCCCAGAGGTTCTTACAGGCTACTAGAAGCTCTTGAAAGTTAAAGAGGGCTGCAGGAAATGTAGTGGGTAGAAGGGACAAACAAAAAGTCCACAAAAATATCCCACCAAAATGCACTTTTGTCTTTGGCTAGTCTTGTACTGCAAAAATCTCTAAAGTCTCTGCAGCAAACTTACAGTCTTCTGGCATTTAGTTTTATGCTGTCATCACCCTTTTTTTCAAATATATTTTCTACACACAATATATACTGATAAGCTAGATACAATATATATGCAAGATGAGCTAGAAAGCATAAGTCACAGTGGGAAATTAATTAGCTCCTGTATAATCTTGTTGGGGAAAAATAAATCTGTTTGCATACTTTTACCTACAGTTTATAGCATAAGAAATCTGAAAAATGCAGTAAATACCTTAAGCAAGCATGTAACACAAAAGCCATATTTCTTGTACATACTAGTACAGAAGAAGCCAACATTTTTCAGTAGATGACAGCACAGTGCCATATTTGAAAAGGTATTTTGTGCTATTAAAGCCAGAAATATTCTTCTGGACATTCTTCCTTTGAGACAATTTAATGCATCTACACTTATATCTAGTGTACATGGCTGTTTGCATAACTTTAGTATAATGCTGATGAAGTCTTGATAGACTGTTTTTACTAATGTGACTTAATTTGTTTTTTCTAACAAACCATTGTCTATTTACATTGTCTTCACTGTAAAAAACAAGTACAAAAAAAACCCCCATGTTTTTTCCTAAAATAAAAAATCCAGAAGAGAATAAATCTACATCTACACTAGCAAACAGCTTGTTAAAGATCATCCAAGGGGATTTTAGAATGATTGAACAGTCACCCATACAGATGCAGGGTTAGCACGGTCCCTGACATGCTTTAGATGATACTAACCAGCACATCCAGAACAGAACAACCCAGGCAGAACTAAGGAGCAGGCACACCCAGGCAGGTCTGTGGCTTCCATCCCTGTTTTAGGGACTGAGAAAACTTGCTTACTATAGATAAGCTACATCCTTCAGGCCTGAGGAATTTTCCCAGCAATATTTGACCTTGTAGACCTCAGAAGAACACTAATGGGGCATGGTTTTGCATATCTCTCTACTTCTGGAAACACATTATCTTCCTAACTGCTGCTAATTTCCAGTCCAATTTCCTCTAGTCTTCTGACCAGCAAGGCAACAGATGGCAGGAGCCTTGTACCCTTCACTATTGCAAAACAGTTTCTGGGCCACAATTCTTTTAAATAGATTTCTACCTGCAGAAATAGCATGTAAATACATACTTAGTCAAAAGAATTTTCCTTAATAGAAATTCATGCTCTCACTCTGAAAGAAGTGATTTAGTTTGAAAATGTGACTAAAAATCAATTTACACAATAACAGAATATTTAAAAGAGCATAAACAGCTATTGAATGATTTCTCCAAACAACATACATTAAGTTCTGCATTTGACATTTTGAAAATTATTTTTATTGTAAGATCTGTCTTAAAAACTAAAATGGTCAAAGTTTAAAGTTGAAAATTACTTCAAAAATCTATTTAAGAAAAAAATAGAAGTACCCCTACAACTTTTAAATGTGTTTATTACTAAACATTTTTACTTCAATTTTATATTAGGAAAAGGGATAGTTTGAAATATACAAATGAATGACCAAAATCATTGTCTTGTAATGGGATACCAGAAAAATAAAAAAGGACACATTACCAAAGACATTAAACAAAATCAGTTGTCTACATGCATTGTCTTAGTCACAGAATTTCAAACACACCACAGTGAGTCCCCAAGGCTGTGAATACATGGGTTTCAAGCTGACCCTGACTTACAGTGCGTGGTGGCAGAGCCAGACACAGAAATACTGATCGGTTTCACTCCACTTCCTGGGTAGGATGTAGAGCTTGCAGATATAGCTGAACCAACAGCACAATTTTGATCTCACAAGGTTGTGCTTGTGCAAACATAACAAGTCTATTGTAACATTTATGACACATCTTTTTTCAGACTCCAAAATTCTCCCATAGATGACTCCCAAAATTCTCCCAGCCAGCATTCACCAAACACTGCCCGTGGCTTACCCCTGCCTTCACAGTTTCTTTACTGCTATTCTTTCTGTACAGACATTATCTCATTTAATAGCAGCAAGCTCACAACTTGGAAACAAACTTTCCATCATGCAGCCTACGTATTCATGAATATGTAGTAGAGAGGTAGGAAGACCTTGGACAAGTACATCACATAAAATAATCCCTTTGGACAATCAGTAGTCAAAATGAGAATTACAATTGTCTGTAAAACACACATTTCATTCTAATATGGCAGGCCTGCAAATTATAAAAAAATGTATCCTTTAAATTTCAGAGAGAAGTTATAGCTAGATATCAGGTGTGGTTTTGCCTTGTCTGCTTCATATATTTAGTTTTAACTATTCAGTTAACCACTACCACGCTGTGATCCAGTCTTGAGGAAATAAACTTCACCACTTCTACAGGCTCTACCATGGAAAAGATGGTCCAGCCTATACAATGATAAATAGTCTGCCCAGTCACTCTTTTTCCAATCCATAATAGGATCTGCCTCAGCAACACCTTGGAAAACACACACATTTATATAGAAAGTAGAGAACCTGTATTTAGCTCTTTCCTGAGCACATAGAGCTCTTTACTCAGCTCCAAGCAGGGTGGGTATACAACTGCATTCCTACAGACAAAAATACTTAGCTCATGTGCTTAGTATTTTATGCAGCCTGACACATCAAATACTTAATTAGTGCTGAACTCAGAGACTGGAACACAGGACAGTACAGCCCAGGCACAATGCACTCAAGATTACCATCTGCAAAAGAAGCTAAGCTCAAAAGATTCCCTGTGTGCTGCTTCCATTGATGATTCTAGTGTATTTCAGACAAAAGGCCACAATTGCTTTCGGTCACAAGCCAGTAGTGATGGTGGGAACACTGATGTTGCAGTAACTTAACAGTTAAAAGCACCTTTTTCATCATGGACCATATGAAACAAGCAACAAATGTGTCACATATCAAAAGACCACCCTCAATAGAAATTAATTCCAAAGAAGCAGATACTCCCTCCAAACGAAATTGGACTGTTATCACGAACAAGATGTGGGCTGTGGCTTTACCTTGTTGAGCGGAATTTTTCCAGTTGGTGTCTCCCTTGCTTTTGAAGAACATAAGCAGAGAGAACAGAAATTCATGGACAATAGGATGCCATAGATATAACACACCAATGTTTACATGAAACTGAAAGAGAGTTCCAGCTGTGTAGTTCTCATCCATCTATAAACCTGAACCAGGCTGTAACTGAGATTCCCTACAGGCATCCTAAAACATCATGGTCCAAAACTGGGCAGGCAGCAAATCCATCCTAATGCTACAAAAAAACAATCTAACCTTCTCTAGATGCATGAAAAATAAGCAAAGCACTAATACAGAACAATAAAACTTGTTGCTACAGTATGCCATCTCCTAGGTAACCCACACTGTTAATTCTGATCTTCTCCCAATCACAGGAACTTTCTCAAAACCAAGTTCAGAAACAGGCCTTCAAGGCACCTCTGCTTATGGCAGGTAGTTGGAACTAGACAATCTTTAAGATTCCTTCCAACGCAAACCATTCTGTAAGTCATTCAAAGCATGTTCCAAGATGCTAGTTAAAATATTCAAAATTAACTCAGTATCTGATGTATATGACATTTCTATAATATCTAAAATTTAAAAAAATTAACAGAAGAAATAGTGTTACTTTAAATACAGCTGTAAATATTATGTTAATGTATGTGGTTTATTTGATTTTTAAGAGCTTTCAACGTGGCAATTTTTACCACTTTAACCTGTGGATGCTTTTTTGGCATTTTGGTGGTTAGGTTTTTTTTTTGGAGAGTGGGTTGAGGGGAGTGGATAATATGGATCAAATGTTTTCCATCATGGCTCTTCTCTTGTTCACATACTTTGCTGTGTATATATTCCTATATATTTTCAAGGAGTACTTATGACTTTTACAGTTACTAAGAAAAAAAATACTTTAAACAAAGTTTAAATAAACTGTATGAATTTATTAGGTCAGGTTTCTCTGAGCTAAAAAAAAATGTTAAAAGATTCTCACAGAATACAAATGCTCCAGTAAAACCTGTATATTACAAGAATTAAGTTATCACAACAAATCCTTATTGACGGGTTAGTGATCCTGCATGCAATGCACTACTGCTACCAGTACTTAAGAATAAACTTCCAGAAATCAATTTGTGTGTGCCACCTCTAGCACATAAAAGTCATAGCAACTTTTATAGGTATCTCCATAGCAAATTTCATTACATTTCCCCATTTACAAACTCAAATTCATGTGGGGCTAATATTTTTGTTTGTAAAAATAAGATATACACAATTACAGCTCCTCCTAATGGCACTGTAACAGTGCTGTTTGGTGAAAAGTTACTTAGTAATTAATCCATAAGCACCAAAAAATATACATTTCTTCTGTGCAGCAGGTGACTATAAAACTCACTGATGCAATTTGAAGAATTCTGTGCCATTTCTGGTGTTGTAATGGTGGGGTAGCAGGATAGTGAAGCATGTTTATACATCAAATAGTGAAACATACTTTTCACTAGAACATGATTTCCCTCATTTCCTGGCAGCGGTTTAACCATGTAGCTTCTAAGAAGAATTCATAAACACATTTAGTTTGCCCACATACATTTAAGTGCCACAGTGGAAAAACTCAGACATTTCACTTTTGAACGCCCCAAACATTTACCAAAGTCCCAACGAGCTGATTGTACAGTACAACTTAAAAGCAGATGTAAATACCATGAAACACAGTATTTCACAAATATTTGAAAGCGAACTGTTGCAATCCTTACTGTCAACAACTGCGGATGTTCTTTAAAAGTTATTGGGTTTTTTTAACCAAATGTTTCTAACTATTCATTGTGCTAAAGCAAGGAATACTTCACTTCTGAGCATCCTCCCAGCAAACAGGCCAAAATACTGAGTATTTCTAATGACAACTGCAAGACCTTCACTGTAGGAGTTTTTGTATTTATCCAATCAATTATTTACACATTCAGATTGATGTCTCAAATGGGGCAGGTGCTTAAAACATAGAGCATTGTTAACCTCAGCAGAGTCTTTCTATATTTAAAGCTGGGTATATATTTTAAGTATCTTTATTGGTTAGGCCATTAAAGCAGAAGATAGAATCCAGAAAACATTTGTTATTACAACTTAAGCCTTCTATACTAAAAATAACATAAGTTTTCCTTATAATAGACTTCTCTGAGCTAGAAATACATAATGTAAACTGAATACAACCCCTTAAGCCTTGCCCCATGTAGCTATACTACGAGAATTCAGGCATTTCTGACAGCAGCTACTTACAGATAATTACCCATCACATTAGCATGAACCATGGGAGACAGAGCCCATAATATGTTGCAGCAGTTCCAATATGAATTACCTTGCAGCCCCTGGTAAGAGAAGCTCACAGGTAATGCCATTGACTGCATTATCTCACACCACCACATCCTATAAACAGTGCATGCCTATTTTAAATGCATTTCTGATTTGTAAAAAATCAGCTAATTTCATAAGGTGCATGCACAGAAGCAGACAACACAAATTCAAATTTACAAACTCATCCTAAATAAGTTACAAGCACAATTTTTTAGAAATAGTTAGACCAAAAATATAGTTAGATCAAATGTAGACAATTGCTAATCAAAATCTAATGCCTTCACATTTTAGAATCCCAGACCAGAACATTAAGCATGAAAACTATAGGTGGGAAACAGATTTAATGCCAAGGTAAATTTTACAGCAGCTTTAGATCTAACGGAATGTCTCACATAGTGTGTCAGCCTGCAAACTGATACAGTTATTAAACAATCAGTAACAGTACGTGCCACATGTGAATGAAGAAATTCATTCTTGCATTGTAAATGCTGCCTGACATTTGAGTAGAGACTCCTCTGTAACCATACTGTACCCTAACAAAATCACCTTCATCTGATTAGATTGCTGATAGATGATTGCAGGAACATGTTCCATGCTTGAATAGAAATCCAAGGCTTCAATCATCAGCAGTGAATTTGCAACAGCTGCAGACAGCAACATTCTGTTTAAATGTCATGTGCAGTGAGCAACAAAAGATTCAAAGTGTTACTGAAATCCATTGAATTACAAAAAACTATCCCTGAACACGTTAGACACATTGACAGAGTACATGCAAAAATATGTATCAAACAGGCTTTGTTTGAAAGAAAATATGGGTCTGATTTGTGAAACAAGAGACAGAGCAAATACAATGGATTTGGATCTGACTCTGCTGGATATTTTAAGTTTCTTTGGTGGATGTCAATTGAAAAAAATTACATGGATTATGAGAAATATTGGTTATATTTATCCTTTCTATTTCAATCTGATGATAACCATCTTCCATAAGAGAACTGTTGATTAAATGCATTTCACCACATGAAATTATAGAGCAATTCATTTAAGATGGACTAAGATCTTGCCATTAGTAGAAGTTAACAGTAGATGTCCAGAATGTGTGCTAAAAAAAAATAAAAATTTGAAACAATATTTTCTAAAAACCTGTTCTTAATCTCCAGCAATTTGTTTTTCAGAGACTTCACAAACCAGGAGTCTTTTCACATTTAATAGTTCTCAATGGATTTTTCTTCCATTAGTTTGTCACTTTTTGAACACATAGCAATTTCCACACTATAACGTGGTAGTGTGCTGAAGTTTAATTATGTAATGGGCAAAGAGGAATCTCCCTGAGGTTGATTTGAACATTACAACAACAGGAAAAAGATACTGCATCAGACTAAAATAGGAAATGGTTGTATGCAGCTGCGCAGAAGGCTTTGTAAGCATGAACTTAGAAAGTTTCTTTACTGCATTCTCCTGAGCTGTCACCACCCCCCTGCACAACTCCCATTGGGTTTGACCTGTGGTGTGTTTAGGCTGGACACTGTCTCTATTGGTTTAACCTCTTGACCTACACCCCCTATAAAAACTGTGTCCAGACCTCCGTGTGCCACCATTTGTCCCTGCGGAGTTCGAGAAATACATCTGTCTCTGGACTGCATACAAGCGGCCTCTCTGTCTCTTTGTCCTGGGTTTAGTGGCATTCTCAGGGGGGTTCTGCCGTGTCTCAGTGAGCCAACTGCTGCCTGATAATCTCTGAGGAGACTCAGGGCAGCCGTGTTTGTTGCTCTCCCGACGGCTCCTGTGGGCGACTGCTGCGCCCGGGGCCACAGGGTGGAGGCTGCATGGGAAAGAGCACAAGTGGCGCCCAATGTGCGGAATGCACGGCTGGTCCCTTCCAGAATGCTACAGATAGTGTGCTGACTTTGGGCTTTTTCGAACTATTTTTCCACCTTTGTTACCATGGGAGACGCAGCCGCCGGTGCCGCCGCTGAGAAGCCGCCAGCGCATGGTGTCGGACCAGCGGGAAAAAGCCCTTCGATCACACCGTTCCTCCTGGGGTCCGTGGCACACCTCCTGGGTTCAGTTCAGCCGCCCTATCTCTGCTGAGAAATCGTACCAATTTCTGTCCGGCGTGGCTCTCAGCAGATGAAGACGCAACTTTCCATACACCCTGGAAAACGGCTTCGGATCCGGGAACCAACTCTGCCTTTTTTCTTCTAAAAGTCGGTGGTTTGGTAAGTCTGTACTAGCACAGGATGGACCCGGCTAAGAGGCTTTCTAGGGAGAGGCAGCCTGATCCCCAGTGGGGGAAAACGCAGCGTGGGCAGGGTGCCGCTGCCAGCTCTTTAAATCTTTAAAGATTTTTTTTCTTTGTGTTTTTTCCTGCAGGAGGTGGGTGAGACTTTGCTTGTGGTCAGAAATGGGTGTTCAGCTGTCCATGCAGCAAAAAGAGATTTATAAGCAAGTAAGGGGAACCCTGCAAGAGGCAGGAGAAAGTTTTTCTAATAGTTTTCTGAAACAGTTTGTTAAATGGATGTCTTTAAGTTCCCCTAACGTGTCAGCTCAGGGAGTGAAACAGAAAGAATTTTGGAGGTGTGCAGGAGTAGTTTTAACTGAAAGCACTAAGAAGGGAGATCCCTCAGTGAAAGAAGGCTTTATGAGATTATTTTTATTAGTTTGTGACATTGTAAAAGAGGGCGCGAACAGACAAGACGTACAGGAGGCAAAAAAGAATTTATCAGTTTTACCTTCTCCCTTGTTGCCCCAGTGCCTCCGCTTCGAGAACACTGACCACACTGTTGGAATCTCAATTTCTAACTCCTTTTCCAATCCCTCTCATGCAGTTCACAGTCCTAGTTGCTCGCAAAAGTGCTTTACCCCTTCTAATCCTTTCTTACACCCTCCACGAGAAGTCTCGCCACAGGATGGTGGTGTCCACGTGGCGGGGACCCCTCTTCCATCCCAAGATGGCCAGTGCCTCACGGAGGGAGCTTCTTCCCAGAATCCCTTCCAGCCCTTCCCCACGTCAGCCCCAAATTCTTGTCCCAACCCCTTTTCCTCCCTTGCGGCTGTTGACCAAACCCACGCCAGGTGCTGTTGTAAGGCTTCACCTACAGCACCTCCCCTCGAGCCTGCATCACCCGCGCCCGCCCCGTTCCCCACGGCATCGTCGACCTCAGCCACTCCCACACAAGCCACCACCCTCCAGCCACCGGACCCTGCCCGCCCATCTTGTTTCCCATGGCCAGCCCTCTGGTTCCCACAGCAACGTGGTGGGGGGGAGGCGCTGGTCCTGAGAAACAGAAAGCAGCCAGTGATTCCAATCCCCTTTTCTGGCTCGTCACATACAATGTCACAGGGCAGCCCCCGAGATGGGAACCCCTTTCCTATGAATGCATAAGGGAGCTCTGCAAAACAAAACGTGAATTTGGAGAAAAAGGCGAATTTTTCAAAAGCATTTTAAAAGCAGCTTTTAACTCTAATACCATGGTCCCTGCTGACTTGAAGTGTTTGTTCAGTTGCCTGCTTCCTCAGAATATAAAATGTGGGAAAGGACTTGGAAAAGGTTATCAGGGGACCTTCTTCCAGAAATTTTGCAGAGTGCCAAATATGCCACAGATACAGAGGATGAAGAAATCACCTTAGACCATCTGGTGGGTGAGGGTGATTGGGCAGGGATCCCCAAATCTGTATTAGACCTGACTAAGAACGCAGCAGAGCAAGCTTTCCTTAGCATGCCTTCTAAGGAACCCATAATATCCTGTATCAGTCTCAAGCAATCTGTTACAGAGCCATTCATGGATTTAGTTGATCAGGTGAGAGCTTCTGTCAAAAAGCGGGTAGAAGGGCAAGAGCTACAAGACCAGCTCACATTAGAAATTGTCACCACAAATGCAAATGTGCCCACTTTCTCTAACATTGGACCCTTGATACTGACAATCTCAAGGAGGATATAGAAATTATGATTTATAAAAATTAACTTCTTTTTCAGTGAAACCAGGGGCATCAAAAAAATTGAAGAAAAGCTGTTGGCTTGTTAGTACACAGTTATCAGTCTTTCCAGTGGTTGCACTGATTCCTGCTACAGGACAAATTTTCAACTCATCTGAAACAGCCTCTCATCAAATGATGAAGCCTCTACACTATCTGAAGAATTTTTCAAGAGCTCTATCATTGATGAAAATGCCAAGTTCTGTTCAAAACAACTACTTATTTTTTAAAAGGCTGTTATGAAGAGCAATGAGACCCTAGCAGCTGAGCACAATCACATAAATTGCTCATGTAAGATAGAATAATTCACTGAAACCATGCTTAATGTTCATGTTTTCAAGCTAAGGTTTTCTGGAACTGCACTACAAATGCAAAAATAAAATAAGCAACAAAGATAATAGTGGTGGTGGTGTTTTTCTCTATTTGTCTGTGTTAACAACTGAAGAATGACAGCCAAAAGTGCATAGGATTTGTTTGAAAAAAGCATTATAATCTTCAACAATTTTTGTTCCATCTTTTACAAAGTGATGGCATTTCCACACATGCAAATAAAAATGGTGGTATCAATACAGGAAAGGTGAGCTAAATTTCCTGAGACCACTCAGCACAGAGCAAAAATAACTGAGTTCCTTTGGGTTTGCCAGAATATATATGAAAATTTCAGCTCAGAAAAACTATTAGCAATTTTTAATAATTGGTGAGATGTGAAAACTGACAAACAGTTCCAAAGTGCTGGCTCGTCTCAGTTTTAAGATTTCTATGGGGAAAAAAAAAGAAAAAATATAATTAAGAAATATAATCAACTGATCTAAGTCATACCTGCTATGAGTGCTAATAATGGGTTTTGATACAGACACAGTCTGTGGCCCATAAAAAACCCAGTCAATATACTCTAGAATTATTGTGTTTACACTGATGAAGAGTGAACAAGTATTCACTTTTTTTTTTTTTTAAGAGGACAGATCTTAATTGTAAAAGCTTTAACTTCTATTTCAAGATAAATAATTTAGCTTTCTGTCCCTGTATAGAATTAATTCTATTTTATAATTCAGTTTTTCACCTATCATTGATTTTTCTGAACTGAGAAGTAGAATAATAGAATTTCTTTATAAAGGAGAAATTGATCTACCCCAGAATGAGGTTACTTTGAGAATAAATGTAAAAAAAAGTTCTAATTATGGTTTCCTAAAGAAGAATCTGAGAAAAAATGTAGAGTTGACATAATCTGGAGCAAGAATGGAAAGAAGCTCAAACATATTAAAAAATAATGTTTTGTTTAAAATGTTTAAACACCACGATATTACCATGTTTAAATACCATGGTACATCACCTGCTATGTGTCTTTCTTCACAATCATTTGAAGTAAATATTTTTAATCTCTATTTGCTTTTAAGTATATGAATTTAAAGACCTAACCAAAATCAGCAAAATAAAATCACAACACCTTCACAGTTATTCCAAAGTCCCAAGGTGTTATTTTCAGTATTATTCATCTCTTCTTTACTCCTCAGAAAATGCACTGCTGGCTAAAAAACCCCACCCACATTCAGAGAGAGATTAAAATACAGAGCTTTACAGGAACACAACCACATTTTGTCAACATTTAGGGCAACTTTATATGAGGTAATCTATGCAATTATCATCATGGAAAACTGACACCAGACCTTCATACAATACATAGCTAATATAGTGCCTGATTAATGAAAGAGGGATCATAAATTAATGCCAATCAGTGAGATTTATGGTAAATTGACTCTATCAAACTAACTTGACACTTTTATGAGATTACAAACTTAGCAGAATATCATAATTGCAATGTGGAAATTTACCCAGATTTATGTGTAGCCTTTGATACAGCGCTGACATTTTGGTTAAGAAACTAAAATATTATGAGACCAATATTAGAGACATTTAACTGATATGTTTCAAAATGTTATTTCCCACAGCGAATCATCCAATGTCTGTTTTTCAAGGTGACTTGTATGATCATCTCCTAGCCCTATGCTATTAAAAAACATCTCTAAATGATCTGATGGCATAAAGTAATTACTCATAAATATTACAGATGGCCCAAAATCTGAGGAAGTGGGAATAACACAACCTAAAAGTCACTGACAAAGCCACATAAATAGCTCATATTAGATCAAAAACATGATATGGCATTTTAAAACAGCCAGAAATCAAGTCACACCCTTGGAAGTTAGCGCCATTCTGTCCAGTGAGGCAGCAACTTGAAAAAACTGAGATTTTTGGTAGATGATCAGCCAAACTGGAAACCTCAGGATGACATTACAGTTAAATTAGTCTAATTAAACAGCTGGATATCAACATATGTAAGCAGAGTGTATCACTCTTGTGGTTTGCACCGGTGGCATCACTACTACTGTGCCATGTTATTATTTCATTTGGTGAATGGATAGGTTTGTGAAGAGAAACAGCTTGAAAAATAAAGAAATAAAAAGTCTCTGAAATTGTTTGCTTGCTCTCCTTGTATCACAAAATATAAAAGAAAACAAACTACAACAATGGGTCTGGTCTGCTTGTTACTTAAGTTGCATTTATGCCTTATTCCTTTTACTTGCCACAGTACTGGGCATAAAATAATAAAACAGTTTTAAAATAGTAAAAACGATGGCCAGAGAATCTGGTAAATACAAAAGAGTCTCAAAATTGTCTTGTATGGTATTTGAATAAATCTCTTCCTAAGAGAGTCTCTCTCATATATGGAAAACTATGAGGACTCAATTACTATTTTTGTCTTCACTGGTAATGCTCCATGCACCTCACCCAAATCACAGAAGGCAAAGGTAAGGACTGGGAGAATGAAGAACTACCCACTGTGGGATATCAGGTTTGAGACCATCTAAGGAACCTGAAGTCCATGGGACCTGATGGGATGTATGTATGGGTCCTCCAGTGAATGAAGTTTCTAAGCCATTATTCTAAGCCATTATTCATTCTATTTGAGAAGTCATGGTAGTCCAGTGAAGCTCTCACTGACTGGACAAGGGTAAATACAACCCCCATTTTTAAAAAGAGAAAAAAGAACTGTAGGCCAGTCAGTCACACCTCTGACCTCAGCAGGGTTAGGGAGTAGATCTTCCTGGAAACTGTACTAAGGCACACAGAAAATAAGGTGATTGATGACAGTCAACATGCCTTCACTAAGGGAAAATTATTCCTGACAAATTTGGTGGCCTTCTGTGAAGAGGCCACAGTGGTGGTAGGTGAGGGAGGAGTAACTGATGTAAGCTACATGGACCTGTGCAGAGCATTTGACACTGTCACACACAATATCCATGTCTCTTAACTAGAGAGGCATGGATTTGATGGATGGACCACTCACTGGATAAGGAATTGGCTGGATGGTTGCACTCAAAGAGTTGTGTTTGAACTCTCAATGCCCAAGTGGAGACCAATGAGGATGAGTGACTTTCCTCGGGGACTGGCATTGGGATTGGCACTGTTTAACATTTTTACTGGCAACGTGGACAGTGGCATTGAGTATACCTTTAGCAAGCTTGCTGGTGACACTAAATTGTGTGATGCTGTTGACAGCCTGGAAGAAAGGGATGCCATCCAGAGGGGACAGGTCAGGCTTGAGAATGGGGCCCAGGCAAACCTCATTACGTTCAACAAGGCCAGGTGCAAGATCCTACACTTTGCAATCCCAAGTACAAGCACAGGCTGGGAGGAGAATGGATTGAGAACAGCCCTGGTGAGAAGGACTTGGCAGATGAGACAATAACCTGGCAGTGTGTGCTCACAGCCCAGAAAGCCACCTCTATTCTGGGCTGCATCCAAAGCAGCATGGCCAGTATGTCAATGAAGAAGATTGTTCCCCCTGTACTCTGCCCTCATGATACCCCACTTGGAGCGCTGCATCTGGTTCTAGGGACCCCAGAACAGGAAGGGCATGGACCTGTTGGAGCAGATACAGTGCAAAGTCAGTAAGATGATCAGCACCTGGAGTGCCTGTCCAATAAGGACAAGCTAAGAAATTGGGGATTGTTCAGCCTGGAGAAGAGAAGGCACTGGGGTGGCATTAGAGCAGCCTTCCAGCTTCTGAGGTGGGCCTACAAGAAGGCTGAAAAGGGACTTTTCAGGGAATGTAGTGACAGAACACTTAAACTGAAAGAGAGTAGGTTTAGATTAGAAATCAGAAATTCTTTACTGTGAGGGTGGTGAGGCACTGGCACATGTTGCCCAGAGAATCTGTAGATACCCTATCCCTGGAAGTCTTCAAAGCCAGTTTGGATGAGGCTTTGAGCAACCTGGTCCAGTGGAAGCTGTCCCTGCCCACAGTGAGATGAACAGTGCCTTCCAACCAAGGCCATACTAGAATTCTATGAAGACTGGATAAAGGAGCTGTCATAATGGCTGAGGGAACTGAGATGGTTTGGGCCTGAAGAAAAGGCTCAGGACAACTGTTATTCTCTCTACAATTCCCTGAAAGTATGTTGAAGCCAGGTAGGGGTCAGCCTCTTCTCCCAGGCAACTGGTGACAGGACAAGAGGACCTAGCCTCAAGCTGTACCAGGGGCAGCTCAAATCAGACATTGGGAAGAATTCTTCACAGAAGGGGTTGTTAAGCATTGGAACAGATTGTTGTGGCACTTCATGCTATGGCCTAGTTGAGAAAGCAGTGATTGGTCAAAGGTTAGACTTAATGATCTTGGACGTCTTTTCCAACGTAAATCATTCTGTGATAAGAATCCTTGTATCAATTTAATATTTCTAAAGTAAGATTACTTGGTATTTTAATTAGCATTCCTACTCCATCATACTCACTGTGATTTTTTTAATAGCATATATTATCTGGACCACTCTCTTCTGCATAAGGCAAACTAACATGGACAGCACTGAAATAAATTAAAAATGCAAAGTCAAGAGGCTTCTTGCTATTAAGAAACATTCCAGAATTTAAAAAATTACTCATAGTCATATTATGACATTTAAAATATTATAATTGCTCCAGGGATGGACAGGCATAGTACCTTAAACAATAATCACTGTACACAAAGAAAAACAAATAAATAATATAGCAATGTATCAGACCTTTCCTATAATGAGATGATAGTCTTTTACTGTATTCATATATTGATAACATCATTAAATTTACTACTTTGCTCCTGATACTTTAACTGCTACAAGATTTATTTCTGTTCTCAACTGAAACAGAGGTCTAAGCTAATCAAAGCAAAATGAGATGAAAAATGAAACATATTTCATCTGAACAGTGATGTTTGAAAATAGCTTTAGACACTTGAAAGAAAAAAAATCATTTGGTAAGTTGTGTTTTTAAAGCATACAAGCTGAATACTGTTCCCTTGATTTATTAGTCCAAAATATTTCAGATGAGCACAGGTTCCCTGTGGAACAGACTATGAAAGTAACACATAATATTGCTGTCTTCAGTACCAAACCTAACGACAATAAACAAGCAGGGAAGGAAAAATAGGAGAAATGTTCAAAAATTTCAATATAGTAAAAATAAAATTTCAATATTCAAAATAACACAAGAAGAATGGCAATAATAAGAAGAAAATCTACATAATTTAAAAAACCAAACATGCTTCCTATGGCAAACTGTGCTCTCAAGCATACTCTACAACAGTGAGACTATTGTATAGTGGAATTGAACTATTTAAAATCACATATCATGGCCAATACTAAACATTAAAAAAAAAAGTGACCAAACTTGAAATATAAATCTTTGCCTTAGGCAGGGGAGATTGCTATAGAGTTTGATAAGAAGGGTGTACTGATATTTAAGAAAATATAGTACTTAGAGATGCTTCCAAAAGTTCACAGACGTCCTGGTGCTTCTTTTAGAAATGGTTTGTTGAACCCTAGCATGTGTAAGTAACTGGAGCAGAGACAAAAATGCTATTCAGTTATGATGACAGCTGATACAGTTTTCATCAGAAACAAAGAATTCAAGGTAACAGTACTGAGATATATCAAACTGGAAGAGAAGTACATTTATATTTATATTGCAGTGATTTTCATTCTTCCCTATTCCAAATAGCTTAAACCATATCTGACCCATAAATTCTCTTTAACCCTTTCATTCCTTCTGAGATTTTCAAGTCTCCAGCAACTCTTTTTGCACATGAAATGAGAATCCCAAGAACACATACAGAACACTAATACATTTTTCACAGGTTTCTAAAGTTCAAAAAGGTTTGCCCTACATTTTGCCCTGGGGACATGGAAATGTCTTTCAGAAACTGATGCATATTCACTGGAATGAGGGGCTTATGTGGAGCTGATTTCTATGAAATCATCACTTCAGTAGTTTATGGTAGTATTACAGCTCTGTCTCACCATGAAAAGATATATTATTTCTATGGCTCTTGATGACTTCTAAAAAATCATGAGCCTACATGAGAAAGCAAATATCCTAGCATTTTTACATACAAAAGTAGAAAAAGTCGTTAATCAAAAATTTACTTCAATGGATGATAAAGAGTAAATATTCTGTATGTATTTCAGAGAACTGTAGAAGTCTAATAAGAACACTCAGTAATATTTAATTTCAATAAGGAAAGGCTAAATAAAGGCTTTAGTATTTACATGTATTCTGGTCACTTGTAAAGATGAGCACGAATCTACAAAAATTATATCAGAAATATCCTTGGGAACTGCTTTAGTTGTAGGTTGGCAGTGTTAGGTTAATCAAGTTGGACTTGATTATCTTAAAGGATTTTTCCAACCTAAATGATTCAGTGGGTTCTAAGCAGTAACAAAATTATGCTCATAAAAAAAGAGCATCTGGAAATTCATAGAACCACGCTTGTTTCCAAGCACACCTGCACAACTACATACAGTGTTTCTGCCTGAAATTGTTTTGAGACAGACACCAAAAGTACAAGGTTCTCTTTCATTTAATGAATGGTTCTAATTTGTGAAACAGTTTGAAAGTTGGATTTAAATCTGCATTTAAAACAGCTATAGTTGACTCTTCCGTTTCCGAATAAATATAATTAAAGTTTTTTATAAAAGCAACTTTTCTACAAGTGCAGCAACATAAGTGTTCACAGGAGCTTCATCTTTTTGAAGCTGTAGACGTTCAGAGTGAATCTGATAAGACTGTAATCAATGTGAAAAAACCCCACAGTGACCTGTGGGAGCACACTGGAACACATCAAATCACAGTGCACTTAATATTAAGATAATCATTATATCTTCTACAAATCATTAGAAATTTTATTTAACTGAAATGAAATTTGATTTTCATTGTTTTCTCATATAGTCAATTATTTTATTTACATTTTTGCAACCAAAAGAATTAAAGTCTGTCATTCTGTCAAGAGACTAATTTCATTCCAAAATACATAGAAAGTAGTATTTTGGGGGAAAACTCATTGCCTTGTGGTTTTTTTATGTTGCAAATTGGTGCTTACAAAAATTGAAAATTGACAAAAAATTAATTTTTAACTGAAACATGTCTTGGGAGAGAAATAATGGAGGATTTTCCCCCTCTTAAACAGCACTATTTGCAGTTTGTTGATAACTTACAACCAACAGCCTTAAAGCTTCATTGCACATCATGGTAAAGAAGTACATGCACTGTGGAGATGTTTGAGAGACATAACTCCACAAACTTTGTCATAACAATGCAATAATGAACAGTTAATGATAAAACGTGACTTAATTTTCCAAAGATTGTAACAGGCAAGAAAAGCTTAGAGGTTTTAACCCATGATTTAGTTAAGGTTATTTTTATTCTGTTCCAAACAGACTGTTCTACCAGAGCAGAAAAGAATGACAAATCCTTGGAAACACATCTGTAGGAGCTCTATTATTTCCCGCTTAGAGCAAGACACAAAACAAAAAGCTTAGTGATTTAAGCCTTTGAACTGGAAGATTTCCCAGAAAGTAAAGATGTGTTTTCACAGTGATTGAGGCCAAAGAAAAACAAACCATCCCAAAACACAAGAAAGACGTCTTTCAGCAACTAGAGGATCTCAACAAGCCATCAATTCAAACATCTGATGCAGGGTTACCTACTTACTGAATAGTTAGGTGAAAAAAAAAGTTAAATACACTTAAGTGCTTAGTTTTTATTGACTATATGGGTATTTCTGGAAATTCTGGTTGAAAAATCATACAAATTAGGAGTGTTCTTGAACCTCAGATTGGTTCCATTCTAACACTACTGGATAGAGTGGTTTGTAGCTGATAAAGGGAAAATGTGTCAGTTTGGAAATAAACAGCATATTTCTGCAGTAACAGCCTCATGCCAGTAGTTCAGGTTGTCTCAAGCTGCATTAGCAACGTGCCTATCTAATATAGAGTGTCTTCTGAAATTTGTTCAGTGATGCCTCACTGAAAGATAACACTGATCCTTGGCTCTGCTAAATATGCAACTTGCCAGAGGAATTAACAGCAACTGGAGTCATGGGGCTTAGTTGTTTGCCACAACATCAGATTTTAGTTTTATGGTCGGTGGGTTTTCTTCTCTCTCCACAAAGATGGCATTTTGTTTCATTTTCTGCTTTTAAAAAATAAGAACTGATTCAATGAGGGAGTGGGTTGCAGTTCAGGAGGCAGGGTTGCCAAAAGTAACATTATTACAGTACCTTTCTCACAAATACACTGGATAACAAAAGCTGTAAGTTGGCAGCTGCAAGTCAGTCAGGTATATTCTGCCAGTAAGGGAGAAAACTGGGAATTGTACTGCCCAGAGAATAGCATTTGAATATTGAACACCTGCCACTTTCAAGGTCGTGTTCTTTGTGGGTCCCTTCCAGCCCAGGGCATTCCGTGATTCCTAGGTGTCTCGGCCACTGCTACAAGGGGCACACCAAGAAGCAGAAGCCCAAAGGCTGCCAGTTCTCAGTTTCTGTTGGCTGCATATGGACTCAGCCATAAATTACACACTAGTAAAACAATCATTTGGTATCTAAATTTAGATTAAAGTATTTTCTGGCACCATCTGTGTCCAAGCAGGAGACACATATAGAACTGTGTGGATGCACCACTTCAAAACTGTCTTGCTAGGGAAGACAAAGAGAAGGTTACACCAGAGTAGGTGGAAAAAGCAATTTGTGTAGTTTTAATCTGCAAATCATTGATGAATAGAATCTTTTCATATGTAGAAAATTCAAGTAAAATCTCTGTCCTGTAAAAATACTCAAATTAAGCTTTTTACTGAGAAGGAATTACCTCTAAGACTTTAGTATTAGATGCTATAAATATCTAATACATGTGAAGGTATAAGTATACATAAATAATATTTTGAAACATCTTTATTAAGGATTTGAGAAACCTATGCTCCTTCTTAGTCTTTTCATTGATGTCACTTCAGGAAACAAAGGAAGCAACAGCAGTAAGATGTGGGAGAAAAACTGCAAAGTGATCATCACAAAGAGCCTACTCCTATGGACAAAGTCCAACCTGCAAGTTCTGATGTGCAATATGACATGGAAATTTGAAGCTTTCGAGGCAAAGATCTACATAACAATTATAAAATAAGCATTGACAGACACATTTAAGTATTACATTCCACATTTAACCTTTCCATACTTGAAAATTTAAGAGTTATACTTCAGTGCGAAAGATAAAATTATTTCCTCCTTCATTTCAAACATCATCTGACCAAAATTCCTCCCTTTTGCAAGACAGAGGTTTGTTATCTAATGCTGAACAGCTCTTTTGAAGTGTACCATACCTGTCTCTTCACATTTGTTACTGAAATTCTAACATGGTTAGAATTGTTACAAAGAATTATTCTTATGAGTGCCACAGAACTTGGAGAAACATGACAAAATCTTACCGCTACATTTCCATCACACCCTTGGGACTGGCAAACACCTCCTATTCTGTTGGGAATTAGCACATCATCCCAGCAAGATGGGCCCTTCAAAATAAAAGCAAAGCATGCAAAGATTATAATTTACTCCATAAATAAATATATAAAACTTATTTTTGTTGCTGCTTTTCCTACTCTTGTTTCTTTTAGATTTTAGCTAGACAGTTTTATCATGATTACACTGAGAGATCATTCAGGTTATATAACAATATTCACCAGTAAAGCCCAGTCACAAACAGGATATGCGGTCCCTCTATTTTAAAGTCAGTGCTGTGAACAGGCATCTATAGTAGGTTACATTTTCTCAGCTAAAACCAGGTACTGAGTTAATCATAATTAAAAAGCTACAAAGACTCATTGTCTGGTTCAACACTGTTTACATATGGGCCTGCAGCTGACTAAGGGGAAAAGGGAAAAAAGATAATAGTTGGAAGTAGAATATACAATTAGAAAAAATGTGAATAGATTTCTTGGCTCTAGATAAAGTCTTTACTTAACTGTAATACAACATAATGAAACTGTTAAGTGAGAATTCTTCTGAGATTTCTAGATATTTACATTAACTTCAATATTTATCAGTCATTATTAAAGAAACTTAAAAATCCCCTGCCCTCCCACAACAAAACAATATAAAAACCCAGAAAAAAACCTGACAAAAATTCCTTATCAAACTTTACAATGACTTGTTGAATATACAGTTTATTTATGAATATATTACCAAGCAGAAAAAAAAAATAAGGATTGCAAATCATCAATATTTCACAACTGCAAAATAATGTGATTAACAGGATGATCTATCAAAGAAGAAAATTTACATATATAGCATATATAGGAACTTTTATAAAAATATTTTGCATCATGAAAAATTGACACTCATATGGTTTCTTTTTTATACTAATTTCACACCAATTAATATTTAATTTACGGACAATAAAATTAATCTGAGCAATAGATAAGAAGTTTACAGGTATCCACATATATAGTGGAAATAAACAACTAAGGTATCCAAAAGGAGAACGTTTGGTACTTGGATTACTCGGTGTTTGGGATAAAATCAGTGCCCAGGCAATAACAGAAAATCTTTATCCAGAAGAAAAATTATGGCAGTGAAGACATTAACCACATTAGTGAAATTAGTGCCTACTTAAAACACAGTTGAATTACAAAGTAATCCTGTGTCACATCTAGATCCATCCCCTTTCAATTCTGTATCAGGCACTTCTTCAGCATTGTGTGGGCACAGCGGAAATAATTTTAGAATTCTCTTAGTAGTGTGAACTTAGTGATAAAATGTTGATCCAGCCTATCTGGAAAGTTGAGTAAAACAACTTGGTCTTCAGTGAACTCCACTCTCTAGTGTCATCCACCTTAAGTCCTGGCTTTTCAGATAAATAAAAAAAAGAGCTTTGACACATGTAAGTTGAAATGCAGGCAGACACAGTGGTGACAAATCATAGTTTTGAGTCCTTGGGTGAACAAAGCTGCAGTGGAGTAGTGTAAAGTAATAATACTTGATACTGGGGGAGGGAAGGGGAAACCACCTTGAATTAATGATTTAAAACATTTGAAAAATAAAGTTTTCCATCAATTATTCCAGTGAATTTTTACCTCTCATTAAGTTTTAGCATTCCAGAAACTTTGCAGGAAGAACAGTAAGGCCACCTTGAGATGCTGCACAAAAAGTTACCTGCTTTTAATTGCTTTCAACTCAGTAGTTCAAAATTTTGTTTGATGCCACCCAATTTATTTCTTTTTCCTCACGTCATCAAAGATTGTACAGATCTCTAGCATTCCTTCCACAGCAGCTTACTTTTCAGGAAAGAAAGTCATCTACCTTCCCATTCCTCATATAGGTGCTGTTGCTTATATTTTTCTTTTTATCTTTTACAAGTAATTTTGGAATATAAAGAGCATCACACAGTACACATGACTTACATGTTGGACCAGTGAATAGGAAGATGATGTCTACAAATTTATTCAAGTCCTCCTAAATACTTATTAAAATATAATTTACTTTGCTGATGCTTACTAAGTATCAAGGCAGCATTTTGGTGGAGTTATCTATGAGAGCTCCTAGATCTCATTGCTGCATATAACATATCTCAAAATCCACTTCATTATATAAATGCTGGAGGGTTTTTCTTCCCAGTGCACATCCCTTAATAGTGACATATGTTAAATTTCAACTATGATTTCAACAGTAGTTGTAATGTGCATCATAAGGTCCACAGACAGGCTTCTAGCAGGTACTTTCTACGTTCTCCCATACTGAGCCCATGTTTACTTCCAAGGAAGAACCAATTATATGCCTCACTCTTCAAGTCTTATGGCAATCACCTAACGCACCTTCTGCTCCTGTAATAGTTTAAATGGACTCAGCAACAGTTTTTTTCTGCTGTTTACAGGTAAGAATCTTCAGTGGTTTTGTCTACCAAATTGTATTTTTATATTTAAAGTGCTGGAATTATGGCTTTTTTTTGCTTTATAGTAGTTTAGTTATCACTGTTAAAGACCAGATCTTCATTAGTTACATCATAAACCAGCTCCCCCTTCTCTTGTCAATTCTTTAATCAACCTTTCTACAACATAACCTGATAACATCCAGAAGTTTACTCTTGGAATCATGATTTGACATGATACTTACATAACTTACATTAAAGCAAAAATACCTAATTATGACAGCTTTTCCTACACTTTCAAGCTTTTGCTTTCCCCCATAATGTTAGGCTTGCTATAATTATCTAGTCACACAATTGTTTTAGGGAGTAATATTTTTCCCCCTTTTCAGGCACAGAATTTTAATCCATAAGGATGACATATAACTCACTGACTTGATAAAGACAACCAACACTAACAAGTTAATATTTGATTAATCCCTATCCCTCTTCCTCCATACTCATATTTATTAACACACATTTATTAAAATATCTATTTTTCTAAATTAGAGGAATTAAATAGTTTTCAGGTTTTTTGCTTTGTCTAATCCTTACACAATTTCCATTTGGGAGGAGGATACTAAAAAAAAAAAAGCAAGTGAGTTCTATAAAACTAGAAACATATTTACATATTTACTCAAACCCTTTTTTTTTTTTTTAAAATCTGGTACTGGCAACATGGGACAATGATTTTTCATGTTTCTTCATCCTTGTGTGATTAATAGGAGACTCCCAAAGTTAATGACGCTACACCAGCATATACAGAAAAATAGTCACACCAAGATACACACCAAGATAATTTAAATGAGTGTGTAGAAGCAGTTCCACAGGTATGCTATCAGCTCTGGTACTAATTATCTTGATTTTATAAGAAGAAAATATTTCAAACTAAACTTCTTACTTCACTGAAGTTATTTCAGGTGAAAACTTCCGAAGTGTTCATTAGTTTGCAAGTGTGGGTATATAGTCACAAAAAGGTAAGAAGGCATATTAATTCTCAAGCTAGAAAAAAAAACCCCAAATCATCCACAGGATCATTTATAAGGCTGAGGTTCTAGAGAAATGCATTTTTAAAAGAAACCAAAAGGGATGACTTGATGCAATGTTGACTACCATTAGAATGAACTACTACAAGTAACATTACATCAGGTCTGAATATGCTTACTATGAGAATATTTTATTAATTAACAGTAACAATAGTAATAGGAATTTTGCATTCGCCTTTAAGTTCTTATTTCCAAGGGAAAGCTAATGTGCTACATGGCTTGATATGAACTTACAGCGCTCTCCCTCTCTGCAATCATTTCCTCACGACATTTCTCAAGCACACGAGGCTACTTTGCACAAAGCAGCTCACTGAAATAAAAATGTCATCTTTCACTAAAGGCATGTTAGAGCATATACACAGGGAACTAGGAGCACAGTTCCACATTATCACCAACTATCAACTGCTCACTCACACTATAGCTAAGAACTTCCTATTTTTTCCTTCATAAAAACCCCCACAATATTAATCACTTCTTTATCTCTTATGATGTACATAAAACCTGTAAAAAAGTCAGATGCGTTTAACTCTTTTGATAACATTAAACGGACCCAGCTTTAAGTCAACAGTGGTTTCTTTTTTTCTGTTCTAGTAAAAGTTAGATCAAGTTCTTGAGGCACAAGAAGGCATTGATCCAGCAGGAATTATAGACTGACAGAATATAACAGGTTTCATCCTGTTTAGCATTGATGAGTGGAGAGAAAAAAAGTAATAAAACAAAAACCCCAATCAACCAGAGAGCCCCTATTCCACACCTCATTTTCCAAATTAGTAGGAGGAAAAATCTTCTTTTCCACATCTGTTCTTGGCATTCTTCATGGCCATATTTTATTATTAATGCTAATCTAACACACTTTCAAAAGATTTAGTGTGCTTGAAAATTTTTGTTTTCTACCTTCAAAACAAAAATAGAAGAAAAGACATTTGTCCTTGAAAAACACTATGCATTCAAAATGTTAATGTTTCTGTAGCGACAGTACTACTAAATGTCATTGCTATAATTGCATCAAAACACAATTAGGAGTTCTGGCAAGATAAACACTTTGAAATGCAATTTTTGTATCATTCTTTCTTGAGTCTAAGAAAAGCCTGTCAACCTGCAGGCCAGCCAATCACTTGTGGTGTTATAACACTGCAGGCTCTAGTGTTTGTAATTATTAGTTCGCATTAATCAAGAACATACTGTGAGAGGAACAAAGCCTTCTGATTGCGAGATTAAAGCAACTGCCCCTCTTGTACCCAGCCAAATGGCTCACAGAGAAAGCTGTGCATTAAAATAAACACATCAGAGAAGGCTTTTCCGGTGTATAAGTGGGAAAATGACAGAATAAAGAAAGAAATAGAAAGAACACCACTGAATAGAAAAAGTCATATCAAATGTACTTGAGTACTTCCCAAATAAGTAGGTACGGAAATTTTTGTGCCTTTAGTATTTGGCAGTTGTTCCTTTCTTTTTTGAGGGGGAAGACAGGAAAAAGAGTTGGCAAAAGTATATTAAGCTTGAAGTGAAACTCCTATGCAGCATATGAAGAACAGGGAGGACTGAGATGTTTTTTCAATGTATGAGGGAAGTACTGGAAGTCTGTGTACATTCCACTAGTGTATTGTACAGATGCCCAGTACAGAGGGCAGTACAGTACACTCTACTCCCAGTGTCTTTTTATCCTGTAGCCAAGATCCAGTTTTGTATTGTAGAACCAAAACTAATTTTTCATCAGAAACATCTCAAAAAAAAAAAAAAAAGTAAACCCCCCCCCCCCCCAAACCAGAAATTCCATCTAGAGACCTTGAATGACATATTATTCAAAACATGGTTGCTGACAGAACTGTTGACCTGTAAAGTCAGGGAAAGGTCAGAAGAAGAGGTCAGCAATAGAAATCAGTGATTCATCAAAGATTCTGAATCACTTAAAAGGCTGGAAACTATCCAAATGTTCAATGCTTTGTATTTCCCCCACTTTATATTTTCCTCTAGTAAACAATATGTAGCAGAATATCATTAAAACACATATTTGTACCTGCTACTATCTACATAAGAGACATAAATCATTAAAATGTTGAGCAAATTACCCAAACAAGGAAAAACTATTAATGCAGAAGGATTTTTAAAGCTATGTAAGAAATAATTTCAGGTCTTGAGAGAATTTAAAAATAAGCATATGGGACACAGGAAAAGTGTTAAATCTGATGCAAATCATGCAAACATTCAGGCTTCTCTGCAAAGTTATGACTATTGACTTATCTGTGTGAGAGTATTTGAAGAGCTAGACATTGTATAGGGAACCCTCGGCATGATTTCAGCATCTTGAGACAGTGTGACAGAAAAAAACCTCCCAAAATACAAGGCTTACTAAATAAAAATTTATTTCCCTTTTGCCACTCTAACAGCAGTACCCACATCAAGCTACCACACTTCAGTGCCAGTACAGGTAGACAACTCTGCCTCCCAGATACAGTGGGAACCAAGATGTATCATAATGATAAGCATGCATCTCTCCTATGAGAAGTCTTAAAGAACTAGAGGGTTTTTTTCAGCCTGGAGAAGTGAAAATTTATGGGTGGTCTAAATACAGACTTTCACCACCTTAAGGGTGCTTACAGGAAAGATGGAAGTGGACTTTTTACAAGAGCATGTAGTGACAAGACAAGTGGGAATGGCTTCAAGCTAAAAGAGAGTAGACTTGGATTCAGTATGACAAAAGAATTCCTTACTAGGAGGGTGGTGAGGCACTGGAACTGGTTGACCATGGAGATTGTGGATACCCCATCCCATGAAATGTTCAAGGCCGGGTTGGAAAGGGGCAGTTAGTCACCTGGTTTAGTGCAAGGTGTCCTAGCCCATGGTAGAGGGCCAGATGATCTTTAAGGTCCCTTCCAACCCAACTTATTCTATGATTTCTACTAAATTCTTAAATATTATACAGATATTTTTTTCCCCAAGTAAAACTATGAACCACAGCATCCAATCTGGCATAAAATGCATTTCTCCAAATTCTCAAAGCCTAGTCTATCAACATCCCTCATAAGAAAGAGAAGATACAAATAGTTTATAAAAGAGGTAACTATTGAATTAGCCAGGAAGTTCTTGCTAGCTTTTTACAGATGTTCTACTTAAAACACTGGAAAATTTTACAGTAGATAATCTATTGAAAGGAAAAACTCTCAGATTAGCAACTTGTAGGACCAAAATCATCTGCTTAACACAACAGCAGAGGTAATTAAAGTTTACCTACAATTTATACAGATCTAAAAGACCATTACCAGCAGGGATAGATTGATTTTTATTCCAAAGCTATGTATTTTTTTTTTTTTATATTTCTGAAGAGACTGATACAAACTGACTAGCACACGGGGACACATTATTGCAGGCAAAGCTAACCAATTTATTGTGGACTGACTTTGACAAGGAATGCCCCATACAGCAGGGAGGAAAGTATAGAAAAAGTCTACTAAATGAGTCTTGGGGTTGGTTTTAAAGAGGTTTGTGATATAGGACTGGGAGGACTGGAGTTAACTGGTCAGTCTAAACAGCATATTAAAGAATCCATCAGAAGGAATGTTCTTATTATTACTGACTTTGGTAATTACACCAAATCAATAAAGCACATGGATAATTTTGTTTATATGAGAAACAGTACTGAAGAAAAGTGAATTACATGATTTAAGTCTTTGTGGGGATTGAACCTACTGGTTTGATTTATAGTAGGATCTTAGAGATGAAACTTTCCTTTAAGAATGACCAGCTTAATTATTAAATTGACAATTCGATGTCACTAGATATAACGCTTCCAAAATTAAGTAGCACACAATTAGCTGAACTGCTTGCAGACATGTAATTATGAACATTTCCTGCATGATGGTTATTTCAAATGAAACATGAGAGAATCGCATCTGTAACTGAAAATATAGGTAAGTATAGTAAAATAATGTTGTTTTATTGATAATTGCTTTTTCTTTCTTAACACAGGTTATGTTGTTAAAAAAATGAAAATACATTAATGACATGCTTTTAATAAGTTCTGATCTTTCTTTTCTTTCATACTGTCTATATTACAATGATTTAAAAGAGTCATCCTGCTGGACCTCAAGTAAATATGAAGGCTCATAAAAGACAGCCAAGATAAAGGTTTGCAGATTCATCTCTTCATTGACAATATTTTATAGCATGCATTGTGTTGCTAGCACACTTTCTTATATAAGCAAAAGAAAATTATTCAAAGTGTGCCTTTGGTTGGTCCCTCCCAGCAAAAAAAGAGCAAAAAGAGAATAAATATAATACAAATACAACTGCAGCTGTAAAACTGAACAATGTAGTCCTGCTGCTGCTCTAAACTTTAGTCTTGAATGAGAGATATAGAGCCGTAAGAAAAAGTGGATGAAAGGCCTCCTAAACTAAACAACCAAACTTCATTCAAATAATCTGTCAGACCAATGATTTCTAATCTATAAATACTTTCTATCTAGATGGCTTTAAATACTTTTTCAAGGCTGAAAGAAAAAAAGAGAACCAGAGAAAACTCCCGTAATTCCCTAAACATGCCATGTACTTACTGTGTCCACTGAAATTATAACATTAAAAAATAAATTAAAATCCACAGTTACAAGTGTTAACACCAGCAGATCTCACTGAGGTTAGTGTAATCAGGAACAGACTAAAGCCCTCTGCCTTCAGATGCTGCTTCTGCTGTGGAAGCTTTTCAGGGATTCTTCCACAAGGGAACAGGCAGAGGACAGGGAGCTAATGGACAGGAGAAATCAAACCTAAGACCCATCCCTGTTCTCTCTCCAGCTGAGATGTGCTCACAGCTATTTGAGCCACAAGTGTCAACATACCAAAAAATAGTGCATTTTGAGAGCTTTTGGCTGGGATCAGAAAGTGCAAAGGCTGTTTTGTTTCTCTACCCAAAACCACTCCTCCTGTCCCCATGCTTTCCCCTCCTAAGTCACAGTTACAAGCTGTAAAAGCTGACAGAACTTGGATTGAATTTACTGTGTACCTCAGCTTTTCCTGAAGTGGCAGCAGATGGATTTTGTCCCACAGGACTCTCTGGGCAGGGAAGAGCAGCTCAGCACCAGTGGGTGCTCCATGCGGGGTGAGAGGGGGATGCTGGGGCCTGATCAGAGCCCTTGGGATGCTGACAGACTTGGCACAATTTTGAAAGAGAAGTGATTAGCATAAGGATAGATTATCAGTTACTTACAAGCCAGAAAGCTCCAGAGAAGCTGCAGAGGAGTGTCAGCCATTCAGAGGTGAAGCACTTTCAGGATCAGGCAGCAAGCCCTCAGGTCTTTCAGTGTGGTTTCCCCCTCTCTCAGCCCCTAAATTATCAGACTAGCCCAGAAATACGAGGTCGTGAGTTGGGGAAACATCAGGAGATGGGCAAAGGTTGAAAAGAGGCTCTCAGCCCGATGTAGTTGTCCAGCTCTTTTATTCCATGGTCCAAGAGGGAAGAGCGGGAAAAGAGAGGGTGAACAGGAAATGTCAGGCGTTTTTCTAGGCTCTTGACAGGGAGGGCTTCTTGGCTCTCCACCAACCCCCGTTGGGGCATGAAGGAGGGGTCCAGAATTATCTTGATCAGAGTCACAGGGGTCCCGGGAATGGGGAAAACATGGCCTGAGCGGAATGTAACATTTCAGTTCTCCAGAAATGGGTGGTAGTGTTAACATTCAATAAACATATTTTAAATTCAGTATGAAACCATGCTGCTGATTCTGGAACTCATATTAAACCAGGATTACTCAGAAATTTCTATTTCTTAAAGCCAATCTTTCAGAACAGAATAGGCGAAGAAACGTGTTCTGTGTGAAGGTAGTTTTTACCAGTTAGAACTAAAATCCCATGTCAAATATGAAAGCATTTAATCTAAAAGTTTTGAGCTGCAGAAACATTTAAGCAACTCCACAAATTTTGGGCAAAGAAGATTATGGCAGTTCTACAATTTGATACATCATAAGCTACGTCTGCATGGGACATATACAGACTAAATGTAGTAGTACACAAAAATAAAAAATCTAAGGTAAGCCAACATACAAGTCAAGGTCTGCAGTTAACATATTGCTAATAATGCCAACTAGACACCTTGCAATTAAACTAATATGAGTTGAAGTTAAACAAAGGCAATAAACCAAAGATATAAAATTAAAATCCAAGCTTCATGAATATTCCACGGTAATAATTTAATGCGGATGTAATCATTGCATGTCGGATCATTAAATTTTAAATATATTTTTTGACTAGAATGAAAAAGCTAAAAATCTTTTGGAAGAGAGTCCAAGCTAGAGCATTTCCACTGTAGGCAATACTCAGAGAAGCCCTCAGCCCATCAATTCACTTCTGTAAGGCACCATTAGACAACATGTCCAGAGACAACTGTCCATTCACTACCTGGGCTATGGTAAATCCACAGGGAATGGATACTGCCCTTAGATGCACGCTCCTACCATTCCCTTTCCTTCTCTGAGTTGTCACCTACTGCTTCCTTATTTCTGCTCTTTTTACTTTGTCCAAAGGGTGTCTCTCCCATTTCTGTGGTAAGACACACACCTATCCCAAGGATACTAAATACATCTTTAAAAAAATCCCACTAATCCGCCACAAAACAAAAAAAAAAAAGCCTGAAACTCCAAACAAACAAAACAGCCCCCCACACCCATCCCAGAATCCATTCCACATTTTTACTAAGAATAAATTTCTCAATTAATCACTAAAGCTAAAGGGCCACTAGGAAAAGACTCACTTCATAAGGTGCTCAAATATTTTTTTCACTTACTGTGGTTATATAAAACTGTAAAATCAAGATTACACACTACAGTATCTGAGGAAGATAATTTGCTATATCATCCATTTTTGATTTTACACATAATCAGAAATCCTGAAAGACAAAGGCACGTCGATTTCAGCAAGAATATTTCAATTTTCCTAAAGGAAAGGTTACAGGATATCAAAGCCTTTTTTTTTTCTAAAAAGGAGAACTAAACAAAAATATTGTCTTTGATTTTTTTTCTGAATTCTACAATTACTGTGAACTTTACATATTCGTCAATGCATTCAAAACAAAAACATCTTTGTTTTATTTATTAAGAAATACAGTCAACCCTGCATCAAGTGCATTGTTCAGATTCATTTGAGAACAACTTAAGATTACATTGCATGCATGGTGGTTTTAAGAGTTTGGTCTTTTTCCTCTAAAACATGATCCGAGTACCACACATGAAAGCAAGGATGATTCTTTAAGCATTTTGCATGAGAACATAACTAGAGTTAAAAAGAATTAAGATTGTACCAGGCTGTTCAGGATCCTGCCTTTGCCATCAAGATACTGCATATACTGGAAGGAGCTGATCCAAACCCCTCACTGAATCATTGCATTGTTTAGGTTGCAAGGGTCCTTTTAAGCCCATCTGTGCCAATCTCCCTGCAATAAATAGTGACAACTTCAACTAGATAGGTTGCTCAGAACCCCATCCAATCTGACCTTGAATGTTTGTAGGGATAGGGCATCCACAGCCTCTGGCAGCCTCTTCCAGTGTTTCACTGCCCACATTTTTGGAAATATCTTCTTTATTTCCAATCTAAATGTACCCTGTCTTCCAGGTAAAACCATTACCCTTGCCCTGTCACAACAGGCCCTACTAGAAAGTCTGTCCACATCCTACTTATAAGGCCCCTTTAAGCACTGAAAGGCCACAATCCTGTCTCCCTGCAGCCTTCTCATCTTCAGGCTGAGCAACCTCAACTCTCTCAGCCTGTCATCCAAGCAGAGGTGCTCCAGCCCTCACAACATTTTTGTGGCATAACTTGTCTTACTAACACAGAGATATATTCCTATAATCTCATATCAAATCTTCCAATGTTTTCTTCTCTTAAAGCAGTGCTTTAAAAACAGCTCAGGTCATTTTTTTCATTTAATTTCTCTCTCTGTGCATGAATCTTGAATGATTTTTAATTATTCCTGACTTATTTTCTACATATTGACACAATGAGAAAATACATTAAGCCCATTTTTGAGCTTTTCACAAAAATCAGCGAAAAGGTGAATGAACTCAGGCTAAAGGGACATTTGAAATTAACTCTTCCATTTTCTAACAGAAGCTCTTGAGGCTCCAGCATAACAGTAAAGTGTCACGGTGCCCCCTGGTGATACGGCTAGCCCAGCTCCTGGGCATCAGCTGGCAGCTGAGGCCACGCTCTATGGCCTAGCATAGGCAAGAGTCATGGCTTGTGAGTTGAAAACCCGCCAGAGCCAGTGGGGGAAGCACAACACGGCGAAAACAGACACAAGGAGTCGTCCAATTGAGGCAGACTGCAGACCGGTTTTATTGTAGCTCCGTGCGGGGTACAACAGCTCAGAAGGGAAGTCTGCCCCAAAAGGCGGGCAGCACTGGTGTGCGCGCCTTTTTATATTGGGTGGGGGGGGGGGGGGGGGGGGGAAACCAGGGGAGGGAACAACAATGGACCAATGGGGTACAGGGAGGGAGTGGTAGCTGGGGTGTCAATCATGGGGAACATCCAATAGGGAGAGGAGGAGGGAGGAGCCCCCAGGGATCAGCCTATCACCCGAGGCCTCTGGTGGAAGCTTCTGGATGGAGGGGTGAGGCCTCGGAGTGACAGACAGGCCCTGGGTGAGGGGTGACCGTTGAGGGTTACATAAGCAGGTTGATTGACAGGTAGGAAGGGGAGGAGGGGAAGGAGGGACAGACCAACAGACCCATATAGGGGGAGTGGGAGAAACCATAATAGGGGGAAACTTAAAACACACCACAACAGTAAAGGGTGTCCCAACACCTGAATTTTGTAAGAACTTTGCTACTTTGTGCATACAAGGTGATCTCTGCAGATGTCTTGCCCAATAAGCGTTTGAAGGATATTAAGCTGGAGAAATGGCTCATTTCTTTATACTTGCTCTGAATAATTTATATAGTTCTAGGAGCTGATTTTCTTAACTAAGAGGAATTTGGAGCATAAGCATTGACTTCCCCTGTGCTCCAGTGCTCAGAAGAGACACCCACAAGGCTTAAAGAGCAACACAGCAGGACATCACTGGGATAACTCCACCTCACATCCACCCTGTTCCTGGCTCAGCTGGGCTTTTCTAGGTTTAGCTTTTGATTTCCTTCCACACAAAAGAGTCAGATACACTCTGCTACAAAATGATAAACTCTCTAGGCACAGATGGTACATCAGAATCCACTTCAGAAGCATTAGAAAGTACAGAAATAAGTTAGTCTAAAAGGTGACTGCTATTAGGATATTTTGAAATGCATAATTCAGGACAGATCAGGTAGAAGACATCATTTAATTTCACAATGAAGTTCAGATTTCCACTGAATTCTGAACAGCCTGAGTAGAAGATTTTAGTATTGTAGACAGGATATCTGTATTTCATTTACAAAGGTTATGACTTGCATTCGAATTACTGAATCCATTTCAGGCTAAAACCACCTGTAAAACCAAGTATGCTAATAATTTCAGAAAAGAGTAGGCCCTCAGACATAAAATCAGGGTACTTCTACACTGCAATGACAGTAATTTCAAACTTATTTGCATTTCCACAGACTAATACATTTTATTCTGAAGACAGAGTTCCCTTTTATTGCAATCTCATTCAGTATCTCTTTTGTCACATGGAAAGAAAACAGATATATTATTTAAATGTTTGGCATTTTATAATACCATTTTAACTATCACTGTGATGTTTTCCTAGTTTATGGCTCAGTGTAAACCATGAAAACAGATAAAATTGATTAACTGGAATTAATATTATGATTAATTCACAGTTCAGTGCCTATGACAGTGGCCTAATCAGTACTTTTTATTTATTTGTCATCATCAGACTTAGCTATAACAAATTCAGTTATAATAATGAAAAGGATCTAGAACTGGCACTTTAATCGGAACATAGATGTGGAGCACAATATGTTAGTAAACTGGGCAGAACTTGCTCAAATACACACACATGCAAATACACACACTAGAACAACTGTTCTTTATAGCTCTGTTCCACTATTCCAGGTCTCACATATTTCTCTGATACTCAGACCCTATATGAGGCACAAGCTATTCCTCTTTATTTCAAGTTTGGGTCTGGGCTGAACAGACGCTACATCTCCAGAGCAACTAATAGCCCAGAATTGCAACTTTGTAAACAAGATAATTATAATTTAAGGCAGTGCCTTCTCTTCACAAAGATAAAGGATATGTAAGCCCAGCACCTTTATAGAGTGCAGCTGTATACAAGAGATCTTAGTGGATTATATCCTTGTTGCAAAAATTGATGCTAGATTCTGTAGAGTGAATAAAACACCAAAAGGTTCAAATACATTGAAGCTGTTTTGGATAAAAGGGAAATAAAGTAATTTATCATCTCTGTATAACTTTTTTACCTCTATCCCTCAAGTTAGAGGTCTTTTACTTGTCTATACCTAGAATTTTTTAAAAAAAGCTATCAAAAAGGATGAGGAAGAGGGAGGGATAAGGGGAGCAAGACATTTAAAAAAAGATCTAACATCTCTTTTCATAGCTTCGCGGATGAGGAATATCAGTAAGAGTCAAAAATCAGGAAAATAGTACATAATAAATAGAAAACCTCTAATATACATGAGTAAGAGTGCTATTTTACACATCAGTGTTATGCTACCCTCATTTTAATTTATGCCAATATTCTTCCATCAATTCCATTTGAACAACTTCCAAATTATCAATAGAGGATCACAAGTTTTCCCTTATACAATTTCTACAATTTTCCACAGTGATGAACACCAAAAAATGTTATGAAGTTACTGTGCATTTAGACAACATTTAGAGCTGAAAAAATTCCAAAATAATTCACACCTTAATATTTTAAGCAAAGAACACACACTCATGCTCTCCAGTTTCTGAGCTCTTTCCTGCTAAATTCTTTCAAGCTTCCTTAGGCAATTTTTTTTTTTTAAATAAGCTTTATTCTCTAGAGCATTGGTGCTCCCACCACATGGACTATAGATGGACATTTATGCCTTCTATCTATTCACAACCATTTGATTACACTGTGCAAATATTCATGCACTGCACTGGACAAATTCCCATTGGGCATAACTCCTTTGAGGTAAAGGCTTGCAAAAGAAGAAAATTTTACTACAAACAGGAAAAAGAAGACTGTAATTTTGTAGTAATCAAATAATTGTATTGGAGAAAGTGTTTGTAGTCCAATATCTAACAGGAATAGTTGGGATTTCAAAAAAGAGATTTCTATTCAGAGTTCTCACTTGCCTTCTGAGTGGCTCTAGGAATGAGACTTTCTCTCTTGGCCCACCATTTTCTAAATTCATAATATACTAATATTCCTCATACTGCCTCAGAGTTATTGAGAAATCTTTACTTTTAAATTTAGCATAACTTATAATTTAGCATTAAACTAAAAAAAATATTAATAAGAGCATTGATTTAGAAATAAAAGTTATTACAGTAATGAAACTTTGAAGTAGTCCTACGGTCTCTTGTAATAAAATTATATTTTCCAATAAAATTGGAAGAAGAATTTGTTCTCTACTCAGATCTTAAAAAAAAAAAAAATCCTTCATCAGTATGCTCTGGTACTTTAATTTTTAATTTTAGTTCTCTTCAGCAGACTTAAGGGATTGTATTTCCTATTACACTAGGGGAAACTGCTTCCTTTTAAGCTCAGAAAAACAAACACCTCTTTTACAACCTGGTTTGCAATTAACTTCTCATCTTTAATGTAAGAATATAATTAATCTATCAACACATGCATTGTCACATTTGTCTAATTATCTTGTATAATTACAGAAAATACACTGCATTACAAAAAATATGCACGTTGGTAAGTGTTCATGCTTCCACTATTTTAAAGCATTTCCTTGGAAAGCCTTTTCAAGGTAAGAGGGGAAACAACAGCAGCAACAACAAAAAAGAATAAACACAGCAAAATCCCCAGCCCTTAATAGCTTATTTATAGATGTTTTATGTTTTCCATTATAGCAATCTCTATTATCTCATATTGATATGCATATGTCAGCTATATTCAGCCTTGTCTCATTTGTCATAAAAGCAATGACCTTTCAAACACTTTCCTAGCCTTGCTTAAAAAAAAAACCACAAACATGCATGTGAGTGTTAATGAAGTGGAAAATTAGCCTTTTGAAACAAGTAAACCATCCTCCCCACTGTATTAAGAAAACTGTAGGTCTGAGCAGCAACAAGGATGCCGAGCTACATGAGGCTGATTTCACTGTGCACGTTCCTAAAAAAAAGTCCTTGACATTGCGAATGTTTGCCTCGCATATAGGTCCCAGAGCCAAACCTCCATCTGGAAGAGATTTGAACTACCATCCAGAGGCATTTCAGGATCTGAACCAAAAGGTTTACAGCACTACAATCCAGTTAATTCTATTGCTTCTAATTCCAGCTGGACTTAAAGTCTTATCTCTGCACTCCAGGCCTTCAGATACAGCATATCACGGTAACACCAATTCCCAGAGAATTCAACTCCGTGACCCAAGTGAGATTAAATCCCTGCAGATAGCCCAAGTAAATAGCTCATAACTTGTCTCTGTCACTTTCACTAATGCCTTTGTACCGTGAAAGAAACCAGCAAAGGTGTAAATATCTACAAATTATTAACTGTACTTTTTTCCCTTGACTCCTATCAGCAATTCCAGTAGTCTGGTTCCTGCTGAGAACATCACAGATATTTACTGGCTGGACTTTCTCTTTAAATACTGCACTAATCAGCTACTGAATATTTGTACTCTACACCTGAGTGTCACTATTTTTGATTAAACACACACACAGACAGGGAAATATAAATAGAGAAACATCAAGAAGAAGAGATACATCTTTGTTGCACGTTGGATTTAAACTCCCTCAAGTCAGGCAATCCTGCAGCACATCTTGTGTTAAGCAGTTTCACCCCAAAGAAAGCAGATGTAAGTTAAAAGGGAGCATTTCAAGATGTGACGTATTTAGTTTCTATTTATCAGGACACATTTCTTTTAATGAACTGAAGATACAATTCCCAAATATTCCTTTAGGAATAAAAGAAAAAGGTAATTATATTCTTAAAATACTGTAGATTAATAAAGAGACATTCCTGTGCAAACAAAGCCTAAATAAAAACCTGCAGCACAAACCTGGATGGTACTCAGAAGGTCTTTGGAGGTGCACAAGAAGAAGGAAATAAGGAAAAGGTAAGTAAACAGAATTGCTTCCCAAAGCAACTTCCAGAATTAGAAAGAAATATGTTCTAATTGGACAGTTCTAAAAATTCCAGTAGAAAAAAATTAAGAAACATTCAAGTGTCTGGATTTTGCAATTCCAGGCTTATGAAGTTTGATCTGTCTAGAACACTGCAGAGAAATAAATAAGCAGAAAAAAAAAATTACCTACCAGAAGCACTGCCCTTTTCTTTCCAGGATAACAAAGGGACCCTAAAAAGCCTTTGGACACAGTGGATGTCCACCATCACCCTTTATCGTTGTACAACACTAAGAAAGCTCTCCCTCAGTACTTCTTTCAGCAGTTTCCCCTCAATACTGAGGCAGGGCACAGGAGTGCCCCATAACAGGTGAGCAGCATTCTCACTAACAGTTGTGTGTCAGATGTGGCTGGGTTCCCAAATCAGAAGGGTGACTGCCAGCTGGGGGCACTGGTCAGGGCTCTTGGTGGTGAGTTGCTCTTGGAGTTGCTGAGTGATAAATTCAGGACCATGCTTGGCCCTGTATGCTGAGACAGCACCAGGATCCACTCGCAAACTAGGCAGAAGTCATCTAGGCTAATGCAGGGAACAGCTGAGGCAATCAAGAGCTGGGGGAAAAAGCTCTGGACTCTGTAAAAGTGAATTTATACATTTCCATCCAGGGCCGGACCTGGATGTGACACTTAGGTCACATCCTTGCTGGTGGAGAGCACAGAACATGGGCAACGTACACATTTGTTAGTCACATCTGTATTTTTAATCAGATCCTGGGGGGTGCCAGCATTATTTCTGGGAAAATGCACATAAAAACTCTTTTCTGGTAGTAAGACCAGACAATGCTATATCCTCAGCTGTTCTCAGGGTGCTCTCACCTAAACAGGTAAAAGCATTTGCATGAAAATTACTCATAATTAAAAAAAAAAAAAAAAAAACAAAGGAAGCACTTTCTGTTTAACAGTTAAAGCAGCCAAGGAACATGAAGCTGTTTTATGGCTCATTCAAGTACCTTTAATAGAAAAGGACATTGTGCCTATGCAAACCAAATGAAGTGAGATCTGCAGGTTTACTCAGCAAAAGGGAAATTACTTGGTGTCAGTGAAGCCGGTAACTCATATTTGGTTTTCATATGAAAATGAGGAGAAATCCTAACCAGCACAGCTCAGTTTACCAATTGTAAGACTGTGACCATATGCTAAAAGACAGAAAGCCTTGATAATCTTCTTTCTGGCACATAATAAATTACTACAATAAAGGTACAAAACTGGCCCCTATTTTTAATAATCTCTATATTATAACTCACGGTACACAGATCCTAAGAAAACCCTGAACATACATCAGCATTCCATGTATTTTGTTTTACCTGAAGCAAGCTTTGTAATTCTGAACAAGGTAAATGACACGAAAGATTCACTCAGCTGAGACTGTCTTTATTTGACTTCAATAATATTTATACAAACTACCAACTTTTTTATTGGTATTTATGCAAAATACTGAGGCTACTTTCCATGTTGAGCATATTTCTACTCCCTGTTTATCCTTTTTAAGTAATGAATGTGGCACAGCAATGAATGAGGCAAATTTTTTTCCTATATTGATTGTCTATATTGAGACAAGAGCTTCAGGCTCTAAATATTTTAGACATAGCACCACTTAGTTTTGGAGGGGTTATGCAATTATGATGGCAAAGACCCACTATGGAAATTGTGATGCACCAGTAAATCATAGATACACTGACTCCTATCTTTGAAAGCCTGGTCTAGAGACACCTTCAGTGGCATTTATTTAATGCACTATAGACATTTATCTGAGAGCAAGATTGCCGATGTTCTCTTTATAATGGAGAAAAATACATAGTTTCAGAGTTGGATAACCTTATTCTCAAGTAAATGTCAAGCACAGGTCAGATGATTTGTGTCCTGAAATTGTTTATTCCTTTTTACCACAACATAGACTGAACTCCAACATGAGTATCTGTGTGATAAATGTTTAAGTTTAGGTGTGGAATCTATTTCTTATTGATTCTCAGATGGAAGAGAACTAGTTTTGCTTTGCTGGTTTTGAAATAATAATGATTGAAGAGTCCTTTTTTCATGAAAACAACTGCTGATATTAATTGTTTGCACCTCTTCAGGAGATATGAAGTCAGGGCAAATCTGATTCATAATAAAAGGGGCTTATAGAAGTGGTATGTCTTTAGCACATGTTTTAACAGCAGATAAAGAAATAACTGTTTGAATTGTAATAGAGGCTTATTAAATTAGGCATAATAATGGGACTGAAAAGTGGCATTACCAACAGAGAGGAAAATGTCTGATAGGAAAAATTTACTGCATCTAGACTTACCCAAATCCCCTTGGCCACAATGCTAAGTATAGAGATTAGGTGAACAATTGTATCTGAAGACAGAAGTAGGCAAGGGCAAGCAAGGAATCTCCAACCAGAAAGATTTTCAAAACTGAATAAAAAGTATGTTTGTGTGGGTCAGAATTAGATGATTACATGTCTGCTAATGTTCAACTTGAAAAATAACCAGCAATTAGCATTTTTTCTGGCTCAAGGATGAATAAGTGAAACTGACAGCTAAAAGAGAAGTTTGCTTCCTATTTTTTTGCTTCTTGAGAATGCTGGAAATATTAATTTGAAATCAGACTGATCAAAGCATTACAACTATATTATTGAGAATCTATTTAAGGCTGAAAGAACCTCTATTTTATAACATTTCAGTTAGATTTTTTATTTTAAAGAGAGCTCTAAAATTTTATTACCTGTGGATAGTCTCCATTCTTACCTTGTTACCTAGCTTTTCATTTGACTATGCTCTTTCTTTTTTTTTTTTTTTTTAATTTAAGATGACAAAACTCTTGCCTTCTAATTCATGGAAATAGCTTGAACAAAATTAAAAAGGGATATAATGTTTGGGCTTTCTTGCATGTGATTATATGCCAGAATACTATAACCCAAATTGATGAATACATCAAATGCCAGGGTAGCATGATCATCAATCAATCTGTAGATTACTAACATGCTTAAATTCATTGATAATGTGCATTATAAATGCACATTAATGAGCATTGAAATAAGCAACAAGCAGATCCTAGTGCACCTAGGACAACAATAATGGTCTTCAGCAAAGCTGAGTTTTCCTCTTTTACCTAGATTTATATGGCTCCTCACAGCTGAAGGTAGGGGGCCACAGTGAATTTTTGTTAAGAAGTGTTATGTACAAAACAAGTATACATCCTGTTTTTCACGAGCCTTAATTACACCTCTGTAATGACATGAGAATACCTCTTTATTTGGGCAGGTGTATGGATTTAATTCCTGGAAGAGGTCACACTAGTTCAGCAGCCCGCTATCACAGCAGTCCAGCTGCTTAACCAAGCCAGAATGTATTGCTGTGGCAAGGCACAGAAGGATTTAAGCTTTCAGAGAAGTGGAAAGCTAAGTCCAGCCTCATTAGACTTTATCTCAAATAGGAAGCAAAGAAATAACGGGTGTTCATAAAAGGACACTTTAGGTATCCTAGGGAAAAAACTTCTCATGAGAAAAATTAAATTTGGAGATTTGTACTTTTTATCTTTTGCTTTTAGCAAAGCTGGCAGTGGTTCTAACAATACCAAAAGCTTAAGATTATGCTCTACACAAAAGAAGGACACAAGTTTAATTTTACTCTTTTTTAGTCTGTAATAAAAAGTATCAGGATCTTTGGTGTCTTTGACAACAAAGACAGGAGTGTCACTTTGCACTTTCAAAACAGCTTGCCATTTTCAACAGCAGAACATACTTTATCCCAAAGTATATTCGTCTAGAAATGGATATGGTATATTGCTTAAGTATCGTACCGAGCAGCTCATCTATGATTGATATACTTTTTATTATTTTTTTATTATTAAAATATTTTTCTTAGATAAACTTTTTGTGGTTTTATCTCTGTAATTTTTGGCTCCAGTCTGCACTCCTTAATCACTAGTATAAGACATTATGATTTGACATGAACAAAATGAAAATCAGAGTTATACACAAATCTCAGAATAAATGTTAAACTGGAAATGAATTGTGTCTTTGCAGAGCATTGTATTTCAAAGCCTTGCAAAAAAAAAGCAATTCTGAGACTTTGATGGGTGCAGAACACATTTTTAGATACGTAACCTAAAAGAAGACTTAAAGGTCATCAAGCCTGATTACATTCTGTTCAGTACAATAAAGCGCAGCCATGTGCAAATTCTTATTGAGGAAATGATGAGTGATTCATGGCAGATTTTTCATTAGAATGTAATGTCTACTTTGCTGTAAAGTCAACATTATGATCTACAGTTACTTCCTAGAGATATTTCTATTAAAGTAAACAGGAGGAGCGTTGCTTTTATTTGTACCATTCTTATCTTCATGCAGTATATCCAATAGCAAAGTTACATTCAAAGCTGCCTATTCTTCTGCCATTTCAAAGCTCTCAATCACAAATTTTACAGGAAGGGTTGTTTCTTACAATACCTAAAAACTTTGCTATTATCCCTAGTATATATTTTGTCAAGGTAAGATTATAATAAATAAATACAAATTCTTATAACTTACTTAAGCACTACTTCTGTCAATCTGCATCCATGTTTTTCACTCTGCAATCATCACAGCCCTCTATTTACTTCTTAAAGGTTACAGAAAAATATCCTTGCCTGCTCTTTAGAAGATAGCCACTTCAAAGACTCTTTTGAAAATGAACAGCCTTTAACAATGTTTGATACTAAGCCAGGAAAGGGCATGGACTAAGTAACAGAGAGGGAATGCTTAAGTTAGCACTGTGGGAAATAAATGCCAAAAATTCAGTTTATCACACAAATGCAATTCTCTTTTTCCCAAATAACTCTCTGCTCCACACATGCATATAGCCAAAACCCTTCACTGCTGATAGCCACAAAAATTCATGTTTGAAACCCTGTTCTCAATTTATCCAAGGCTTCTTGCTTCAGTACGCAGACATTGTACTGTTTGGGGTCAGATGGGGACTGGAGCTTATGATGAGCTGCTGGATCTGGGTTTTGGCATTGCAAGTGTCTGAGTGTTTGGTTTACAGACAGATCTGAATGAGCAAGCTATGCTTCTCTTCAGAAGAAAGAGCAGATGCTGCACGCAGTCATCTTGTGTTGGTTGAGCAGCAGGCAAGAACATAGCATTATGTTTCTATATTTGAATGTGACTTGGATTAGAAAAAAATTGGAAGCTTTAAAAAACGTAAAAAGAAGAAAAAAATGCTAATTTGTTGTTGTTGTTGTTGTTGTTGTTTTCAAAAGAATGTCATTAATAGAACAGGGAAAATTATTAACAATCATTACTGTATAACTACCATTAAAACAAGTTTTAAAGAAAATAAGGCAATATAAGAGAATGAAATGGGATAGCTTTATGTTGCCATTGGGTTTTGGGATAGCTTTATTCTGTAAATTAAACAGATTGTAAATATTTACCTCAAGAGAAACATAAATTCAAATTATTTATTTTATTTTTCCCACAAAGAATCTCATACAAGACAGATAACTAGAGGCTATAATTATAAATTACAAATAAAGTATTTCAAGGGCTTCAAGTGATAATTTTGGCTTTGTTTGCACGCTGGACGGAAACATGACAGTAACAAACTGTGTCTGAAAACATTTATGTCACGCATTATCATACTAGAGGAGAATGTGAAATAACTAAAGTGAGAATCCCAAATGGAATATTTCCAGATCTTTCTGGTTGTGCTATAGAGCAATGGACAGGATTCTAAGAGCTGTAAAAACTTCTTATTTGTACATCCAACTTTATAGCTAATGTCCTCTCTGGTACTTGGAAAATTTTTAAATCTAAACTGAAGCTTTATAAAGCTGACTTTCAGCTTTTTACTGCAATTATAGGTAGTTATTCAATAGTCAATATTAATTCAATTTTTTGTTTACCTAACTAGAAACTTTGTTGTAATTTGCTCCCTCATCCCATATTAAAATTCCTAAAAATTCGAAGTAATATAAATTAACACCACGAAGTTGGAGGAACTTTATCAACTTATGTTTCCTCTATCTTTTAAATTACTTGAGTGGAAGAAAAATAGTCCCTCTGTGAAGAATTATTGCTATTAGATCTATCCTGTGAGTAATATGGAATAAAGCCATTTCACAGTAATGTGTGCTCTGAAAATGGCCCTGATTCAGCAAGGTATTCAACTGAATGCTTGAAATTTACATATAGTGCCACTGGCCTGGGCAGCTGTATGATGAAAATTGAATAATATTTAAAATGGATATATGTAAAGGAAAAGAATCAAACCTCTGTAAGTGGTTTTATTTCCCCAGTCTCATTTTAATTCAACCTCTGACTAAACTCTAAGCTCAATAAAAAGTAATGCATAATCTAGAATCTCGGTTTCTGGAAATAAGCAAACAGTATTTCATAAACATTCGTTTCATGAAATTAAAATGTCAATTATTCAATGAGCCCTTTTTTAAAGTATTCCAAAATTAATCTTCTAAAAATCCACCTATCTAGTTTTTCTAATGAAGAACTAATCAGACAAATAAAAAAGCAAACAGATCTAAATGATGAAGTTAATATAGCCTTGAGAATAAGCTTTGTGCTCATAATACCATATCTGAGCTTTCTCTCTCCTGCACTGCTAGCCTCCTTGTTACTTAATAAAAGTTTCTGTTTCAGTTTTCCAGATATAATAGCTAAAATTGATCTATAGCTCCATAGTTTTAAAAATAATATACACAGAATCGTTGACAATAATTTGCTCTGTCAACTACTAACATATTAATGTTAATATAAGTAATTCTTTATGTAACCAGTGTGTCCTTAAAAGCCTTAACTCAGCGACTCAAGCACAGGGCTAACTTTCAAACATGAAAACACTCCCCATTGAAATGAGCTTTGCTGCACCTAGCCTTGAGCCAATTATGCTTCATGAGTCTCATTCAGCTCCCTGAACTTACATAGCTGCTGTACATTTCAAGGTATCATTAAAGTAAGACACATGCATAACAAACTTTATTTTGGATCCTAACACCCCCAGCATTGTGCTTTCAGGAAATTCTCTGAACCTGTGAAGTATGCTAGCTCCCTCAAGGTAATGAGAAGTCCATGTAGCTTAAATGTGAGATGAATTTCTGATAAATTTAACAAAGTTAAGAGAATTTGCAGAAAAACAATGCGTTATGATGCATTATAAAGTAGAAAAACAGTGAACAGTATCTGATCTGCAATGAGCCGGAGTATATTGTCAGAAGATCAAACTCTGACCCAACAAATTTATTCAAATTTGCACAGTCTACTTTGTTGCTTATGATTTTCTCACCCATTAAGTTCTTTTGATATTTTTTATAACAATTTGTCTCAGAAAGCTTTTATTAATTTTTAATATTTATGTTTTCTATGGATAACAACTAAGAGTCATAGCAGAGGCTAGTCAAAAATAGATTCTAGTTTTAGATTTGTTTTATCTGTAATTGCATTGCAATAACTTCCTATTTGGCCACGAGAGTAATTAAAATAAAGCTGAAGTATTCTGTAACATAGAAACTTCCACCTAAACAGTATTTTAATGGAAAAATTTGTGTCAGTTCTCAGATATTGTAGAAAGGAATGTCAGGAATAAAACAAAGAGGTATTTGAACTCAGTAACTCTCTAAAACAAGCATCTTGATAATTAACACTACTGATATCTTGGGTATGAAACATAGTTTCATGGATACAGCTTGAAATTTGTGGAAGAAATTTATCACTATAATCAGTGTTATTTGCTTACTACACAGATGAAATGCGTTTCCAGAAATGGTTCTATGTGTCCATACATTTGTATTTTCCCTTGTAAATCACAAGGATTACTTCCTATTTACTTCTATCCCCCTGAAATAAAAGCATAGAGTGGCAGAGGGATCAAATGAAGTTTATGCAACTGCAAGTCTCCATAAAAAGCTGCCTATAAAATATCTACACACTATAACACCACGACCACAAGATTTCTTTGATGCCCTAAAAACAAACTGAATATGTGAAGCTAAAAAAATAAATAATTAAAACAGAAAAAGCCACAACCATATTGTTACACAGGGGCTGGAAATTAGTTTAACTCCAAACAAATTTGTGGGTTTTATCACAGGCAAAATGAGAGGGTTTTATTGTAATAGAAAGCAACTGCATACATTTTTTATCTAGATGTGGCTTTTCCCATTACTTCTGAATAGGAGGAAAAGCTCAAACCCAACAATTCAAGCCAAATTATGTGTCTAGGAACTGAAGTATCCTTGGCCCTTACAAATTATTAGCAGAAAGCCTTAAATCATTGCATAATAAAACCAAACACATGGAAGGAAAACTATAATTCCATCCTCATAACCCTTTGACTATGCCCACACAATTACAGACATGGTAAAGTAGGAAGCAACCTTTAGAGATCATCTAGAATAAGCACCCTGCTCTAAGTCGGATCAGCTGGAACTTGTTGTCCAGGCCTGTTTCCAGGTGGGTTTTGAATATGTCCAAGGGTGGAGACTCCACAACCTCTCTGGACAACCTGTTTCATAGTAAGGCCTCTTCTGCTATCACTGGACACCATTGGGAAGAAAATGTCGGTCTCCTTCATGTCCGCTCATCAGGTGTTTACACAATTACTTGTATGTTAAACACTAAAAGTCAATTTTATTATGGTGTTTTCATATTAATCTCAGAGTTCTTAACACTTCTTTTTTTACTATTATTTCAGTCCCTACTTATAATAATTTTTACAGTGTTCTCCTTTTCCCACAGTTTGCTATTTGCTTCTCTGACTCACTGCCCACCCTTCTTCTCCATTTCCTCCAATAGCCTTTGTTCAGTAGCCTGTTAGTTTCCCACACCCTTATTTCTTTTCATTACCTTCTGACTTGGATGGCCTTGTACCAGCTTTTCCTGCCTCTGTTCTCTTCACTTTCTTACTCTCCTCTCCACTCCCAGATTTCACTTATTTCACTTTCCTTTTTTCTCCCTAAAATAAGATCATTACTTTTCACAGTTCCACCAGCTCCCATCAATCCCTTTTTGGGACAGAAGAGAGAAACTGAATGCCAGGAACCTTTCTGTGTAATGAGCTCTGTCATGATTAAGATTCACTTGCTGGATAAAGCAAAGTAAATCTATAAAATAACCACATGCTTATCTTCTGCAGAAACACAGGGTTTCTCCTCAAAAAAGGATATGTGAGGGTTTACTGGCAGGTGAGCAGTGTGTGGTGCAGGGGCTGTTTGATGGTGGCAGCACAGAAGCATGAGTGTGACAGCTGGCTAATTATGCTGCAAAGAACTTGGCTGGTTTTCAGTTTCCTTTCTGCATTTTATCAGATGTGTTGGAGTCCATGGAATAGAATGTAGATGATCCCTGGTGATATTTTTTTGCTGCTCCTTCAAGTGAAGAGAAGAGTTTGTTACAAGGGCTAGCTCTTGCTGCTTGCCCTAGAAGATGCCTTCACCATTTAAGGTCTAGCCAAGGAATTCTAAAAGAAAAGGCTTAAGGACAGCCAGAAGACACAGGTGAAATCTCACATAACCTTTTAGGAAGCTATTATAATAAATAGCTAAAGAACTATTAAGTGAATTGCCTAGAGAGAGAATGACCCTATAAACAATTTCCTAACTTACATAATGATGTGCTTTATGACATCCAAATAATTGCTTTCCATGTGGTACAACAAATAAAATAAAACCATTTATTACATGGAAAAATTCCAGAAATATATGTTACTTGGAAACATTTTACATCAACTTTTCCTCAACTCATATTCACTTTTAACACGTGAAATTTCATCAGGAATGTCTCAGCCCATTATACTTCTAAGGTAAAGTGTGTTCCATGGAATTTGCTACAGGAAACACCTTTCAGATAAAATATTAAAAGCTAGTATTGATCAGGAGCACTGAGGACCAGAAATTCTAATGGACCTAAAAAAATTTGTACTTGTTCAGCACCTTTAAAATAGATGAGCTGGTCCAGTTTTGCATTAGTGTTCACACCAAGGCAACACTGCACAATTTGCATGTATATAATTATTATCTTAAGCCTTTATAAAGTCACTTCTTGACTGTGGAAGTCAAAGTGATGCAGAGTTAGAAGAATTTGGAGCATCCTCCATGACCTAGATTTTATTAGTAACACTTTAAAGCCCCCCCAGAACAATGAAGTGCAGTTGTACTTGTTTCTTTGTATAATGTTCCTCTGTCCCCACTGTAGTTTCATGCCCCAATTCTCTGTCTGCTTGCAGTTCTCTGACCTATGAACCAGACACTTCTCTAAGAAGAGAAAACTCATACTGGAAAGCCCTCTACAGTAAAGGCTCTATTTATCTGCACCTTAGTTTAACTATCTGCAAAACACAGGATAACAATTTCTGTTTTGTGACATGAACACAATTTGAATTAAGCACTGAGCAATGATTTAAAAAAAAAATCAATGTATCTGATCCTGCTTTTCATCTGTGGGGAGTGGGAAAAATGTCTCAGCTTAGACATAATCAACAGAAATAAAACATGTTCTTACACTGTGATATTTTTGAACAAACAAGAAATAGAAACTTCTTAATAAAACATTCTGGTTCATTTAACAATATAATTCATACTCTGTTTTTTACCAAAATAATGGTGTTTTAAATGAGACTTGTTCTTCAATTTTGTTTCTATTTTTTGAATTAAAGCTTGTTCAATGGAGTCTGAAATGTATGAACTACATGCACCTTCCCATATTCATTAATAAAGAATTTAGTAAAGTATGATGATGCATAATTCCAACACACTTTCTGTAAAAACCTCTGTGGATTTGAGCATGATTAAAGTCATGTTATCATATTACTGACAGGGGCATATAACCTGCAGTGCTCTGAATAGAAGTTTCTCCTCACAGATAATCCTTGAACTGCTCCTACAGAAGTACAGCATGAACACTGAATAACCAAACAGTACACAGCCTACGCCTTAAGGTATGTGACATCAGCTGTGAATCAAGCACCCTTCCCATGCTGCTCCCTAGTGAGTGACACAAACATTCCCACTGCCTTGAACAGACTTTGGATCAGATCCTAAATATTGCCCCATCTTTTTTTTTTTCAAGCCACTACAGCAGTCTGTACAGAGTATCCGCAGTACAGAGGATATATATAGGAGCAATCGTTGTCTTTCTCCTAGGCTGAAGTCTCAGGATTGCAGGCACAGTTCTCAGTCCTTTGGCATGCACCTGGGGTCCACAAATCCTCCCTCAGTGCTGGTATGAGAAGAGGCAGAAGCTGGGGCAGGAAAGAAGAAAATCTGCATTTGATCGTCAGCCTTTAAGGAGCACCTGTCAGGATTTTGTTCCCTGTAGAAATGCAGTACAAAAACTTCTCAGGGCTGGAGCTGAAAGTGAATAACTGTATAGTTTGGCTAGTTGCTCAAGGCATGTTTATGCAAGAAACACTTCTAAAATGCCACATACCCATTATTATGAGAGAAATATCATAGAGGATACTTAAGAATACCTAGAGGATCCTTTTATTACTTAAAAAAACAATGAGGAAAAATCAACACAAGTGACAGTACAAAAATTATCTGCCCCTCTTGATGGAGTTTTTGGTGTTGAGAAAAGGACAGTGAGTGAGAAAAGTAAAGAATGACAGTGAGATGGAGTGACATAGAGGTTTATCATTTCTCCAACTTATCTGTGGCACAGCTAAGTCAGCCCCTTGTTGACTCTTGCAGATTTATACAGATGGTGCTTTTTAAGCATATGTACTATCCTTGAGTGGTGCCTCCAGTTCATAAGACATGTATTTTACTATAACATCAAGCATTAGTTTCTTGTTTTTCCCACCTTTCCCTCTCCTACACTGTTGTGGAGCAAAGGGCATGTTTTACTGACCTTATATATCAGTAGCTTTCTCTTTGGGGGATTGAAATTGATGTTTCAGAGCATTGTCCTTGCTTTGTTATTTAAGAGTATGAATTGCTGTGACTATACAAGATGCTGAGGTTACAATTTGCTACATATGGCAATATGTAGCAATGTCATGACAATGTGAACAAAGTCAATGTGAACAAAGCCTTGCAAGGTGGTTCTTCCATCATTGATTTGCCATTTTATTTTTCAAAACTGTAACCTTATCAATCAGCCACTTGCTTCTGTACTATGTTGTCATTTTGCAGTGAGAGATAACAGAAATGCAGGTAAATTTGTATATCAGAGATAAAGTATTTACTGGCAGTTAAGACTAATGGGAAGTACCAGGAATACTTCATACCTAAGAATAAATATATTAAAAAGATGTTAAAGTTATCCCAAACTATATCTTAGGGACAGGTGAATTTCAGAAATACACAGTTACATCAAAAATTTCACTTAGGTTTCCCCAATCTAAAATTATACAACCATTATTGCAGTCTTATATTGTCACAAAATCACATCATTAATGTTAAAGCATGCTCAACGCCATGGACTCAGTTTATTAAACAAAATTTAGATCTCAGACTTATACTTGAGCATATTATTTCAAAATAATGTGTCAGGAAGATAAAGTAGTTTGTAGTTTTCACCCAAATCCAAAGATCAAGGGGTTGCTAGGATCACCCATTGCTGTTACCTTAACTGTCTGAAAAATATGGAAACAAATTACTTTATCTTCCTTAAATTCTGTTTCATGCTAATTACCTAAGAAGTTAGGATGTCTTTTTTTTTTCTGTCCCTGTTGGAGTTTAACTTTCACCTGCAAACAATTTAATATTGCTGAGTCAGATATGAAGTATGGTGGTAGAGCAGATGAGATGTCTCACAACAGCTCCCAGGCTTTCTTCAGACTTCTGCTGAAATTTGCTGTGTGTAACTACGATGCTGTTAATTGACATTGGGAAGTCACATCTTTGTGGACACACTGTTAAATGAATTCATCTTTTTTTATCAATTACAGAAACTACTTCACTCTGAGAATGTCCTTCGGGATGATCAGGCCTTAGAGATCTTTGCCTTTCTTTTCGCCTTTTCATTTTTCATTATCGTCACCCATTGCCATAAGTAATAACTAAGCCTGATATAGTTTAATGAAACACTGCCCCTTTGTTCTATCTTAATATATTCAGCAAGACAACTCTGAAATATCTGGAACATGCCTATAATAGTTTAATAATGTTATAAGATACATTCATTTCTTTGATCATTATGATGATGTTTGCTATGCAACTGAAAGTTGATAATTCCAAAAAGAGATAATTGCTGGCAATCAGGAAAGCAGAAAAAATACTTTTTAAAGCCCCATTCTCTCACCTTCAGTAAATTATGCAGGTGCTATTTGCTCAGGCCATGTTGAGATCAATACTGGAATTGTGCAAGACAGAGAGAAGCCAGGTAGGAAATTATGCCAGGAATAAAACTTAAAGAAACCAGAGTTCCTGGGAATGGCATGGAAAAAAAGGTCCCAAAAGGAGAGAAAGAGGGAGGAAATCAAAAGCTGTCTGGAAGCTGACTGAAGTCCACTCAACAGAAATGGAGTGTTTGGATGAAGACTGACAAGTATGGATACTTGTTTGCATTAAGATAGCCTTGTCTTGATATACACTGTCCTTACTATTAAATTAAACAGCAGTTTGTTTCAAATAAGCTGGTTTGGGTCACAAAATTCATCTCTTTCCAAAAGATACTGCAGGAATAACTCTAACACAACCAGACATTTTGAACAATTACATCTGGCAGAAACACTGCAGTAAATTGGTGAGGGAGTCGTACAAGCAGGGGCAGGGACTATTAGATTGAAGACTGACACAAAATGTCTTTAAAAAGTACCTGTAATGACACAAACAAACAAATAAATCTGCCTTTGTGCAGTGGAAACCTGAAGTTTTAGGTTTGATCAGAAAAACATACCCATATTCTCTAAAACTGAAAAAGAGCCAATATTACATTTTACATTTTACGATGAGAAGACAACACAATTAAAGAGAAGGAAATCCAGTGTGGAGCTGTTCGGCCAACTCTATCTTTTGAAAATGTTGTTTTCCACAAGAATATCAACTAAATGGTGAAAAAGCAAAAATAACTTCTTCCAAGTCTTTCATCTTTCAGACTATCAAAGTATAAACAAGAACATTAAGAAAAGCCATAAAAGCCATTACCTGACCTGAGACATTTACCAGGAAAAAAAAAAAAAAGAAAGAAAGAAAGAAAGAAAGGCAGAAGAAAAAGGCCAAATACAAACAAAGCAAAGCAAAACAAAAATACCAAAAAAGATTCTGGACATGGAACCTGGCAAATAATTATCTTCAGACTCTCAAATTATAGAAAAACCCAGATATCTAAGATGAAAAAGCTCTAGTTCCCTAAGCTAGCTATACTTACAGGAAGATTGAAAGCTCTTTGCAGAAGGCCTGTTAACATCCTGAGCAAAATGGAAATAGGACAGTGAGTCCTAAGACATAACTGCTGCCTGGCCTTTCCATCCATCCTGCCTCCCAGATTCACAACCAACTGGTGCTAAATGGGTGTCACTCTCATCTTCATTGGTTTTGTCAGAAGCTCTAAGGACAACAACTGAGCAACTTAGGGTTTCTATAGGCTTGGGATTGCCTTGTGATACCTATAAGGATCAAACCCAGGTTTAAAAAGTGTTTTTTATTTCCCTTAGTATCCAGCCTTTTCTTCTGGCAGCACAGACTCCTTGCTGCAGCACATCATTCTCACAGCTCAAAAGTTTAACTTTGCAAAGCTTCATTACATATCTCCTACCTCTCACTCCACATAGCACTCCATATAGGACCAATTAATTTTATTATATAATTTCTAAAGCTATTAAGTATAACAAATACAAGAGGAGATCCTCAAAATAATTAATAAGCTATATAATACAGATCTATTTCTAAAATATCTATTCTTTCACATTGATGAGGGTAGAAAGTAGGAATTATGGAGATTATTTTAACTAATAAGATTGGAATTGAAAGGAAATGGGGTGATAAAAAGCCTGTGCAGTGAGCTTCACAGCTAGGCAAGGACATCTGGGTTTTCAAGCAGGTATTTTGCCTACAAAGACCAGAAAGGTGTCGGTTCTGCAACAGCTATACTCCTACTAACTTCTTCAAATCTATCTTTGTGCAGTGTGCTCTAAGCATACAATGAAAATAATGCACATCGGTCTTATTGCAAGATGCAACACTTATATATATACTTATATATTATTTGTGTGTGTGTGTGTATGTACACTCTGTGTTCCCTGGCTTGTTTTTCCTTAACCTCAATTGCTCCTCTACCCATATCTATTCTTCATTGTACAGATACAATTTATGGCACTGCTTTCTCTACTGAAAAGTACTTTCTTTCAAGCTGGTTACATTTGGATTAACTTTGATATCTATGTTTTAAGAGACACTGTGTATTCACATCATTCATCTTCCCCTAACAAGAATCACAATATATGTGAATGTAAGCAAGCTCTAGAAAGCAGCCAGCTATGAAGTGACACCAGTTATGCATCCACATGGCACAGACTACATGAGGCCAGCTGGACCTAGCACCATCTGGGATGACTAAGTGCATTACTTTTCCTGGAGATAAAATGTGTCACCCCAGGGAGTCACACAAAATACAATATTTTCCAAAATTATTTTTCTAATTTTTTTCCTAACTATTTAAAATACATTTGCTTAATACCTTGCTTATAGTAAGTTCCCCCTGGGAAAACTACCAAAAGAGGAAAGACACAGTATTGGCATTTTCGCATTTCTTATTTTGCAATGTTAAATTGCTCATCAAATTTTACATTGAAGCCATTTCATAGACAATAGAAAAATATTCCTGGTTGTACTTAATATGAGGCAGCTAGCATTAATAAAATTGATTTTCCAGTTTTTCTCTCCCATAACAGTTGGCAAAGTCAGATGCAAATTGCATCCACCTGTATCAAGGAGATATTGACACCAGGAGAGCACAGAAAGAGTTACTGACAAGAGAAATATCTTACTGTCAAGGAGACTCTGGAGTGTACATAGATTTTACAGAAAGACCCTCAAGTCTTCCTATTCTCTTAGGAAAATCATCTGAGGATGATGCAAGTGTGGAGTTTTGTTTTTACTTCCCAGATTCTAACATTTCTCTGAGCAGACTTTTCACCATCAAGAGCATCTCAGACACTGTGAGGTACAGGTTCCTGAGTATTTATTGCTCATGGTATTTCATAAGAAAACACCCAACTGAACTGTAAAATAGATAACTGAACAATTTCATTTAAATCGTTTTTCTGAAAAATATTTTCAATTAACCTTTAAATGTCTCAAACTAAAATAAAATTCAGACTGTCATCTCTCACTTCTTTAGACTGTGAGATGGAAAACAGTTACTGTGACAAAAATTCTTCTTTTGTTTTATGTGAAACTTTCAGAAACAGATCTCATCAAAATTAAAAATAAAAATACATTTTCTAATAAGTTACTGTTTGAGCTTATGCAATAGAAGGCTCTATAAAGACAATTTCAGATTGTCATCTTGATTTTGTCTATCCAAACCATCAGAGTCCATTTCATTTACTCTATGGAATCAAAGAAAGTCTTTACTCAAAGCTGTGAAATATTTTTCATTGTGTTTGTTGTCAACATGTTATTTAAAATTAAGTTATGATGTCAGCTATTTCTTCTAGTCTAAGAGAGACTAAACTCTCCTCTCCCTTGGCATCAAATCAAGCACTGAAAGACCAGGCCACCTTGTTTTCTTTTCTAGTCCAGAGTTTCAGAAAAAAAATAAAGAATCAGAAAAACATATTATGACAGCTAATCATTTGCAAACATACAAGTCTTTCAATATCTGCTATGTTCAGCTTCATTTTATAGGATCTGTCTTGGCAATATAAATTGTGTTTGGCTTCAGAGGTGCTTTGTGCCACACAGTGAAGAAAAACAATCATGACAACTGAAAAATAAAGCACAGGATGGGGGCAGAGAGAGAGCTAAGAATGTAGAAGCTGTTCACCTTTTCTAGATTTATTTTTAAAGAATTTTATGTTAGCTTCCCCATATTCTTTAAGCAGCACAGTTTTGCCAATGGAAGAAAAGTGACAACTATTGCATTCATGAAAGGTGCTAAACAACCTCAAGCATTTACAAAAGAATCCCCTGAAACAGCTGTACTAAAAGAAAGCAATTTATTCCAGCACACACAGATGAATTATGTCAGTAGAAATTTATTGCTACAAGAAGTTTTTTGGGTTTTTAGACACAGAGGCTATATTGTAACCATTCCAAGAAATGCAGCAATTGGGAAATAAGACTTACACATGAACTATGAAGAAAAGAATGAATACATTAAAAATAAGGTTGACATCATAGCACATACCATATAATATACACAAAAAGTTTTAATCACTCTATTTCACTCAACCATATTTTCCATAAATGTATAGACGACACATAAAAATGTTAACAATGTTAACACATACAGTCCATGGGTATGAGAGGCTAGGTGCTTTTCTACTTTTGAAAATAGGTTAATCAAGGAATAAGATAATGTATTTATAATAACTTCTTGTCTTGCACAACACTGTACAATTCAAAATACTTGAAAAATTGTCTATAAGCAGCAGTGGCACTTTTCTTGATTGTAATGGTCTACATATGTACAATATTCTACACAGCATTTCCTCCATGAGCAACAACAAACTCTCAACACAAAGCACAATTAAGGTTCCTCAGTAGTGAATTGATAAATATTTTAAAGACAGTGTAAGAACAAATATTTCTTTGAAATCTGAAAAGACAAAAGATTTTAGGTAAAGCTAAAAAAAATCCTTCCTAGTAATGAAAATTGTTTCAAAATCCTACTATTAAAACAATGTTAAAGCACATAAAAAATGTTTGGTTTGTGCTTTAATCATAGTCTTTTCAACAATATCTTTGAATATGTGCTTATGTCACAGACAATTTAATGAGGCGCTGTTCATAATCAAGGACAATGATTTGCAAATCTTGCAACCAAACATCTTTAAGATATCTAAATACTATCATACAATACTCCATTTAATCATATTAAGGAAGACATTGGCTCCTATCTCTGTCATGATAAACAATCTTATGAAAATTACTAAATAATTCTCTTTTTTTCCCCCCTCCACTTTATTTTCTTTCATTAAAGCAGTTTAATATTTAAGGTAATTCAAGAAGAATGGAAAAGAAGGTGTTCCAGAAGATAGGATGTAATCTTGGAGCTACTAAACCTTGCATCTTTTCAGCTCTTTTATGACTTCCAGGCTGAAAGGGTCTGTAGGGATCTGTAAGGATCCAGATACATTTCTAACAGCAATGATGTTAAAAAAAAGCAGCTTCTTCCTTAAGTCATTCAGCTGATTTCTTCTAATTTACTAAGGAGCGCCCAAACTTTACCATGAAACATAGCATGCCTCCTGAAGCTCCCTGGAATTGCTGCTTAAAGGAAAAGTCTCAAAAAGTCTGTTTCTGATTTTGTGGCAGCTCCTGTGTGCTGGCTCTAACATGTAGAAAGCAGAGCACTGTGTTTCTTTCCAGCCGAGCTCCTGGAGTCACCACTGAGGTAAAGCCTCAAATACAGCCTTATACACACTTGAAATCTGGCCAAACACTGGCTTGCAGGTGTTGGGGAAGGCATAAACAGTCCAGAAAACATAGTGCAAACTAATAAAACCTATTTTTGAGCATTAAGAGCTAAATTTATGCTAGTAAATAAAGAATAAATTACTGAACACAGAAACAGATGGATATTAAGAAAATAACCAAAGCATGCTGGAAATTAAAATATCCATCCAAGTTATAACTGAAGTGTGTAATCTCTAATATACACATTTATCTTAGAAGGATCCTGTCAAGCTCTTCCTCGTAACCTTTTCAGCATTTGTTACCAGGCTGTAAGATTGTGGAAAATTTTGCTGTGATAGAGAAGTGAGTTATTGATGAGCCAGAGAAAGCACTGCCAGTCTCTGGGGAAGCTTTCTCCACTGTCCTGGGTTCAGCTGGGATACAGCTAATTTCTTCTCAGCAGCTGGTACAGTGCTGTGTTTTGGATTCAATATGAGAATAATGTTGGTGATACACTGATGTGTTTAGGGCTTAGGAATAACTTAGGTTGCTCCTAAGTAATGTTCATCCTAAATCAAGGACTTTTCTTTGTCTCATGCTCTACCAGTGAGGAGGATCACAAAAAAGCTGGGAGATAGCATAGCCATGACAGGTGACCCAAACTGGCCAGAGGGCTATCCCACATCATAGAAAATCCTGCCCACAACATAAATTAGGCAAGGTGCCCAGGTGGGATCCAGCATCAGTCAGCAGGTGGTGAGCAATTGTATTGTGCATTACTACTGTTATGTATTGTGCATTACTAGTGTTATTTTTATTATTATTATTTACTACTATTGCCATATTTTACATTTTTTCAATTATTCATCTGTTCTTATCTTATCATAAAAGTTTTTCTTTTGCTTCTCCTTCCCTTTCCACAAGGGTAGGGGGAGGCGAGTGAGTAGCTGTGTGGTTGCCAGCTGAAGTTAAACCAGGACACTCACAGGGACAGTGCTGAAGCTCACCCCTGCACACAGGGACCCTTCTGAAACACAGGGTACATCTTTGTCATCTTGCTTTCCCCCTCTGATTTCTTCTTCAAAGAGCTACAATAACAGAACAAAATAAATCTAAGTGATATAACTCTTCACCATTCTGCTTGTGCTCTGCCAATCCTTGAAGTAAAAATCTGTTTCCCTAACAGGAAAAAGAAACCCTAAACAAGATTTTTTTTTTTTTGTATTTGTCAGCATAAGACCATGAGGAAGATATTCAGAAACTTGGGAAAAAACCCACTAAAAACACAGACCCTGTTCATTTGCTTCTAAGTTGCAGACAAATATTTAAAAACTTTTGAAAATGTAAAACCAGTGATGGAAGTACATCCTACATCTTACTATGATGACTTCTGGCCAAAGCAAGTCCTTGTTACTCTACTGATACAACCATGGTTTTGTAGCACACCTAATCTAGTTTTAATTAATGTGGTACAAGTGTGCTTATCAAACTGCTTTCTCCCAAGCAAATTAAGCCACCGCTGTACTTCCAAAATTTCTCATTAATTGTGTTTATGGGGGAATTTAGAATACCTTATGGCTCAACATGAGACTGAGTCCAGGGAAAATGCATGCAGAATGGCAGCACATTAATAAAGTACCAACCTATTCTGGTTGGCTTTTTAATTAACGAACAAATAGGAAAGCAAATAACATGCACAAGCAAGAAAAAAAAAAAGCATAAATTCAAGTGACAGATTATGTTTCTAATAACAACAAAACACAATTGCTTGCCAAGGCTATTAATAAAGTTTAATTATGTCACAGGTAAGATTTATGTATAAATAATTAAGGCACCTCACACCAAAGAGTAAAATAATTTGCTAAAATGCATTTGGACAGACACTTTATCTTCCTTCATAGAGTAATTATTTTTGTAAATCCAAAGAAACATGCCTATGCCTCCAAAGACACTCACCTTACTAATTTATACATAATTTTAAAATCTTTTATCCTCAAATAAATACAGAAAATACTTCATTTCTAGGACCAGAAAAAGTGCTGAAAAATTAATACTTGGATATTTTCTATAACTAGAAGGTATTCACAGTTGCTATAAGCAAGATGGATGAGCCAGGAGGGGAGAAGGATGGGATGCATAAGCCAGAGCTGAAAAGTGGATTATTGATTTTAACCATCAGGCAGACATCAAACTGTGGCAGTCACACATAATAACAAACATATGATTCAAATATCCCTTTAATTTCATGGACACTTTGCCTAAGAGGGCTCATTGCTTTTGATTTTTTTTTATTCGGGATGATTTGACAAAATTAGCTTTTGCTGTTCCTTCCTTTATTGTTGATGTTTTATTTTCCACAGCATTTTAAGAGAGAAAATGGACTAGTAAAAGCTCCCGATTAAAAAACAAAAATCTAATTGCTAAAAAAAGAAAAATTACATCCTAAGCTAGGATTTTCACTGCTTGTCCAAGGAGTCTGAATCAAACTGATGAAACTAAACAAGTGTTTTCTGTTAAATTCCACTTGTACTACATATATGTGTGTGTACATATGTTTGCCTTGTTTTAAATAATAATTGTAATTTTTTCAATTGCCACATAACTAAACAAATGCTGACTTAGTCTTATACAGTGAATTTTATGTGAGGAACTAGAAAGTACTTTATGTTGAGATTCCTTTTACATCTCATTAACACATTACATCACTACATCACATGGGGGAAAAAAAGAGATATTCAGGATCGCTGTGCTGCAGAAAATACACTTCAAACATATAAGCTCTATAAATGTGAATTGATCTAATTCTTTTGCACAATATTATTGCTGAGAATTTTGTCCTTCTTTATATGTAATAATACTGAATTGTAGCATATGAATCTCATCATATTCAGAGAAGATCTGGCTTCAGTTTTAAAATAATAACATACATTTTGAGCAACATTTAATTCACCTCTTATAATAATTTGCATTTTTTGAGCCCCCTAAAGTATCTCAGACTACTTGCCAGAAGGAATATTTGGTTAACGCCTAGAATCATCTAGAATAAAAATGGATATAATAGCATAGCCATAGACTCTAAGACTCACCAAAGTTTGTAATGAAGTGCATACTGTTAAAAAAATAGTAGGTGGTAACCATCTCAAAGGGTTAAAACAATTCCATATTCAGAGAATCCGCTTTTATCTAACTCTTAAGGAGCAATTATAACAACACAGGAAAAGGTACAAGCAAAGCACAAAACCAAGACAGAAGAAGGACTCAACAAACCCTTAACAAGAAACAAAATAGAAGAGAATATATATGTGAATGCAAGAAAAACAAAAACCTAAAACCATAAACAAAATATGATCAAAACTGCTCAGAAAAATATCTGGAAAGAAATCCACAAACAAAAAAAAATTCAAATAGCACTACAAAGCTGTAATTTTGGTTAGGTCTGACATTACTAGGAAGTATTTCAGGAACAAACATACTACAAAAGAAACATCCCTTTATGAAGTATGATTTTTTTTTTCCCATACTAGTAGTACAGTTATTAGTGAAAATGCAGTGCATGCATTTAACAACTAAAAAGCATTAAATTTTTTACTCTGAATACTACTAGGACAGAAGAATCAGAAGTATAACTAATTACTTAACCTTCCCACTTAATTGGATTTAATTTTTAAATGGACCTACTTATAGACTTCCATGAAATTCATTCTCTGCTCAAGAAAAGATGCAATTTTTTGAGGATAAAATATTTTTAGAACAGAACTATGAATGGAACAATAGATATGGCTTAACTGCAAAAGTATTGTGAAATCTTGATAAGAATGAGAAAAAAATAATTGAAAAAATTCTGGTGGACAGCCCTGTAGTGGGAACAACTGAGGAACTGCTTCCAATTTCTACCAGACCAGAGAGGATGCTTCACTTTATTACAATCACGACCCATTTTAAGACCTGCTTCAAACCAGATAACTCCATGGCAGTATCACTGTCTGCTTATAGATTGACAGGTTAAAACATGAAACCTAAACAATGACACCACTTTGAAGAATGTTGCCTCAGAATGATAAGTAGGTCCAGAAACCATGTCTGGAGTGTAAGAAAGAAGGAATGTGATTGTTAAGTGAGCACAGCAAGGGAGATGACTAAAATTTGCAGTTTATTCAGTGATTCAATATTGAAGTTTTAATGAAACATAGTCTACCTTCCCATATTGTTTAGAAAAAGATTCGAAGGCAGATCCCACCATGAAAGAAACTAAATATTTGTGATCTCTCGGAACTTGAGAATTAGTAGGGAGAATTATTATCATTATTGCAATGATTAAATTAAGTCAAAAATAAAAACATAACAATTAACAATTTAATTCATTGGCATTTGGTAAATGAAGAAGATCTTGATTCCCACTAACCTATAAGTACAGTAGGACAATGTAGTCATACTGCAATATGGACCTACTGTGTAATAGGTATAAAATAGCATAAATATTTAGTTAATTCAGGTGAAACAAAACCATTCCTGAAGAGGGCCTTTTTTTTTTTCAATTTTTATATATAATAAAACACATTTACCTTTCCAGCTTTTATAAGGCACGAAGGATCATCTTTAGGTGTCACAGTGGACACAGTTTCAGAAGCTATTATATGTGACTCCCTGAAATTACCCTCAGCTGAAATTACACTCAGATGGACTAATTTTAGCCCATGGCTTTTCTTTGCATTAGGCTTTTTTTTTTCTGTTGAGAATTTTCACTTGAAAGTTGAAACCTATTATTTCAATGCTCCATCAGCTGCCTGCCTTGGAACTTGTTGTAATTGCTTGATTAGTTGTAATAAACTTACTTTCCTATCTGCAACACACTGCAACACAGAGAGGTGCAACTTAGATGACTAACACAATGCATTATTGAACAGCCCAAATTAAAAGAGAATACAATTAAGGCTGCTATCTGTCTGGATGATGGATGCTCTTTGTTTTCCTCTTTTTAAATCATGAATCTAGTTTTCTGTTTCAGCAGTTCAGCTTACAAATCTTCCACAGAAGATTTTTAAAACACGGTGTTCCTAGGGAAGTGGCAACTCTCTCCATCCCAATGACCTCTGATATTTGACATCCTCTCCCCCACTCCATTTCCCCATATCTGATTATATATAGGGAAAGGTCAGAATTTTTACTTCAGATACCAGTGTGCTCACAGGACCTGACAATCAAAGAAAAAACTTAGTACGGAGGAAAATAAACAAAAGCTATCCCTTATCCTCAGCCCCACAGCACTTTGGGATGTCCGGTTCTTTCTTATACAAAAATCTCTCAAGATAAGCAATGTAAATTAATTCCATAAGCTATGAATAATTTGATTCTCTGAAAAGCTGACTGTCATGGCAGGAAAAACAAGAGGTAGCTCAAGAAGGAATCATTTGGAAACACAAAAACCAGCAGTGAAGTTTTCTCACATAATCGGAAAACCTACAGATTTTCCTGAGAATTAGCTGAAGATTCTATGTCCTTGTGCAAAAAAAATCTATCTTGTCCTTGTGCAAAAAAAAATCCCGTTAAGAAATCCTTAAATAAGAAGAAATCCTATTACTGTCCAAAATCAAGGGGTATCAAATACAGCAGTATCTTACAGTACTTTTAATATTTTTTCTTATTGCATAAATAACATGCTTTTGATATACCAACTCTCAACAAAAGATGGTAATGTTCAGAGGCTTGATAATTCCATACAGAACTTCTAAATCAACAAATCCCATCACATTAAACAATAAAGTGCTGACACAATGTCTCAGAAAATCTCCATGAAAATCCACATATGCTTGGCCTTCTAACTGGCATGTTTGGAAACAACTGCAAGATTGGTTACACAAGTACAAGTGACCTGAGTACTGAAAAGAGTGTAAAGAAGGTGCCAGTATGTTAAGGAGATGTGACTTCAGGCTGCTCTTATTTCAATATATTATAAACTATTGCCATAGCCAGGTTGAGAATTTCTCTTTAAAGGTCTCCTTTAAATGTTCCAAAATTGGCATACTTGTGCATACTAAACTGGCTGGAATAGCTAATATATAAATCCAGTAGGAAATTCACAAGAAAGTCTGGTCATGAAACAACAAAAGTTCATGGAACTTGAAACTTGAAAGCAATAATTCTAGGGAATATATTTTGAGACCCCCTTTTTCAGAAACAAAGATAATTCTGAAAGACATGATGTGGTGGGATGTCACAGCAGTTGGTGATGTAAAGATGAGCACATAATGGAAAGGAAAAGGACCAATATACATTTCCTCCATGTGCATCAAAGATACTCCATCCCTGGAAAGAATGATAAAATGCATTTCCTATCTATATCTTGCATTATGATACCTTTGTTTAATCCTCCTTCCAGAATATTCACATGTATGCATACAACAGCCAGAGTAACAAATTCCTATACATTTTAAGGCTTTACCTTGCTAAAGAAAGAATAAATGATTAAGCAAATAAAAAGGAAGCACATAAGAATAAACTGTCAAGCAAGAGAAATGCAAAATATGAAAAAAAATTCCCTTAAAATTTTTTTAAAAGTTTTATCCTTGTTAAAAAATATGTGCATTTAACAACCATTAATGTATTAATCCTAAAATACTCTAGTGAAATAAGGATGCATTATTTATCTTTTTATTCTTTTAGACAATAGATATTGGTTTCCAGTTCACTGAAGTATTTACTGGAGTATTACATTTAAGCACTTGACTAATTTCAGCTTTCTAACTGAACTACAAGCATCTTACTTATTCGGGACCCTTATTTATAGAGATCTTAAATATTCATACTTATGAATAAAATTCCAGAATGTGGTTTCCCCCCCTCTCTCAGCCCCTAAATTATCAGGCTAGCCCAGAAATACAAGGCCTTGAGAGGGGGGAAACATCAGGAGAGGGGCAAAGGTTGAAAAGAGGCTCTCCCCCGATGTAGTTGGTCCAGCTCTTTTATTCCATGGTCCGAGAGAGAAGAGCGGGAAAAGAGAGGGTGGGTGAACAGGAAATGTCAGGGGTTTATCTAAGCTCTTGACAGGGAGGGCTTCTTGGCTCTCCACCAACCCCGTTGGGGCATGAAGGAGGGGTCCAGCCTTATCTTGATCAGAGTCACAGGGGTCCCGGCAACGGGGAAAACATGGCCTGAGCGGAACATAACACCAGAAGAGCCAGAATTTGAAGTTCTCTGAGGTTCTAACCCAATGCCTTTGCTGAGAGCTAATTTTTCTTTTTCTCCTATTCCTCAAACTTACAAAAAGAGCAGCAGAAACCAAAGACACTCATAAACATAACCAGGAGATTAGCAACACTGGTAAAAACTGAATATTGAGCTATATCAAGCATTATCAGTGAGATAAAGTAGCAGACTATTATGCTTTTTTCCCACATCTTGACAATATTTCGTTTATGTAACAGTAAACACTCTTGTGTTATTCAGTAAATTCACAATGACATCTATAGTATTAAACATAGATCAGAAAACATAAAGCTTAACCTGTGTGTGTGGACCTGAATTTATAATGCATGCTGAACTGTCTTCCTTTTGCTCTTGTCTATTATATACTCAATAATTCAGAAAAACAAGCCCAGTAAAGAACAGGACTGAACACCAAGTTTCCCATATTATTATTTGGTAGGAAAAAACTTACTTAGAAGAACTGAACAATTATATATTTAAAATGCTGAAATTTAACCACCATATGTTAGCTTCTAAGGCAGCTTTCATTAAGGCCACCACCTCTTCATGAGTCACTACAGGGAGCTATCATTAACATTAGCCATGATTAATGAGGATGTTGCCAATTAAAATTATTCCACTCTAAAGCTTAGCAACATTCTGACAGTGTCACATAGCCTAACTACCACCTCCATCCTCTCAGTTGCCTCATTAAAAAAATTCCCTGTTGCAGTTTACTTTAGATTATAATGCAAATTCTGTGAGGTTCTCCTTGGTTACAGGGACAGGTTGGTCTTTTCAGGCTGCCTCTGGAAAGTACCAAGATGCAATCACTGAAAGAAGAGTCTGCACCCTCTGTAACAGAGGGGATTTTAAAAAATCAGGTTAATGGTAAAAACCCCCTTTATCTTATCACTGTAAATCCACAGGAATTTAATTCTCAACAGTATATTTCAATATGCTGCTGTTGATAATACTACCATTAAATGTCATTATAAAGAAAACAGTCTTTGAGAACCTATTTTCCACTTTCCTCTGAACACGCCATACCTTCTATTTCTTTTTCGTTTATTGAAACTAAGTAGCAGGGTGATTTATGTTTGTGTCTTTGAGTGGATTCAAATGAGAAAACCTGTCTTTTCTGTTTGGTTCTTCCAAAATCTCTCTCGTCTGTCAAGTGGGAACAGTTCAACCAGAAATAAGTATGACAAACTACAAACTCATATTTTTCAGGAAGAAAAGCATTTTCCTGTGTTGGTCTTACCATATTATACTGGACACATTTCCACTCTAAGAGTCTGTCCAACATTTGGGATCCATCAGGTATGTGCAGCATGGAACTGCAGTAAAACAATGGACTATTTTAATCACACAAAATGCATGTTAGGTAAAGGAAATAAGTTTTAGTTTGATGCATGGCGAACATAAAAGCAGAACACTTTAGAAGGATGTAGAAGTAGTCATGAAGGAACTGAAGGCCTCATGAAAAAAGTGATGAAAATTATGTGACCTGGTTCTAAAGCATTTCTGTTGTTTAAATTATATTTTAATCTTATTAAATAATAGTTCAGAATGTTGATATAAATAGATAGTGCAGGAAAGCCAAATGACTAGGTGAAGAAGTCTTAGTACATACCTTACAATAGACTATTTTGTAGTAGACAAATACTGGTTCCAAAATAGCAAAAGAACCCCAAGATAATTTTTTTCTAAAATGTCTATTTGTTTAGGCAGTTCTGCTCAGAGGCTTTCCAAAAATAAAATTATGGCAGTTATGTTAAAAGCAATCTTTTATTTCCTGAATATTTTGTTCTTCCTACAAAAGGAAGAAAAAAAGTTAAAACATCATTAAAGTTTAGCATTAAAAAATCATTAAAGGAAATTCATATCATTAAATCCATGGTATCCCTCACTGAAGGATTTTCTAACAGGACTGGTCTGTCCTTGTGCTTGTTCCTTTCTCTCACAGCTGCACTTTCTGTGGTTTCTTGGAAAGCACTGTGCCACTAGAGCATACTGCTTCTGCAGGGTTTGATGCTTCTCCTCCACAAAGAGAGAGTTCCTGACTGCTGAGGAACGAGACTCTGAAAATACAGCCAGCAGACTGACCCTTAGTCTAGCTCCACAAGCTCCTGTTTACTTCAGACTTTTGGTCAGCTCGAGCACTCCCAGGAAAAACTTAATTTTTGTGAATTTATTCCATCATTTCAAAATGGAATTGTGAAATCCTGGATATCAAGATTGTATCCCAAATTTAATTTACCATTTTTGTTCCTTATTTATAATCTTTACTTTGTTTACCTAAAACAATTAGGCCTGGCTGGTTGGTTGCATAAACTAATATTGACCAAACTTTCAATAAATCCTTTTTTATTAAAATAGGAAAAAAAATAACATTTCTAATGCCAGTGACATTACATAGAAATCTTTTTTAAGAACTTTATAGAAGGTAGAAAATATTGCCAAGAAATTAATTCTTCACTTTACCCAGTTTAATCTAGAATCTTCTGTGTGAGTACAAATCGCAAAGGAACCATCTCACCATTTTTATTTACCAACAAACATCAGTGTATTCTTTGGTAGTGTTGAAAATACTTCAAGAAGATGTGTTCTTCCTTACAGTCTACACTGTGCTTCAGATTGAAATTCTAAAAAACTTCGTTTTGCTCTGCCAGTAGCTGAATGTACCATCAAAAATCAATCATAATGTCTCTGATGAAAGTTTTGATTGGAAGACAAATCGACTCAGACTTAACTATTCATCTTTAACAGGGCCCATTTCTGTTGTATTGAACACTGAAAACACTGAGAAATAGACATAGAAATGGCTACCACTCTTTTGCTTCCTTCTGTGCTTAGGAGAAAATGTTTCATTTTTTTTCTAGATGTGTTTAAACTAGTATGAGAAAAACAGAAGGGAAATTGCCGGAAGGGTTGCTTTAAGAAATTTGTATTGCATTTAATTCTGAATTGTTCCAATGTGATAGCTTACTCCACAACTCTGTTTAATCAGCTATGTCCTCTACAGCATCTACCTATTCAGACAGCTTAAACCAGTTCCAGTTTTTCATAAAGGATCCTTTGTATCCTTACAAAGGAATTCGTAGCTCACTTGAAGAGCCAATCTATACCTTGGAGAGCATGGATCCTCATTAAACACATGGCATGGGCACACAAGGAACAGCCAAGTGAACAAAAGTTGTCAAGAGCAAAGCTGGAGGAATGTGTGCAGTTTCATAAATCCTAAAATCTTCCATCAAAGCTACTGTGTTCAAACTAATATAAATATTACCCCTGAATTACTTTTGATCTGCCTGTAACTAATTTTATACTTATCATTACCCATTATCTACCTATTTAGCTGATCAAAGTGGAACCCAAGAACATAAGTTTCATCTGCTTCCAGAATCTTAAGTAGAAGCACATAGAATCCTTCAGAATAAGCAACTGGAATTTTGTAACTCACAGGACATTGTCAAAGTTGCTGTGGGGTGACTAAGCAAAATAAAATTAATAAGAAACTTCTCAGCATCTACTAGAAGGACAGTGCAAGACCTGCATGAAACCAATGTTCCCTTAAAATCAGTACAAAAGTAATCTAATATAGCAAAAAAGGAATATAAAGGATATCACTTAAAGTTCAAAAAGTCATCAAAATAGTTTGTTTTCAGTGTCCAGGTAATTTAAGAGAGTAAAACAGACCACTTGCTTCTTGACAGAGAAAAAGGTGGCCAGCTAGCTAGGCTTAGAGGACTGTGTGTAGAGGCAGTAGATGCAGATCTGTTGCTAGCAGTAGAAAATATTAATCTGTGTGCCAGCTGGCTTGTGGCAAGATAAACTATACCTTGAGTTTGTGTATTTCAAACATTGTTAACAAGTGAAGTGAAAGTCTGCAGAGTATGTTCACACACATGAGACCTCAGTGTTATTATGAAAGGTGGAATCACAACAGTTTGTTAGGTAAACACTAATTAGTGACTGTCTATTAGAGAATCCAAACATGGCTCTATAGTAAGAGAAAAGTCAATAGGAAAAACCTGCCTGCCCACTCTATGTGTTCAAAAGGACTTGCATTTATAGAGCTGAGTGCTTTGCACCTGGCATTTCTCATCTCCATGGCGCACAAATGTTAATATGGGGGTTTCTTTGTGGGTAATGAAAGTGAAAACCCCCTACTACATTCTAGTAGCAGGAGAAGGAAAAGGCAAAGATCCAAACACCTACTAAGCATCGCAGAATTGGCACAGGCAATGAGGAAATGCATGGACTGACATGAAAGCAAAGAAGCTTGTGCGAAGGCATATTTACTGATGAAAGTTATTAGAGTGTTTTCCAGTTTTAAAAAGCCTCCTTTTATCTTTATGTGAAGGAAGAATTTGCCAAACTTTTCTGTGGTAAATGTTGCTCACTTGTTCTCATTAATCAAATTCAATATTTAAAACTGCCACAAGTCCCTACAACATTTTCCTAATGACTATCACTTTTTGACTATACATCCCACTGTTTTTCTGTAGCCTAAGTAACTGCCTTAAAATTCATCCCCTGTAGCAGATACAGAAGCAACTTAAATGACACAGCTCCAGGCTGAGAGAAGTGAGGTGGAAGGAAAACAGCAAACTTGGTATCTTCTGCGGTTGAAGACTGATAAAATCCTGAAATCATTATTCAGTTGACTACACAAATAGGGTATGAAAAATTCTAGTGGTTTTAAGCCAGACAGTAACCCAGAAAATGAACACAGCACATTGTGAAATCTAAGCAGCTCTGTAAAACAGTGTGACACTTTCAAAAAACACATTTAGTCCAACAGGCTGTCACCACACAAACCTCTTTGAATGAGAGTGCTACTAAACAACATCACTTCTACTTATTGCTGTCACCCACAGTAAGCTGCAGATCTTACTAACCAGAAAATGCTTCTTTCTAACTATTAACATAGACACACGCAAATATTTCCAAAGCAAATTGTGTAGAAAATGAGCAGACAACATGCACAAGTGAATGGGAATGTGTATGCACAAAGGAAAGCATCAGTCAAAGGATCTCTGCGAGCACGCAATCACATGTTGCTCTAGAAGAGTCATATTGACAGCATGTTTAACTCCACCTTTGTAGGACTTCCACAAATGTTTTTCTAAGCATATTTTTGAGAGTGTATGCATTCATATTCTGATTTTACACAGAACAACCTATGGGGAGAGTAAGTGCATGTACCTGGGACAAATAGAAAATACTTTTGTGTCACTCAGCCATAGTTTCTTCAGTTGTTTACTTGTTTATATTATTAGTGACATCCAGCCCTCTGGTTAGAAAGCTGGCAGTCAAGATATGGTAGATGCTTATGGGGAGTTGGCAGAAAATGAGAGGTTTGCCATCAGAGATGAGTTTATGCAACATTTCTGAAATTGCTAAGAGAAGACACCTCCAACCACATCTTCTAATGACAAGTTTTCCAGAAGGAAGTTTAAAGTGAGTTATATTCTGCCTAGAACAGCCATAAGAAAAGCTCATGTATACTGAGAAGATGAAGACAGCACTTTCAGATAGCAATAACTTACTTAATTCATGTGTATTTAATTCTAAATAATAAAATAAGAATCTGTTCCGCAGTCCTGGAGTGCTGTAGGAGTGGCTTCTCCAGCTGGAAGTGGAGCTTTTTTCTGCCTCTGTTTCTGGACTGGAAGAATGCTCTAGGCAACTTATGCTGAGAAGGAACATATTTATTTGCCATGCTGCCTGCTGGAGCAGCTGTGTCCTAGACCTCAGAAAACTGTACATGTTCTTGAATGTTGATGATTGAAGAGAGAATTTTTTTTCATATCTTTGAAAAGCAATGCCAGATTTAAGCAGTGAATTACCCAGTATATGTGACACCTAGTAGGTATCACAAGAAAAAAAACTCCAATGGGTGACTTAGAGTTTTATGGTATACATTACCTGGGAGGAACTGGAGAACACCACTAGTTGTGGCACTATATTGTAAATGATTCCAAGTATCAGTGGTATAAAAGACAATTACTCAGTTTATCATTAACAACTTTGCCCAGTCTCTCTGGTGACCCTGAATATTTTCTAAAAAATTAAAATGTTTTAAACAAAACTTTTTAACAAAACATTAAAGTTATAATAAGCACCTAGTCTAGATAAGGTGTATTTCTGCAATTTTCAGACAATATTAGCAATATTTTTCTCATATTTCATATGATCTGTTGTATCTGAGATCAGATACCCTTAAGACTCTGTATATATCTTTGTGATAATTCCTAGGTAAGTTCTACAGTTTCATGCGTCTTCTAGGTATTAATGTTCAAAATTCTCAAGATCCTTCCACTGCACCCAGGGGGCTGACCAGCTAAAAAAGCCCTTTGCAAAAAAGGTAACAAGGAACATGCCGTTGTGGCAATGAACAGATTGTGAACAATCCTTGGAGATACAGCCCAATCAGACATGGTCCTAGGCAACTCCAATTTCTTTGGGGATAAATTTGCTTTCCTCTGAGCTCCTCCAGAAAGTCTTTACAGAAGAATGACCCTGGATCCCTGAGAGAGACACTCCCAACACTACCATTTTCGCTGGAGTTATTATTTAGGACAGGCTGCTTGTTTGTTTTTTTTTTTTTTGTTTTGTTTTCAAGGCATCACGGGAAACAGGAATACTCAAAAACTTGAATATTAGTCAGAGTGTGGTTTCAGTATTACACAACCGATTTCATTGCACAACAGAGAATGTCAGGACCATAAATTAAAGGGATGAGAGTCTCTGGTAGCTCTCCTGAGCTGGGAATCTAAAAGATTGACATATGTGGATTCTAGAGATCACTGGGGCACTGCATAGGGATCCATTAGGATAGTACCTCAGATATAGCAAAAGATCAAAGAACAAAATAGATTTAAAGTGCAAGTTAGAATTCAAACACCACAGTTTTATGGGAAGCTACATGTTGTCAGGCACTTTCCTAAGTGTTCAGAAAGAAGCAAAAATATACCACTAGAAAACATAACATCCCCCTTTTCTAATGAATGCTGTCTACTCCACAACATTGCCTACATTTTCTGAAGATCCTTTCCCCAAGTTAAGCAGATCTATATTAATAAACACTGTTAGTAACCTTTGTGTGCTGTGTGACAAATTCTGTTGTGGTTTAAAATCTTTTAGAACTTGATGACATTCATCAAAATATATTGCCGAGGACTCATATATTTCTCTCAAGCAGTATTCCTAAAAGATGAAAGCAGCATTTACTTACAGAACTTACAGAGTTACACAAAAGCAGTAGAAGTATTTAAGTAATTAATAGTTCTGGCAACACAGAACTAATATGAACACTATCACTTTACCTTTTTCAATACCAGGCCCTGACTATTAATGATGCCATAGCTATTGATCCATGAGAATTTAATTTACAAAATAGCATTTTCAGAGGTGATATAAAAAACAAGCTCTTTTCCTGAGCCTTTGATGTCTCAACGCAAATGCCAAGATTTTATTAACCGTCTGCCTGCAGAGGTAAAACCTAAATATTTTTCTACAATTAAAGAAGCTTTTTCAGTCATAAGCACTTTTTCTTTTCCACTTTTAAGAAATATTTTATTCAGAATAAAAAGAGAGGGGGATTAAAAGTCATATATCTCAAATGTATGGCATAACACTTCAAAATCTAAGACTATTTCCCTGAAGTACTTGATTAACGTACCTTACCCTTGACTTCGAGACTTGAAAGCTTCTTTACATTCCTTTACTCTCACTCTGTTATGCAGTGGTTAAAATATGGACTTTGAAAAAGCCTTAAGAATTGTGCATTTTAAAAAAATCACAATCTTCACTTGAGGAGGTTAAACTAACTCAAAAGGCTGAAGAGAGTGATGGTTGGTCAAAACCAATACTGTAGAAAATACTTCTATTAGAAAGGACATATAAAATATACCAGCTTCAGTACACAGAGATTTTAATATATGAACAGACCTCTCCTAGCACATATTTAGACAAATGATCAGAGTATGGCTTTGTTGCCAAATAATATTTAATTACAAACACTCTGAGAGGAACATACCATTTCATACAGTCTGCACTCTACACTGAAGACATGGAGAAAACATACTTGTCAGAAAAAACATGGTGGTGGTCAGAATTTTCTCCCCTGTGCATTTGGGTCCATGTAGTGCCTTTACTTGAAAACCTTCATTAAAGAAATTAGATCAATGCTGTGTCATGACAATGACAAAGGAGCATGAGATATTTTGGATTCCTGGTTTTCAAGAACTGAATTTAGTTGCCGTGGCTAGGAATAAAAAGACATTGCTAGAATCTATTATATGTTACAACATAACAATTTAGAAACAATAGTTTCAGAAAATGTGACTGCAGTTTAAACTAAAATACATGAATCAAGACTACACACTTGACATGCTACAGCTACTTTACACACTGAAGATACAAGGCAGGGATTTTTCACACTTTGCAAGTTGTCTTATTTCAGCAACAAGAGATTGCAAAATACTTCTGTAAGCAAAAAGCTGACTTATTTTGAAGTAAAATCAGTGTTGTACCGATGACTTTTGTCCAAAGTCACCAACATAAGACATCAAACTCTTTTACTAGTAACTTCATTCTCTATCTAAAAACCCTCAGTGTTTACTTCTATACAAAACCTTAAAGCATTTATAAACTTACTTATCTGTAGTTTGTATAAGACAATTTCAGGGAGAATATCCTACTTTCTCAACACTCTAATCCACTTTTTTGAGAAGAGTTAAGATTATCTTTGGAAATTCAGTTGGGTGAACAGGCAAACTCCATAGCCATGCACAAGTCTAGTAAGATTTTCCAAAATAAGCTCCTGAGCAAACAGCTGTAAACCTGTCGTTGCTTCTGTTTTCTTGTACCAAGAAGTTTGAAGTGACTTCAACCAACTGCAAGATACTGACTTCTTATTTTAGGTCAATGTCTTTACCAGCAGCTGGTCCACTGTAAAACTCCTCATTTACCAGGAAGTACAAGGGGAAAAATTATAATAACGAAGGTGAGAATGACACTCTGATAACCTGAGAGCAGGAAAATGCAGAAGCAAAGAACCTAGCAGTGTCCCAGAGAAAGCGAATTATTTAACCGCATGGCTGCCTACCTCATTACACAGAGAAATATAGCCTTGCAAGTTTTGCCTTCATCCTGTGCTGTGTGGAATGGCAAATCCCAGCATTTCATAGAACAGCTGTTACAGTGAATTTATGAAGTACATACTCTTCATCTTCCTCTGTACCTTCCCTTGTTCTTTTCCCCCTTGATCAGGCATCAGCAAAACAGGCATGACTGAGTCTGTTTCCTACCTTTTCCATTACTTATTTATGTATGTCTGCTCTGGGGCTATACAAGATGGTGGGAGAAGTGGGAAACATTTTGCACATCACTGTTGAAAGATAGTACTAGTATAAATGACACTGATACAGCAAAGTATCTTCCCATAGGCACTAATTAAAAAGCAGTAAGCTCACTCGAGAAGAATTTGCTTCTGTTTTTCCTTCAGTAGTCAATGCACTGAAGTTTTTCTCCTTTCTTTCCTGATTTCAACTACACATTAAAACCTGAGACAAATGACAGTAGGAGATAGAATATTAAAAAAAACCCCAAAAAACTAACCAAATCTCCCTTGCTACTCTCTTGTACATGCTTTTGTATATTGCATTACAGTTGAAATTTTCTGACTAGAGAGCCTTATTTTTAGAAATCTGGTTTTGAAAGAGCTGCTGATTAACAAAAGACTGGGTTCTGAGAATAAATTTCTGTCCTGACTACCAGTTTGTTATGAAATAACAATCTTTGCATATTTTCTGCAAAATGTTAACTTCTTTAATAGTTACCACATATCTGCCACTGTTTAGGACAAGCATTACAACAGGTGCATAAATTATATATTACTGTGTGAACATATAAAGTTAGCCAGGTTATGTTCGGACACCAGAGCAAAACCAAAATCACTGCAAGTAAATGAATATGGTTTACTTTGCCTGTAAATAAAATGCAGACAGCTGAGAGAGCCAAAAATTGGGAACAAACAAACGAGACGTCAGAAGTCACCAATGGGAAAAGAAGGGAATGGCAGAAGGAAAGGAGAAGTGAAGACATTTCAATTTTATTTAGGCCTATCAGCAGCTATCCCTTTACTTCCTGTAATTCCAAATTCTCTGTTGTCCCTTTGCTTTTACACCTGGTCACTATATAAAGACATCAAATCAACAAACGTCAGTAAAATTTTTCAGTGCCTGAATAGGGAGCAAAACAGGTTTTAATACTGAGGAACCAAGGACACAATCCACACTTTTCTGCTGAAGGATATAGGTGAAGAGTCTAAGCCAAAGGACTGAGTCATAACCTGTAACTCTACTTCCTATAAGTCTGTAAATCTCCTTGGTCTCCATCCCTCTGAGAAAATGTAACTGAATTCAATAAAGTGCACTTAATTAATTGATCAACTTCTAATTGAGACTGTAAACAGGAAAGAACTGCCTGCTCATCCTGTGAAATGGGATGCTGAAGTTCCTACTCTGTTTTTCATTAAAAAATAAGCTTTATTTCTACAATAGAACTATAGTGATTAGAACTAGAGGGCTATATTAGGTACTGGTAGAAGTCCAGACAGGGCAAATTGGTCTGGACTTGTTCATCAGAGCCTACAAACATACCAGAGAAGTGGGGTCAGCTGGCTAGTACTGAGTTCCTGATCTTCTGTCTATGGGGTCCAAGTTAGCAAGTTTAAAGCCCAGTTCAGTTTATTTGCAGGTCTACAGTCAATGTACTACAGTCTGCAATGAAGAAATGTATGGAGTGTGGTTAACAGATTTCTCCTTCATCCCACAATGCATTTCAATATTTGAATTTATGTCTTTCCCTCCCCATGAATACTCTTATATCCACACCCAGAGTATAAAACATTTCCCTTTAGAAAGAAAAATACTGTGCAAATAAAAGACTATGTAATATGCCTATAAAGAATTACCCTTTTATCTCACCAAGAGAGAAAAATAATCTTCTTGGATATATAAATACACATATTTTCCCTTAAGTCCCTAAATCATGACCAGGGGAAACAAAAGTTCCTGGTGTGCTGAAGAGCAGAAGTGGTAATAGAGAAAGAACAGGAGTAACTTTAGCAGTATGGTATTTTATCTCTTGAAGGAAACCACATGTTCTGAAAGTGATATGCTTGGGCCTGGGGAGAAGAATGAAAACAATTACAGTACCATTGACAGTTGTACTTTACACTGGGATTTACAGCATCTTAAGGATGCTGTAACATCTGACCCTTTAGCACCAAGGTTGGCGTGTCACAAGGGTTTGGACGCTCCACTGGTAACCATCAACATGGGATGAAGTTTTGCTCTCTTCTATAATTCATGAGGACCATCTCACTGGCAAACAACATGCTAGAAAATTAAAATGAATCCCCAAATTCAGGTGCAGAGAGGTGGGACAGGAATCTAAATCTAGGAAATGAAATTACCATCTTTGTGAATCTCTTAGCATAGTTAATGACAGACTTACTTTTTTCACAAGAGGAATTTTCAGTTCCATCCTTGCTACTGGCATCTGAACTGAAAACACTTGTGTATCAAACAGGTCAATTTAACAGACGGGATCTTCTCTTTAACCCGTCCACAGAAGGACACAGCAGTCCCAGATGTAGTAGTCTGTAGTTTGTGTCTTTGATATGGTGCTAAGTAACTGCTGCATCAAATACTATTATTTTCTAAACCCTATTACAAAGACAGAAAATAATGATGGAAAATTTCTACCCCAACATAAAGGCAGGAAAGATTTACTTCAGCCATAAAAATTTCCAAAGGTGATGAAAGGGAGTATAAAACTTTTGAAGATTAATTTTTCACAGAGATTTAATTTTCCTTTCACTTTTATGGGTGGGGTTTAAGCATAACTTCACTCAAGTCAGGTACTGTAGGTCTAAAAGTTTTGCTTCAATGTAAAACAGTTATAAGTAAGACAATAAACCACATGCTTTTTATGAACTTTTAAAGTCTATAGATAACTGTGCTTGGTTACTAAACACTAGGACAAACTTATTACTCTAATATTTCTACAGGATAAATTAATTAACCATGAAGAAATGCAGTATATTGATGAATACATAAAAAGACCCTATCTACAATAGCACTGTGATTTTCAAACCATGAGTAGGCATAGTATATTGTTTAAATAAAGCGAGAACTGTATTTTTGTTTCTTATAGAACACCCATATTAAAAGTTGAGTCTCTGCGCATCAGTGTCAGTCAGGCATCCCACACAGAGATTGGTGCCTGAGGAGAGTCTCAGACAGTGGGACTTCCTGAAAAGTTACACTGCACGGATCTTGTTGTTTACTTGATTTTACACTACCCTGAAACTAGGAACTCTAAAATAGCATAGTTGATGCCAAGAAAGTGCTGTTTAAAATTCAATTTACCTATCAGTTGCTATTTCTCCAAAAGAGACCAATGATTCTCTCCACTTATTCCAAAATTGAAATTTAATTCCAATGTAGATGTGCTGCATCTGGTGGTGACAAATTGAGAAGCCCCTTCCTTCTTGATTCCGATAGGAAAGGTATTTTACACACACACAAAACTATGTTCCCCTGTCCTCCCTCAAAAAGTCCTCATCTGTGTTTGCATAATCCCTCCTCTCTTGAGTCTTGTTTGCCAAGTGAAAGCAGGACAGCCAAGGAGTTGCTAAAGACAGTCATGTCCTTCTTCATTTCAAATGGAGACCTATTGCCAGTAAATTCATCAAAATTTTAGCTGTATAGTTGAGATTGACATAAGCTTGTGATAGACCACAAAATAACTTCTTTTTTTCACATATGGTCACCCAGTTATTGTATAAATATGACATATCTTGTTAATAGGTGTGTTAACATTCTGCTGAGCTTTAGCTCTGTAGGAAAAAAGAAAAAGCCTTGTCATTTCATCTTAAATATAAAGGTATACTTAGAGATTTCACCTCATATATTTCAAGAACGAAAGATATTAACCGAGTCAAATTTCAAGAAACAGACATAGATTCCACAACATATCAGAGCTATTGACAATAAATCATATTAAGTATTGCATAACAGCAAGAATTAATAAAATAAATACTTTCCTTTTCTCACTTTATTCTACTATATCTTGTTTTCAGGAGGCTAACCAGGGTTTTTACATCATTCCACTAGATTTTGCAACCATATGGTCAAATGGAGAACACAGTGACTAAGTGGTAGACTTCCAGCCTCAACAATCTGCATTTGAAAGGGAGCAGATCCATATGTTTTTCCTCTTCACTATCTCTCTCTTTTCTTTTTCTTTTTTTTTTTTTTAATTTTTTTGGTGTGTTCTGTACCAGTTGCTGCAAAACATGTCCATTTTTTTGCCCAAGACACAGGATTTGGAGAAACACTTTGTATTCGGAGACAGTTTAAATTCTTAAATTCCTAACAATAGAGGAAGCTTAGAGTTTGCTCATTAAAAAGAGCCTTTCCTAGAAGTTAATGTACTGCCTTGGGTTTTACCAGCAGCTTTTGTATTTATGTATAATTGGTGAACATTTATGTACAATTAAAGCACATACAGACAGATATGCCTAATGCAAATTGTTTTCTAAGTGGGATGCCTCTACTTACTGTAAACTAGTGACAGGATTGCTGCAGCCTAACTCCTTACAGGTCTACTTTCTGAAATTACTAACTACACATTGTCAAAACTCATTAAAAGTCAGTATTAATGGCATGAAGGTTTTTGATCTTTATCATTAACCTCTATGTCACTTAAAATACTGGCATAGACCAGATTCTGGACCATCTGTTTTTAGGTGAACTATTCTTTCTTCAGTTAAAATAATAATAAATACAGGATCTACCATTTTATGCATTTAGTTATTTTATATATACTCCATACATATGTGCTTTGCATAGAAAATCCTCATTTCAAGACAAAAATTCCAGATGAGAGGTGAGGCTGCTCACGGAATATGCTCTAATAAATCAAGTGCATCACTCATAATATGCTTGATCATATTAATTTTTAATCAGAATTGACTATTTGGAGACGAATCTTTAAAGAGGAGGGAGGGTAGAGTATTCAGTTACATTTATTCTCACTTGTGTATTGTTTATGGGTCTCACATAACCCTATTACTGAAAAGGGAGTAAAATCAGGCACTGATTTGGCTCACTAGCCACAGTAGCCCTTTTTTGAGAGAACCCCCCCATTCAATTTCTCGCTGGAATGGATTTTTCACAAATAAAGATAATCCTTCATTTAGTGTTTACACACTTGGTTGCCTCTTAGCATTTCTGCCTGTCATATCAAATTTTAAAATTTTATTGAAAATTGACAGAATTTATTTATGCATTAGTTGGTTTTATTATAGTTATGGCCAAGCTGGCATTGAACAAATTTTGCATGAGGAAGTAATAATCATGATTTTATCAGAATATAACAGGAGCTATACCAAATTTTGCTTAATTTTAGTGTGACATGCTACTGTCCATGCATGTCTAACATATACAGCCAGCACAAAATGAGTATCTGTACTGGCAAAAAGTAAACGATTTTCATTCTCCCACCTTTTTTTCTCCCCTTGTCACCTAAGATGGACAAAAACGACTCAGGCCCCCTAATTTATTTTATCAGAGAATACAGGACAAAATGGATTGTATCTACCCATGTTACCTCCCTGAAGTATACAGGAAGACTTTGCTTACCACACAAAATTAAAGTTCAAATAAGAAAGATACAAAGTGCCAATTCTTTATATATTGAACAGAATATATAAATTGAAATATGCTAGAAAGAAGTAAAAGCAGAAGAAAAACATAAGAGTAAACTGAAGAAACCTTTTTCCAGCAGAGTACTAAACATTTTATATAAAACGACAAAATTTGTAGTTACAAGAACCTTAATCTAGCATCTTAATTCTTGTTGAAGTAAATAAAGCCTATGAATTCCATTTTCCTCTTTAAATTACTGCTTTGTGAAAATGCCAAAGTCAGAAATCTTAGCCCTCACCACTGGACCCGAATTTCAGGAAACAGCTTCTTAAACCAGCAAAAAACCATCAGCACTGAGAAGAAGGGGACAGAGAACCAAAGAGGGAACCTGCTGGCTCTTGTTTCTGATCCCAGTTCAGCCTCGAATCTGAACTGTCTCATCCTCCATTCCCCTTAGTTGGGTTGGCCACAGGGATAGGAGAAAATCAGGTCTGATGTATGATGGTGTCAACTGAATAATTATAAATACACATTATATAGAAATATAAGTTCTTGTCATGATGTCAAGACTTGCAGGGAAATTAAGAGAAAAATGAAAAAAAAAAGTCTTGGATGCTCTTCTAAGCCAGAGAGTGAGGCAATATTAGTTTATTTTTTAATTTTATCCTCAGTAAATAAATCTGTACATTGCCATTAACTGATTGTATATTATGACATGGTCTTATACCAAAAAAACCCACCATGAATAGTACCACATAATAAATACACTACCTAAAATGCAAGCAAAAAAAAAAAAAAAAAAGTGAAAGAAAACATACATAAAACTGTTGCATAGTGAAAGCATCCTTGGTTCCATAAATTGGTATTGTGGCTTTTATTTTTCCTTTTAAGAATATTTAAAGATTTTTTAGTATTGTATAAAACCAAAGAGTGTCCTTTTCTATTACTCCAAAATAAAAACAACCCTCAATTTTTCACCTTACAGATTACTGAATTAATGTATATCCTATAAGACAGGAGATGCATATAGAAGCTGTCTATTCTGATGACACCTGACTGTACTATTTTAAATCTATTTTGCTTCTCACCCAAAGTACTGTCACATTTCCTTCAGGCAGAGGCTCAAACTGGTGATTTAACCTCAACAGAAAGGTCCATGGGGCTCAAGACTCATGCAAGTAACCAGAAAGCCTTTAATTTCTGTGATTGTTTTTTGAAAAAATTGTATAATATTATTTCTAACCACATACAGAAGAAGCTTGGAAGTTTTGGACCTGAACTAAAGCACATATAACTACAGACTCAGAAGAGATTGCATGCTAAAACAAAATTATTCTCCCACTCTTAAGCACCACCTAAAACACCAGAAAAATCTTAGGTTAAACACATTCCTGCCTATTTGCCCCAGTCTGTTAGTTCAAAAAAAAAAAAAAAAGCAATTAGACCTGACTGAAATGGAAAACTTAACTTCAGAGGAATTAATTTGCTCCATCTGAAACTAATTTTTTCAAATGAAGCAAGTCAAAATATGCACAGGTAGTATGAACATCCAGAAAGCACGTGTTGCTCAGATGAGGACAGTGCAAAATAGTTCATCCTCTTAGACACACAGGACAGAGTGTATGACAAGACAGGCAATCTGCAACGTGAGCAAGAACAAACACACTTTAGGGAAATACATTGTTTACATTTTGAGAATAGGCCCTACCATCTATATTGTTAAGAGACAAATACCATCTCTGGTCATCTTTTGGAAGTTATAAATATTTCTCTGCAACACTCCTGAGTCAGGATGAGGTAGAAGTGTTTTCATCTGGCAAGATGCGTGCAGAGCTAAGCAGAAGGAAGCCAACAAAAACATTTCTTGGTGCTCTTTACAGGAACCTGAGACATCAGCTAAAATGCAGTGCCTTACTGTGAAAAAGGTAACTTCTGCCAACTGAACTGACTTTTTGACTGCACTTATGGAAATAAGGACATGTAGAACATACTCATTTTAATTATTAAAACCTGAATTCTTTTTTTTTTCTTTTTTTAACCAATAAAATCTGGAACTTGGGGATGTACAGAAATATCCAAAACACATGTGAAGTGCTTACACTATCATCAGATAATAAAAAGCTGATGTGCACATGGCAGGTCAAACCTAAGTAAATATACCTCTGATCCTCTCTTCACTCATTTTTTATGACAGTATGCAAACAAAGCCTAGAAAATTTTCAGGGTTCTATACTACATGTATATTTTTATAGTTATTAAAAAAACAAACAAACTAGATTCCTAAGATAATCAAGTTCTTACCACAGAAGCATTTATGATATTTGAAAACTATCCCAAAACAAACATAACCCCTTCTACATTCAAGATATACCACTAAACTCTTTTTTTTTTCTTCATCATGTAGCAAGTTTTAAACATATGCAATTGCTACAGGGGACCAAGGATGTTTGTTCTATCCAGTTGCTTGTAGCATAAAAACTTAAATAAGTACTAAGAAGTTATTTGTGGACTGTTAACTGGTCATCATACCCAAGAAGAAGGGGAATACTCTCATTAGAGCACTACATACCTTTTGCCAAGAAAGTCAAATCAATAAAACTACCCTGACTGTGGCTGCCTCATGTTAATAGATGTTTTATAGTAATGAAGCTCTGAGGAAACGTTTAATGAATTTGACCTTAATACCTTTAGATCACAAACCTATCTAAAAAAGTCCAATCAATGTAAATTAAAATCAGCTGATTTTTTTAGTTAGAGATGTCTGAGTTTTACTTATATAATGTTTAAGTATTCTAAACCCTTCTAATTGAATAATTCAGTCTAAAACTAGGAAAAACAGCACAAGGTGAGATATTCTAAATGTAAAGATTTGGAATGATTTCTTCCACATTGACTGAGAAAAAAATACCTGTTTATAGTTCTTTTAGAGGTAAACAGTCCCTTTACTATGTTTTAAATTAACCACTAAAAATTATCAATAACTTTAATAATAATGATTATCATAATTGCTGTTATCATGATGACCATTATTGTTATTTTTATTTAAAAAATACACCAGCTTCTTAATGAAGGTACACTTTCAAGAAAATAGTTTGACATTTGCTACTTCTGCTACTACAATACTTTAAGTAAATATACTTATTTTTTCCTTGTGAGCCATCTATTGTCTTAGCGATTCCAGCATCTTAAAAGCTAGGATGAAAATTACCAACCCTTTAGATTTGTTTAATATTCATCATTATCAAAAATATTGAAGTAACGTAGTGTGAGCATGATCTCTTTCTACCCACAGCTATCCAAGGAATAATACTGAGTAGACAGAAGTTTTTCTGTTCTTTAATAAAGAAAGCAAATTAGGAGAGTTATGCACAAGGACATCTGAATCTCAGTGGCAGCTTCTATATTAAAAAAAAAAAACAAACAAAAAAAAGGCCATTATCACATCCCATGATTTGTTTGTACAGTAATACATTCCAGCAACACATCCACAGCACATTTTGGTCTTATTGAGCAGAAAAGGGGATTCAGTAGGGATCAACAAGGATTTACCAACATATGCAACTATGGCTCTAATATCTAGAATGCTGATGAATATTCGTTGTATCTCCTTTCAACATAAAAGGTTAAGAAACTTTAGAAAAGGGGCCCTTCTTTGTGAGAGGAGTTAATTACTGTATGGAGAGAATATAGTTTGCATGTAGTTAAGACAATGATAGCAGTGCTGCCAAATATTAATATGTAACTTTTCGCTTCCCTGGAGAACAATACATGTTTGTGGGGGCAATACGCAAGCAGGGGGAAAGAGCATTACCTCTCTTGATATATTTCTGCCCCCAAGAAGAGGGGGCCCCAAAGAGTCCCCCAAACTAAAACTGAATAACACTTACTTATCAATCTATTAGTACTCCCTTTTTTTTTTCTTTCCCAAAAGGTATATATCTAAACAAAAAGACACATTAATAGAAAGAGCACAAGACCTATAAAAGTGAAAGAGTTTAAAGTCCACATCTGATCTACATTTATACATTCAGAGAATGCGCAATATTACATGAAAAAAATTCAAAAGCAGCTAATGTTTTGGACAAAACAAGTGTTACTTCGAACATGGTATTCTTTACTAGTCCCAGGCCTTCCATGATATACTGAAACAGACATTAGTGGTGATCTCCCTTCCTTGTATAAATACCTGAAGAGAGAATACAAAGAAGACAGAGCCAGTCCCTTTTCAGAGGTGTCTACTGACAGGACCAGAGGCAATGGGCACAAACTGAAACACAGGAGGTGCTGCCTGAGCATAAGGAGCTACTCTTGTACTGTGAGGGTCACTGAGTGCTGGCACAGGTTGAACAGAGAGCCTGTGGAGTCTGTCTTTGGAGATATTCAAAAGGACATGGTCCTGGGCTCCAAAGTGGCCTTGCTTGAGCAGGGAGGGTTGGATCAGATGACCTTCAGAGCTCCCTTCTAACCTCAATGATTCTGTGAGTCTGTGCTTCCTGGTATCACAGCAACTGCAAGGACAAGATACACTGAACACCATCTGTATTACTAGGCATCAATCTATCATCTCTGGCAAAAGGGTTTATTAGACATTTGATTCAGAAACTCATGTAAAAGTCTTATCTGAAATAAATTTGGTAACTGTTTTCCTTTTCATTTATGACTATTGTCACCCAGGCTGGAGAAACTCACTCTAGGCTTCACATTAAAAGGCAGTTTTATTTCACAGCATGACTTGAAGCAGTACATAATACTGAAGTAATTTTCCTTCTTTCTGATGGTATTTTTTTCTAGCTTTTAAGAGATTTTATAACGTGCAACCTCACCGAAAACACATACTGCAATAAATATTATAAATCATGCATAGATATCTCAGAGTTTCTAATAGAATTGAGTTAAAATATACTCTCTTATCCTATTAAAATAAAATAACTTACATTATTTTTTCAACATAGAGGCAAAACTGTTTCCTTAGCCAAGTTTATTTTGCATTAAGGAATTGCCATTCCTGTATTTTTAAATGGATGAGTTTTTTCATAAATCAAGTATATGTTTTTATTTACTGTATATTATAATTTATATCCAATGTAAAGAAATTTTTCTTAAGGGATATTTAAAAATTAATGAAAGAGGTAGCTAAAAGCCTGAATAAAACTATGTCAAGTCTTCTGAATCCTCCCAGCTGTTCTCTTCAGATGGAGCTGAGCATCTTGGAAACCATCCCCAATGGCATTGTGACTATATGAGACAGGTACAAGAGTGAGGCTGTGTTTTGAGAGGTTCAGAATGAAGTGAGATTTAGAGCTAAAGAGAGAAGTAGAGAAGAAAGAATAAATTGTTTTGTAAAATAATAATTTTCAGCCACCCAGTATTGAGCTTTCTTATTTCTGTAAGTTCCACTGTATCTTAAACAGGGCAGAAGAATATCTGTTGGACCAGCCTCCCCAGGGTGCATCTGGATTTGGGAAAATCTAACATATCATCAAAGAAATGAGACTTTTAAAGACAGAATTCAGGAAATATCCTGTTAGTGGTGTTTTTTGGGGGTTTTTTTGGCTATTTTTTTTACCCCCTGATATCTATGTTATTAAAAGCAATGAGGACACTTGATGAGCAATGGCAGAATCAGACTTGCAGATGCCCTGCAATCATTCTTAGGGAAGTTCCATCAGAAATTCCAAATTTGAAGTCAGGTCAGCACTGAATTTATTTAATGATGATGCTGTGGACCAAGTCACTGCAAGCAGTGTGAGAACAATCAGGAAGAGTGGATGATGCAAACGCCTGTGTGGATGACAGTCCCAGCAGCTCACATTCAGCATCCCTGTTACCATCAGATCACTTCATAAGAGAAATGAGTGCACAAAAGAGTATATTTCCCTGTGCAGCATGTAGGCAGAAGATTAAAATATGCCTGATTTCTCTCTGGAATCCTGGCATAGCTGGGTGTGGCCTAAACAACAGAATAACACCTCGTTATTTAAGATGTTCCCCCTCTCTCAAAAAACATTGGTTCATTAGGAAAAAACATTAGGCTTACAATTAATAGTGCTGACTTAATATAGCTAATAAAGAAGGATTTCCTGATTCTGTGGAAACTCTGGGAAAAACTGTTTCAAGAGCTTATTTTTTCTGGCCTAGTCTTCTCAAGGCAGCATTAACATCAGTGCCCAGTGGTGGCAATTTAGATGTCAGAATTGAGGCATTTTTCATTATTTATGCAGAAAGAAGCATATATACTGAATACGTGTAATTTCCTGTAAATGTTACTTCTGTCAGCCAAATGCAGGGAAATTAAGCTATTTTTGTACTTACACATTCATTAGCAGAAGCCATTCATTAGCAGAACAATAAATGGTTATTTCACATTTATTAGTTTGACCAAGGAGTCACACATTACAGGTAACTTTTTTATGCACAGTATTCAATAGAAGTATTTTAACACATAGTATTTGTCGTGTGTAAGCTATAATATATATCAAAAACGTTTGTATCCTCCCAGAACACATGTAAGTTTGGAGAGACAAATTTCTATGTTACCCATTCTCAAGAATTCAATCACATTTTTAATATCTTCCCAGCCTGTAAGTGAGATCACACTTTTTCACATACACTTCAGTGGCTGTTTATTTTGAAGTTTACCTTTAAAGGACAAATTGATTTTTTCTAATCTGTTTGCCATATTACCCCAGTAGTGTAACCATCAGAGGGGAGAAGATGACTCAGTGGCAGTAAGGACTACATAATTTCAGAGGTGCTACTTGTCCCATTTTTTTCAGTGAGTCTTGCTCTGATGCAGTGAGATGTACTCTTTCCTTTCTCTGTCACTGAGGGAGGACACAAGCAATTAATTCCAAGAAAAAAAAAAAGTGACCTCAAATGAACAGTGGTGAGAGGTTATGCACTGGGAAATGGAGTTTTACAATGATATAACAAAAAAAAAAACAGACATAAAAAGTAAACTGACTTTTAATTTCATATTATTGTAAAATCTGTGCTAAGTTTACACTAATCAAAAAGAAAATACCTTACTAAAATAGCTCAAATGGAGCTAGGAAATAAGAACTCAAAGCAAATTACAGTGTTACAGATCTTTCTCTTCCTAGGAAATATGAAAGTATCAAATCAACACTGTACTATCATCTATTAGGAAGACCACTAACAACATTATGACCTGTTATTTATCAGTCACTGAAAGGCACTCAGAAGACTCTTGTGCAAAACTGTGATGTACCACACAGCCTATGACTACAAACCACCCCAATCACAAGCCTTTCATGGTTCCAGAGAAACAAAATTCAGCAAATATCCATTTCTTTGTTAGGTTTAAGATGAAAAAAAAAATAGATGCAATAAACATCCTTAATTTGATAAACAATGGAAGAGCAGTTCTGTGGCAGAGACAGTTTAAGAAAACCTGTGAAGTCAGGAGGCTTCTCCGGAGCACAAAGGGCAGGGACAGCAATGGGACAGTATGCACCAGATGTGCTGTAAGTGACAGAAACTAAATCTCATCTCAGCTGCAGGGAGTTAGACCTGAATATAACTCCCCGTGTCTGAAAAGATCTGACATAATGATGTGACTGCTTGCAAAGTATAGAGGAGCTATGACAGTCCTTTGGTGCTTGTGCTGGATAATATACTGAAAACTTAGTACTAACTAGCAAGGACACGAGAAGAAGAATGATCATGTAGTGGTGAATCCCCAGAGTAGAAATGGTCTCACCGTAGCACCTGTGCCTGAATAGGGAGCCCCAAGGTCTATTTGTCACACTTCAATCCAGACTCTTACTCTGGTTGAATTCTGAATTATGACAGATGCCAAATCAAATGTTCCTGTCTTTTTTTTACCAAGAGTACAGACAGATTCAGATACATTGGGAAGGTGTGGGTTTGTATATAGCGTGGTGCATATCAGTTCTCAGAAACTAGCCTTCCATTCACAGATACACATTTTCCTTTTCACTAGAGAACTAGCACTGTGAATGTTAAAACTGTTACAGCTCCCAAAGGACTGCAAATGCAACTGCTCTCGTCAGACCTTTTTATGTGGGTTTTTGTTTGTTTATTTGTTTATTTTGCATTTTCTGTTCCTTTGTTATTTGGTTTGTTGTTGGGTTTTTTTTTGGTTTTGTTTTTTTGCTTGTTTCTTTTTTTTTTTTTTTTTTTTTCTGGAAAGAGGAATACCCTAATTTTCTGAATCATAGCTACTAAAATTTTCAAACTATATGAAAAAACTTACTGGTAGGCCTGTAGGTGGCCTACACAAGACCCCCATACACCAATATTTATGGATATATTTTGTGCTTGATAATTAGAAAAACTAGGGAGACCTGATATTTTTACAGTGATGTTTTCTTATAGCTAAATTAACCTGCATACATCTCCCATAAAGTATTAGGCCATTAAATTTTTGGAAAGTGCCAGGTAAGTGCCAGCTGTAAAATGACAAATGTAATATTTAGACAAATGTCCTCGGTAAAAATAAAAAACAGTGGACTGTTTAATTTCATAGAAATATTGTATCATAAATCTAATCTGAGCATCATACATTAAAATAATGTTATGCAAATAGCCATGACTGCTAAATATGGTTTTTGAATAAGACTACTTAAATAAATAAGTAGTATTTTAAATGTCAGCCAATACTCCGTGACAAAAGAAAGCTCAATCTAATTAGGCTGGTAGTTTGTATCTTAGGTAGTCAAAGGATTAGCATGTAGAGTAAGTGAAGGCTGCACAAAGCTTTGTGCAGGTTTTACACAGGTATTCACTTTCATCTCAATAAAAGATTTAATGTAACAAATGTTGGCTTACAGAGTGCTTTGGTGCTTATGGCAGAAAGAGCTTCTCTGCTTCTGAGCACAAAAGAAACTTGCTGTGCTGCCATGTAAAGGTCAGGCACAGTTTTTCAAGATTGGGGTAAAAAAGAGATCTAAAAAAAGAAGTGGCTTTGCTGGCAGATCTGTAGTATAGGGTACAGAGTTTTTTTAATAGTTTGTTTATGTCAACTTTATTTTAACTAATTTCTCTATAAAACGAGAAGAACTGTAGTACCAGTAGAGAGGATATCTATTGGCAATCACTGGTACAGCTCTATGGGATTGGAAGGACAGAGGGTTTGGGGTAATAGACTAACTTGAAAATTTTTAACCTTTTCAGCAGACTGTGTCTACTATAGACTGCAATGCATCAAAGAAAGCAGGGCTAATACAGCTCACTTTCTGTGAGAGACACACTTTTGCCTGGCCTTAACACAGAGTGGTCTCTATACAATAAGAAATAAGTCTTAGGACATATTAGAAGCCACTCCAACTGGAACTATTTTCTGTCTCACTGGAAAGTGGCACAGAAAAGAAGGTAGGGCACATGCAAAATCTGCACCTACTCTTTATAACCACAGGATTGAGATAGATGCTGCGTGTTTATAAAACAAACTGATTTGCATAGCACATTCATGACATTAGGAGTGCCCATACTGCACACACTGCGCTTTGGAAGGCCATAGGACTGCCAGCCCAAACTGCAGGAACAGCATGTTCACTGCTCCTAACTACTGTGCTCTGCTTCAGCTTGAGAGGAAAAGGATGATAACAGATTTTCTCCTTTTTGGGGAGAAAGTAACAAGAATCTCAGGTGTAAATTATTTTCACAGCCAAGCATTATTTAAAAGCTAAAACAGAATAAAATTATCATTTTAAACTTTCCAGAAGATATCTCTCTTTCCTCTTCTGTACTTTTATGCTGAAGTATCTTATCAAATCTTCTAAAAGCTGGAATTTTTTGAATCAACCTTGAAAATTGGAAGAGTTCTACTACAAGTTTCCAGCCACTTTCTTTTCATATGTACTGTAAAATATGCTAATAGAAAAAAAGAATCAGCTGTAATCTTCTCATTCAATTGAATTTATCACCCTGCATATATTTATTGTGTCACTGAACCCGTATTTGCCAGAAGAATGTAGGCCCACATACATTCCAGGCAATCAGAAGTTATAGGTGTACATTCTTATAATAGCATTTCCACCATGGAGTTGTGAGGAATTCCTGGAAGACAATGCAGGGTTGATGTTTTTTGGATTTTTTTAAGTGTCCAAAACCAAGAACAGTGTAGATTCTGTAAAAGCTGAAAAGTTTGGAAATGTATTTAGGTTATTTTAATACAAGGAATTAAATTATCCCAAATCAAACAGCACAGATGTAAAAGTCATCATTTCCAAAAGTGGACAGGCTGAAGGAAGCTGCTGAATCTAGCAAAGGACTCATCTTGTGTGATGTCAATGGAATCTATAAGATTCAGAGTCATCTAGCAATGCCTTTCAACAGCACTGACTTAATATATACAAGCTTATATTGTCTGTGTCTTCATCCATTGGAAATGTACATTAATGGTGTCCTCTCTTCTGTCTTGATTTATATATGATTCAAGTCCATACTAGTCACCAATATTTTAATACAAATTTTGAGAGAAAAAGAATCCCCTTAGATGTGTTCATCTGGAACACCACAAAATGCAACACTGAAGCCTCTGAAATAAATCAGAGATAGTTGGTTAATTCACACAAAGCTTGAGGGGCATCGTAGTTGTGGCATTTTGAATTAGATATGTCTAAGTATGTTATGGTTTATTCTTTTCAAGGAGAATATAAAACCTGCTGGTTTAATTGCTATTTTTTTACAGGGCTGTTACATGTAAAGGCATTGAAGCAGTGTGCTACATTGAGAACACAAAGCTGAAACTTTAAACCACAGCAAAAGACAAATTTAAACACTTGAACATGGGCTGAATATGGAAGTTCCTTATGACCAAGCTATAGCATGGTATGGCTCAGTCTTCAAAACTTAAGCCGCTCACATATCAAACCTGGTTAACTAACAGGGATTTAAGAGAGAAGAACTCTCATTCAACAGTAACACAACCAGTGAAATTTAGCAGCACTCAGACAAAAGAAAAAACCCTTCAAAACTTTACACAATTGCATATTCAATGCACACCCCAACACTCTCTCATTTTAGAGTGCAAACCAAAATTGAGAGATCTCTTACTAGTTTTCTGTCCAAGAACAATAACTTTTCCTTGATTTTACACACTGCAACAGGGCTGGAAGGATTAATATTCTAACTACACATATGTTCAAAAACTTCTGACCTCAGCCCATAATGGTCACAACCTACATCTGAATTCAGGTGTTTCTGAGGCCTTAACAACAGCTCCAAGCTTTGAATAAACATCTGTCATTCCATCTTTTTAGCACATCTGTAGTTGCATAGATTGTGCATATAATCAGGTTAATCATTAGTCCTTTAAATAAAGAGCTAAGTATGTCTTTCAAGGACTGGAGCTCTAGGCTGCACCATATTCCTTGTATATCCTCCAAATAATAGAAACAAGTGAGTGGAATTTTCAGCATCTTTTGAACTACTCCTCTCAGCTATAAAAAGCATGAATAAAAAAAAGTAAGACTACATATATACATAACCATATGTATGCAAATAAAAAAAGATGAGATATGTCATCTCCATACACCCCAAAACCTTGAAACAAATCCAAAAAGCTTACCCTTGCCAATGTCAGGGTTCCTTGTTTACACACACTGCAGCGGACCCTCAGTTTTCCAGGCTTCACAGCTTGGCAGAAATTTTTGCAAAAAACATAAAAACTGTTGTAACTTGGTGCACCTGTCAAGATGAAAAACAAACAAATAGAAAACAACCACTTTTGATGTCTACTTAAAATCAGCAGCAAACTGTCATGAAAGCTTTCTGTTTGACTCTATAAGTGATAAGTTAAAATCATTTTAATTTCTGAAGACAGCTTTGTGATAATGTTTTCTTGCCTGGTCTAGTTCCTAACACCTTCCAGTAACTCCTGCTTCTTGATCAATAAGTACAGGTGAACTACACTATAACTCCTTGAAAATGCATCTCGAGCTTACCACCGATCAGCACCAACTGAAATCTTTGGCAAGTGATGTAAGAGATTAATTACCCCAAACCTCCATAATTTGCATCTTGCTTCTACTCTAAAATTGTCTAGCTGCAATTTTTATGAGGTCAAATTGCATGAAAATTTCTTAGATGAAGTTTAAAAGATGAGTATGACTGATATCACAACAAGAAAACAATTAAGCAAATTTACTTCTATTCATGGAAGACTGGAAGCCAGTTCTTTATTCTTGCTGGCAGCCTTATAACCTAGCAAAGTTTGCAAACTGCTGCCAAGATATTAGGCCAAGTAAATTTTCAAGGAAAATGAAATGAAACACATTCTGTTCTCTGAAACTATGGAACAGAATGTGATATGCAGAGAATTTTGAAAGCTCAGGGCAATGCTAATGAATTTGATTTCACAGGCAATACTGATCACTGTTTGAGTGAAGCATTTTTTAGAACAGCCATGGCTATTCCTTACAAAATTTTGGAATATCCCTGGCAAGGTTTTAATCAAGACTGGACAGCTCCAAGGTCAGAGACACAAGGTTATCATCAGAAGTTGAAATGAGATCAGAATAAAGTTTCAAACAAAAATTTATCAATATCTAGAGGAGATTTGACCCATTAACAGTGGTGAACTTCAGGATCATTAGTAATCCCTTAGAGATGAAAAGTTTTTCACTGTCTTTCTCCCTTTCTCTTATTTCTTCCTACATTGATCAGAAATATATGTTTTATGTACATGGGAAACCTAGCACATTACCACAGTAAATATGACCTGGAAAAATATTTTTAAACATGGCTGACTTCCTTTATTTTTACATGTCCTTCACATAGTAAAGGGTCAGACCCTGTGTTCTGCCAATGCAAAATGACAATCAATTACATTTTATACCTATTCATGTCTGTCCTGATTTAAACATGTTTGAATATAATTTAAATGTAACTCAAATATAATATAAATTACATTTATAATATAAATATAATTTCAGTTTCCAAAAATCAACCTCAGAGAACTGTGTCATACAAAAAATCTTTTTTTCTAAGAAAAGTATGCAGATGTCTACAAAGAAGATGTGCACCATTGAAAAAAAAAATAGCACTTTTTAATTTTTCAGAAACATTAGCTACATTAAAGTATATCAGCGATGTATCTAAAATGAATTTTAGTCAACTGATCTATCAAGTGTTTTCACTGTGCTTCCTTGGAAAGTATTAACCACCTGGCAGAACCTAACTACAGAATTTAAATGGAATTCAATTTTTGTGGAAAATGACACACACCTGTATATTCACACACTTAGACACTTTTCATATGAGTAACTCAAAATACTGAGAGTACAGTTCTCAAATCAGTCTAAAACACAGTACTGCGATTGAAATAGTTAAAGGAAAAGAGGCTTATGATGACCTATTTAATATATGCTTCAATGTTGTGAAACTTAATATGACAAAGTTTTGCACACCTGGATATCCGTTCACTTGTACTTTGCTGGAGGCTCTGATTACTGGAACTGAGAGCACATCTGGATTAGACTTGATTTGAACTAAAATCCACATCAAAAATCTAAACTATGGTATTGCATATGAGAAGAAGGACACTTGAAAGTGACTTCATTTTACTTTTGGCAGTTTTTCTATGCATAATCAGCAGATCAATCAGTAAGAGTAAATGTCAGTGTCTTTAGCACAATTGAAAGGGAATGTCCTATGACTTAAGAAAGCAGGAATGCTATTGCTAGTAGAGGTCCACAATAAACAAGATTATTTCAGCCACTTATTCCTGATTTGGTCTCAACAGCAGGAAGTGAGACCAGAGCCTGTTATCTCTTCTGTTATCACCAGTCCTCTCCCATTGGTCCAATTTTGTATGTGGGCTGTCTAAAGGGACTACTGAAACTGCTGCTTCTATTCACAATCAACTTGAGTAATTCTGTGGTGCCAGTGCTCACGGTCCTAGTTCAGTCCTACACTCCAAACTGATTTCTGGCATGACTAATGAAATCCTTCCAGTTAAACAGAACCATCTTATTGAGTACATGAGACCTTACAGCATAAAATAATTTGTTAATTGGCTGATGCCTTTCCTGATCCACTCCTCCACTCCCTGCTGTCTTGTGTCCTTGTTTCACATTTTATGCCAAGGATTAAAATTTATTTCAAGGATTAAAACACTTGAGCAGGAAGTAAGCTCTCTGTCTGCTTTGCGTTCTAAGCTCATTCCATCTGGACCCAAAGATAAAATTATTTTATTGATAATAGTCTGCAAAATATTCACAGAAAGTATGGCATAAATCAGCATGACTGAATACTGCAGTAAAAAATAGTAGTCAGAGAAGAAACATAAAATGAGACATATTGCTGATTTACTATAGAGGATAAATCTTATGCATTAGCTTGATATTTGCTCTGTGCAAAAATAGACTACATTAGCTCAACATTCATTTTTCTTAGCACTTTCAATTTTGTTTTCAGTTTTCATGAATATAAAAAGTCCCCCCAAACACATTCCCTGTGCACAAATTTGAAACACAAGAAACAAATTTATAATATATAGGGTTGGAGCAGTTAAGCAGCACAGATCTGTTCAGAGACACGGAATAACTTTAGAAATATCTGCTATAGCAAGGAAGCTGGAAAGGCACAACATGACAAGAGGAATACACTGATTTTAGAAGGAATGTGTTAAATTTAGATTTTCAGCAGCACGATTCACCATTTTATGCAGATGTGCTGATCACTTTCTCAGGAAGTGCAGTCACATCATTAGGTGCAGGGCCTCAGCAGCATCACCAGGCCAAACAATGACTTAATTAAAAATGCAAATGCTGCAAGTATGCTTACAGTACAATACTGATGCCCAGAATTAAGCTCTTTACTAACTCGTTCATGCCACTGGTTCATATTACCATGGCCCTTGGCTGAGACTGCATCCCCTTGGACCCCTTTTCAAAGAAACTGAAAGACACAGGGATAAGGAAATCTGTCTTATGCACCAACACTGACGCATCAATATAAATAAAGAATATAATTATGGCACAGTGCCAGCAATCACTAAAATTGCTGCAGAACCAACCATATAAGTAAATGTATGAGGCACACACCTTTTGGGTATTCAACTTTAATGAGAATTGAGAAAACAATATCTATTTGCAGTTTTCACTTCCAAGTATCACAGAAAGCCACTTATTACATGCTAGTTTTAGGAAAATACTTGATGGTTTTCTCTGTGGAGTTCATTAAATTAAGTTGCCTTTACAGGCAAAAAAAAAAAAAAAAAGAAAAAAAAAAAGAAAAAAAAAGCTAGGATAATATGAATACAAGAGGCCCCTCATTTATGACCTGTGTCAGGACCTGTCCTCTCACCCCAATGAAACACAGTCTCTCTTTGCTACCCCTTCAAAGCTAATTTCCTCACAAAATTTAATCACAAAAAAATTTCATCATAAAAAAAAAAGTCTTGAAACTGTTTTCTCCCTTTAGTATTTTATATAAAAAGGGGAAGTAGCTTTCTCTAATGTGTATCCCAGTGTTTTTATACTGTCTCCCCATTTAAGTTTTTAAGCTCCTTAGGACCTGAATTCCTTCCACATTTCTGTGATGTTAATGATGACCATGCAGTGGGAGCTTTGTACAGGTTATAGCATAGACCAATTATTTTGATATGCATGACTAGTTAATGAGAAAACATTAGTCATAATGACTATAGACTTGATTCTGAAATCTCTAATCAGTCAAAACACCCATTATCATCTCTATGACTGTTTAAGTGAATAAAATTTAAATAGGGATATTAGTAGCAAACATACTGTTTTCATTTGAACTGCATTTTCATATAGATTATACTGATTAGTCAGTCTTTCCTATAATCACCTGTTCAAAACAGAACACAGCTACAGGAGATCTTTCAACAGATTGAAAACTACATAAAGTTAGGATTGTTTCAGATTCCATTATATTTACATTTAGACTAGTTGTAATTTGTAAAATGTAGACAGGCTGACAGAGACCTAGGACTATTTTAGCAATTTGCACCTACCTAATGAAAAATACACAATTAGAGGAGAAAGAAAAGCATTCTTCCAACTGTGTTCACTTTAAGGACTTTGTTTAATTCAACACAGTAGGAGGAAAAACGTCTGAAATACAAACCCAGAAGGCTCAAACTAGTGAAAATTCCCACATAAAGCTAAGTTAAAAACAAAAAGTAGGTTGTACTTCTAGACCCAAAGAAAGAGAAATTACTCACAAGATCTCATTCACTTTGCAAAAATATAATTAATATGTTCTCTTTTAAACTTTTGTCCTTTAACTGATTTTCTTTGTTTGCAAAGACTACACAGAGCACATATCTTTCCTCCCCAGACCCAAGTATGTGGATGCACACATTTATAAACTTTTCTACCTGTTACAGATTATACCTATTCTTTATGATGCCTATCTAATTTAGAACATGAAAATGGTATTTATTTAACAGCTAGATTAATCTTAACTGGTTGTGATATATTCTAGTGAGAAAAATAGACACTTTTATAGTTTGATTCAATTCATCCTAAAGTAGATATAAAAACAAACATGTCAGATAAATTGTGTCTAAAAGGGTTTGTTTCTCTCCATTGTGGGAATTTACAATCATAAGGTGTGATAGAAATATCTACTTTGCAAATCTCTAAAATTAGGGAACATGAACCCCACTTGGTGATGCCATGCAAAAGAACTCATGACTAAGAGCTGAAGAATTCTTCACAATGGATAACAATATGAAATATAATAATTCTGAAAAAAATCCCAATTAAATAAACACAACTCCTTGTTGATACTCAAATAGGACTTGCAGAATGTCTATAGATCTACAGGAAATAAAAGTATATGGAATACACAGCTATTCAGAAAAAAAATAAATGGACTTGACACTGTTTCAAGGACTAAAAATTTAAGAAGAGTTGAAATTTGGCTGAAGAGGGTATAACGCCTAAGAGGTGGAGTAACGGAAGTTACTGGACAAAGACAATGGGGCACACATCTTTTTAATGCCTTTGTAGTGAAAAATTTTGTGTAAGAAAAAACAACCAGAAGACATCTATGAATTTAAAAAAATGCAAAAAGCACAGCATTTGATCTACCTTAAATTACTAGAATTCAGGACATTACTATATTTCTCTTCCAATCATTATCATGAAAGAATCATCTGCTTCACTTTTCTGAGCCCCAGTATAATTTACCTCCATTTTTTTTATATTTCACCCAAATCCCTCATTATTTTTTTACCCATCTAACTTCTGTAATTACCTTTTCCCTGTCTCATTCCCTTTCTTGACCTCTATATAAGGTCACCTTTCTCTTATCTCTTACAATATATCTTCCTCTCCTTCAGACAAAGGAGCAAAATTCAACATTATTGCTCATATTAACAATAAGGAGTGAAGGATTCAAAAAGAGGAAAAAATAAAAACCACAAAAAACCAATTGTGATGATTCTGGCAGACAGCAAAACATGGAATAAAAAAAAAAA